>JAPSES010000258.1:14561505-14578347 GCA_029822895.1 Maxillicosta whitleyi
TTCAATTAATTAAACATCTTATTTATTATCAACACAGAAAAAACAAAAAATTAAATATATATATATATATATATATATATATATATTTATACAATTGTTATAGCTAAATGACAAATGACGGCTTCAGTTACTACTTTTCTTACTTTGGTCATATATTGTCGTCATCTGAAATTTCTTGCACATTATCAACTTTTTGGTTTTATTGGCTGATCATCATCCACCAGTTGTATTGTTTACATGTACATCGTGTTAGGGAGGAAATAGACATATGAAGTCATTTGTCCAGTCAGCAAAGTCGTACATTAGGCCGTGCAGCTGTCTCAGATTATTAATGTTGCACAGACCCACATTATTAAATACTCTTTGAAGCTGTCATGTGAAGTTTGGGAAAAGGAGTAGGACAGCATAAAATGACACAATCTCTTTGATTTAATGAAATGACAGACTGTGGTCTGTAAGACCAATCATATGAGGTTGTCAGACCACCCACCCACACTTCACTGTACTCCTGCTTTGACCATCATGCACAGTTTTAATGTGTTATTTAGTTCATGCAAAAATCTACTTCTGGTTCAGAGCTACATTTTCAATGACTTCAAGCAATGTATTATTAAGATGAGTTGTCCCACATGATTTATCTTATCAGTTCGTATTAATTTACATGACCCTGCTGTTAAAATTTAATTTTCTCTTGTCAATATCTATCATCGAGATTAATCAACAGACATTAATAAATCCCTGTTGTATCATTCATCATGGAGCAATTTGCAAACTGTTCAACACCTGAAGTCACCTGAAAGTTGTGAAATAGATCAGCAGTGCATCATTTAACCTACTTCACCTGCGTCACTCTTCACTAGTTTAAAGCTCCAGGGTATTTTAAAATAATCATATTCCCCTGTGGCCTCCTTATTTCTCATTGTGCTATTTCTGTAGAAAAAGAATGTTTTGGCAGTGATGTTCTGATTATGAACTATTGTCTGATCCTTCTTGTGAACAGATGTTAAAATGTACAGTACTATACCAGAGTCTTAGAACACCTTTAGCTTTGTTGTTTTTGCAGCACTGAAATGATCATACATATTTATCTCATTCTCTTTTCTTCAAAAGAGAATGAGATGTAAAGAAAATACAGGAAATATGTGCACAGCCTCAAAAGACATAAAAAAACAACTGAACTGGTGGTTTCTAAAGATTAAAGTTACTATTTAGTGTGACCCTTGTCCTCATGACAAGAAACAGCACAAACAGTTACAAACACCTGACATGTGTTGAATGCAATCTGGTGTAAAACATCAGAAAATTAATGGAATAAATCTGACATTGAACAAAAAGGTTAAAGACATGTTAAGAGCAAAGGAAGGTCACACTAAATACTACCACTTTGTTTTATGAAACACTTATTTTTACTGCTGTACATACTTCACATATCCAAATTGTACCTTAAAGCAGAAACTGAGCAATGTTTACTAAACCAACAAACCTAATGTTGGCCTCAGACTTTTATACAGCATTGTGTAAGATTATCTAAAGGAGAGAGTTTGATTCTTTGGATTTATATTCTAGGAAACATTCAATGAAGATGTTAAAAAAACAAGAAGTCTTGTTATAATAAATATGACTCATTTTGGGGAAAAAACTGCTTAGCTTTATTCAAACACTGTGGAAAAAAAATGTATTACTCTTACAGAGGAGCAATCAAACTTTCCACAATGACAAGTTAGCTCCAAAGAAGCTTAAAGCTTAAAAGTGCCATTATCATCATTTAGCTGAACAAGCTTTTGCAGTAGAAGCTGTGACAAGACGGGCAGCTTTGCATTAGCATATGCTATTGTAGCTGTTCGCCGGGGAACCATTGAATGTGCAATTATTGGGGCGATGCTCCGAAGCAGAAAAAGCACTGGAACTTTTCATCACTTTAATTGCTTTTCTGTCTGTAGACATCAGTCTAATGAAAATGTACAAGCTCCTCTCTGTGTTAACTATCGTGATCCTTTCACTTTTTTATCAGCACTCTATACTGAGTTCTTAAAATATCAGCACGAAAGACTTAAATGCTTAACATTTTGCTCTTTTGTTGCCTAATAGGTGCATGAAATATTTGACTGCCATGCATGTGACAAGAAGTTTATTTCTACCAATCAACTGAAACGCCACATGATCACACACTCAGGTAAGATTAATGTTCATCAACTTCACTTAGTTATTCTACATTTCTCTTCAGCTGTAACACATTTCTATTTATCTTTCACTGATCAGAGAAGCGACCTTATACCTGTGAGATCTGCAATCGATCGTTCAAGCGTTTGGACCAGGTCACGGCTCATAAGATCATCCATAGTGAGGACAAACCATACAAATGTAAACTGTGTGGGAAGGAGTTTGCTCACCGTAACGTCTACAAGAATCACAAGAAGGTGAGTGGATGTCATACTGGTGTAATTGTAGTGTTTGTTTACTCTATATCTATTGCAGTGTTTTTTGATGAGGAGATTCAAAAAGTCCAGGTCACTGCAAAGCTGAGTTTTTTGTGTGGATGATCAATCACGGCCTTCTTGGTGGCTGCTGTCTGTAGGGTCTCTGGTCTGCTCCACCCCTGAGGTTCCCCATGTTTACTTTTGGGATTGAGGTGTCATTCAGACAGATAGGTGGGGGGACGGACTGGAGGGGGCAGGAAAACAGAAGCACTTTGAACCTTAAACCCCTCAAGCTGCCTGTCTTCATCAAGTAAACAAACCAAATCAGCTATGGAGCCTTAAGCTTGATCCCCTTACATCCATTTAAAAAGTCCCATCAGCATCCGCACCGAGGCAGGAGTCAGCTCCACTTATCCTTGATAAACACATCTCTCTACAGACCCACTCGGAGGAAAGACCCTTCCAGTGTGAGGAGTGCAAAGCCTTGTTCCGGACCCCCTTCTCTCTACAACGTCACTTACTCATCCACAATAGTAAGTATGAAAGTGTCCACATGGTGAATAGGTACAATACCAAGTCGGTCAGGATTAGGTAATGATTAATTGTCAAATAATTAGAACGATTAAACCTTTTATCCTCATTCTATGAAGAACGTTCTACTGCCAATGGATAATAAAACACATAAATAAAAGCTGAAAGCATATTATTTTAGCGTTTTTTCGACTCTAGATATTATAAAAAAAGGGAGGATATACTCTGACATAAGGACCTTAAAACTTTCTAAAACTACAAAATTTGTAAAATAATGGCAGCGGATGTTAACAAACTGTCAGTTACCAGCACAGAGAAGATTCCAAAACAGATTAGATTAGATTAGACTTTATAAATTTGAATAACTCGACAATTCATTGATCAATGTATAAAGTGTAAGAATGTGAGAAATGTGCAACATAAAGATCATTCATTCATTAATTCATCATCTGAACCCACTTTATCCTCATTGGGGTAGCGTGGTTTTCTGGAGCCTATCCCAGTTACTTATAGGTGAAGGTGGGGTACACCCTGGATGAGTCGCATAAAAATAATAATATTAGTAAAATTCTTTTGGTTGTGTAGGTATTTACATAAGGTGGTTTACTTATTCTTTTGTTGTCGCTTTCCTTCCTATGTTGATTTTAGTTAGTTTTTACTTTTAAGTTCCTGGTTTGACAAATCACCTTCATGTTGCATGTGATGCCAATTGTTCGGTTTTGTCAAGACAGGAAACCAAAACAGGCCCTGACTCAGTTGAACCTGCGTAGTGATACAGGGGGTCAGGTCAGGGATCTGGATCTGCTCATGTTCGGAGCTGACTGTAAAATCCGAAAATGTCACTGAGTTTACCATCAGTCATAAAAACATTTTCACACTAGTCTGTATCAGTAGTTGGGCCTGGTTAAGTGAGTAATGGAGTGAGAAAGCACTGTACAGTAATAATAATCATCATTCCATATCTGTTTTTAAAACTTAATAATGAATTACTATGCCATTAAGGAATAATAACCAAATACTTAATAAAAACATGCATTTATCATCATTGACAAAGTAACAAAGTGAGGAAAATATACAGCAGTTATTCAAGGTTTGGAAAAAAAATGCCAAAAAGTGCTGTTCCTCAAGGAAGGTGCAAATATTTAGCATACCGCTTTTCTTAATATACGAGAGTATATTATATCCAAAAATGAAACTGATATTACTTTAATTTTTAATTTTAAAAGACATTTATTCATGTTAATGGAGTGAGGTGTTTGTTCAGTGTGATGCATAATAATAATAATAATAATTTTTTTAAGACACTGCTAAAATAATCAGTCTTTGGTGACATGAATTATTATATTTAATTAATACACATCTTTCTGGTTTTTGTGTTTAATAAATAGCCTAACATTCCAAACAATTATAGAATTTGATTATTATGAAATATAAGATTAGACATAGGCATATATTTTGAACATATTTATTTACACATTGCTATTTATATTCTGAATTTACACTGTATTCTCATATTTTCTCATATATCCAGTTGTAATTTAGATACAATCGAAAATATAGTTTTAGAGAAAAAATAAATTGATCCTGATGTTCACTTTTGCTTGTCATAAATGGTCTTGAGTAAAGAAATGAGGAAATAACTTAATTACTGGTAGGTTTAAATAATTCATAACTGATGTGAAAAGATAAAAATGAAGTAATGTTGAAACAAGAAGTGGTTTTATGCTCACATGTAGCAGTAGAACATTAAAAGATTATAATGATAAAATGTCTCTTCCACATTAAATTAATAAAGAAAAACCAACACAATATTTTGAAACATTCAGTGGCTTAATGAAGCTTAAACCCTGATAATCATTATCACCATCATTACATTTCTGACAGTAATAAACGCTATATTGCAATACTGATTCTATGATTTCTCAGTTTGGGATCAATTATGTATATCTATTTATCCAAAATTACCTTTTTATTGTGAAGACCTGTGTCTCACTGTTTGTTTGTTGAGGGTTTATTGTAAAAAGTCAGACCAGAAGAGCTTTGGTTCAGACTTATTTGACCTATTAAAATAAAATACATAAAAGTATGGATGAAGAGATGTAAATTGGACTATTTAATTAGCACTGAGTTATGAACTAGCTCCACTTCAGCTAAACCTGTCTCTCATAATAAGATTCATATGAATAAAATGAGAAAAAAACACATTGATTTTTATAGTTTGATCTTTAGTATTAGGATTAATTGATGGTTCATTCATTTAATTATTTATGACTGACATTCACATTCAATCACATGGTGTTTAGTGTTTAATGAATTGACAAATGGTTAATTTATAAGAGTGGGAAATTTTTTTTTTTTTGTCAGGTTATTCTTGTTAGAATCTATCATTATTATGTCAGCCTTTAAAAATCCAGACTGTTTGTGTTGGAAAAGAAGATGGAAAGACCAGCCGCGTTGCCCTGCTGATTCTTCACAGAGACCATGATCTGTTCCCCACATTTAGCCTCAGAGATTCAAACACTACATTCGTACATTCGTACAGTCATTCGTTGTCAAAGTTTACCAGAAAAAAACATTAATGGCACTTGATATTATTTCATTTAACCATGAATTTACCAGGACTGAGACGATAAAGTTGCAAACATCATACATGCATACATACTTTTGCATACTTGTATTTAAATAAAGACCAGATTGTCAAGGTTCAGGTCTTTTTGAAACAGATCCCTCTTCCCAGATCAGTTCAGACCTTTGGAACCAATTACATCAGAAAGAAGATGTTACTTAGCTGTAGGTTTTAGACAAATATCGACCTGAAAACTTGATGGGAACAGAACTAAAATAGATTTATAGATATATAATATGTAAATGTCTCTGGAGGTTTTGGTCCACACAGTTCAATCTGAAACATGTAGGTGTGAAACATTCTCCATATAATGATGTTCAACCATGGGTCAGTTCATGTAAAATACTAAATGGATGGTTCAAACTATTAGACCAGTTTTATGTTATGCACAGCTGCATTTGCTAAAAAATAAATAAATAAAATCAAAGGATACATGTTAAAAATGAAGCTGTTAATGTTGGACACAGCCACGTAGATAATGATGAATGGATTTATTGGTCTGATCCTGAAAGAGAAACTAAAAAGACCAAAACAGATAATATGACAAAATACGAAGTTTTAGTAGTGAAAACATCTGAAGTCTGTAAATAGATCTGTCAGATCTTCAATGCAAATTACAGTAAATACTGGAGCGAGTGAGAACTTTAAAGCGGTTCTATGTTTTATTAATACTCCAAACAGCAGGACATGTCTCATATCAGAACACATGTAGGACTACCAAACGCACCAAAATACTAACACTATTTATCCACGGACTGTATCAGTCATTGAAGAAAGTATATATAACCCTTTATATACACTTCTGTATTGTGGTATCATCAGCTTTTCTTCAAACTAAAACTCATAGTCATTTAAAATAATTTTGTGTTTTAAAATGTTGCATCGGCTGATAGTTTACATTATAGTTCTGTTCGCTTAATAGACTCATTACAATGAAACTACAAATCACCTTTATTTTCTGTACAGTTTGTGTTGTCAATAACTACCCTAAAGATCTGTTTGGAATCGTCCGAACAAGGTACAGTTTAGTCTGAACTGTGGATCAACAAATGGCAACTTAGCAAAGAACATCACATTATAACTTTGTACCTTCATAAGCCTTATAATCAAACTCTCCCATTTGGAAGAAACACTATGATTTCAGCTTCAAACTCCATTCTTTTCATTAAAAGCTGTGTCCATTGGTGAAAACCACAACAGTGCTTCATCTTTTGTTACTTTGTCACTTTCTTTTAGAAGTAGTTTTTTAGTAGTCTCATTCTATATCATCATTTTCTCATGATTTGGTCAAAGGCCCTGTGGTGTTAGTTTTCCTCACTATGAGAGAACGATGGTCACTGACTGCTCCCTTTAATGGTCACATAAATGCACCAGCCTGTCAGGCCAAATATATTCAGCCCATATCTCTACAATATGTCAGCATCTTTGACATAACACTGTAATGAAACTTTTTGATCATACTTTGAATATTTGGAAGTAAAAATACTACATATCGTGTATGTAGTAAATCATTATCATCCACTACAGAAGGAACATGCTATAACAGACTATACATATGTTTGTGTTCAACTAGCTCCGTGGTAACGCTGCAGGTAGCACCGAAAACGCAAAAAAACTGGTCAAATTCAACCACCTGTTATTTATGTTATTTTCAAGAGCATCCACTTTATGCTTAAAACACGACTCCTGAACAGTTTAAACTATGGTTCAAACACTCATTTGAACTTTAGGATGCAGTGATTAGATTGAAGGTCAAGGACGTCATTACTGTTAGTAATAGACTGAAGTGTGTGTGGAGACTGGATACATGTGCTTTTGAGAACAGTGGAATTAAAATGGTATTAGAACAACATCTGCAGTAGTACAAGTTACAGACTTGTCCTAACATTCACCTACATACAGTACTTTTACATCACAGTTTCTCATTTATGCTCATTTTGTGTAAATGCAGTGATCTTGTTCTAAATTGTAGACTGGATAAACTAAAGGATTTTGTTCTGACACGGATTCATCCATTTGTAAAATTGATCAGACATTGTACTGTGATGGATGATATGAGGCTTAAACTGGAATCACAGCCACTGTGGGAAAATAACTCAACAGCCAGCACTGCCTAGATATTTGGAAAATAAATACCTGGAAAATGAAAGTGCTGAGACCCATCCACTTAGTACCTTTCTGTTTCTTATGTCATGTTTGCTCTTAGAGTAAATGTACTGTTAAATACAATACCAATGATTATTTTATTCTCACTTATCTGTCGAATATGTTCTTGATTAATCTGTCATTTGTTTCGTTAACAAAACATCAGAAAAAGAGGAGAAACTTTTTAGTTTAGTGTCACAAATGAAACGAAGACCACAAAATATTCACATTTAACAACATTACAAGCACTTTCATTTACAATAGATCGCATTGTTGCCATACAGCGGTTGGTTAGTCAGGGGTTTTCCTGCTCTAAGTGAAGCAGAGGCATCTTCATCATGAGGCTACATGCATATGTGTACAACACCTTCAGCTGGCTTAAAATAACACTTCACCAGTGGGTATTTAAGGAGGTCCAATAGTTATATTTTAAAAAGTTTGCTAATTAACAAATAAACAAAACCATAGTGTGTGTGATTTACTGATCACTTTATGTAAAATATATATTATTGGTGTCTTTAAGTAGAGAAACAAGTGAAGTGTGATGTAAAATTCTGTTTTATTGATCTACCATTAAAACATTATTTCCATTACGTGACCATCAATCAGAAAGACTCTTTCAGAAATGCTGCAAAAGATTAATCAGGCAGTGGGTCAACAAGCAAATCATCTAAAATTTTAGGTTATTTATGCATCTCAAAATTCTAATTTCAAGCTGCAGTGTGTTATTGTTGTGTAAGTTTGAGTGGTTGAACATTTGTGAGGAGACACAAACCTGAAGACATCACCTCCAGCTGCAGCTCACTAGTTAATGGAATGTTAACCCTTAAAGACCTACACAGCCACCGGTGTCCAAAACCACCCACTAATATAAAATATTTAATAACTTCTTAACCATTAATCCTATCAATATATGTAAATAATTCATTCAAAAAGCAGTTTGTCAGCTTTTCATTGGCATCAGATATGACCCATTTGGACGTTTAAAGGCTCCATGATGAACACGGAAATGACATCATCTTCTGCAATATTCATTCAACAATAAAACATGACAGTGGTTGTAGATGCATGTTTTTACATTCAGTTAATGATATATTTTGCTGGAAAGTCACAGTTTTATATTTTTTCTGTCCAGATGTTCTAACCTTTGAATTTACTCTGAGCTTTTATAAACATCGACATGATCGGTGAATTAAATACAGAAAAGTACTTGATTTTCACTTAAAAATGCAAAATACAGAGGATGCCATCATAATAAATAGTGAGAAATTACTTAAGAAACTTAAAATGTTTTATAAAAATAGCTGTTGCTCATTAGGGGTTAAGGACATTTTTAACTATTCTAAACCCAACATTAACCATTTATTTTTGCTCCTACTCATCATATCCTGAACTTAATGCTAGATTAGATTATAACTCCTTCAGCAGAACTTGATGGTGACTTGTTTTTACACTGTAAAGATTTCTGAAAACTCTGGTTTGTGTGTATCTGTGGGGGAAAGAATAACAAAGAGGCTTGAAAACAATGGCACCACACCCAATTCATGCACCCCTGTTGTTGCATTGTGTGATCAGCCTACACCGGGGACATTAAATATAGGCCTTGTAGATGTATACGTATATGTACGACCTGCAGGAGAGCACGTCCAGCATGGACACATTTAGTAGATGGACACAATAAGTGATGTGGCAAAAATATTTAACCCTTTATAGGTCACTCATAGAAATACTGTGAAATTTAAGCTTTCACCTTGATGTGTTATAGGAAGATCTGACAAGAATATATTATCTCTGTGAAAATTTGTCATGTATAAAATCAAGGCCAATGAAGTTGCATATTTGGTTCCTTGTTCCTAAGTGACAAAGAAAAATCCAAGAAGTCTATATGAAAAATACAGGGAAAACACGTGTAAGGTGAAAGGAACATGTACTTTAGAACATTAGAATAGGACTTTTAGAACATTAGACCAACATAAGTGCTGATCCAAACACCTGTCCACATCCACTTTAATGTCATTCCTTAATTAGTACCATTACTTCATCATTACATTAGTACCATTACTTCATCATTACATTAGTACCATTACTTCATCATTACATTAGTACCATTACTTCATGGTACCTCACAAAGCAGGTCCACTCACTGTTCATGCACAGGTGGACCTTACAGACCCTGTATGCCACATTGGACCTGAGATTGTTGTCTCAACGTCCTCACTGTTGCTGTCACTATCTTGTAATGTGTGCCGAAATGACCAAAAATAGTCACTTGCCCAATAAATAGTTAAAGTGTAAAAAAAACCCAACAAAACTCACATCTTCACTTAATATATTTTTTTAATTATTTAAAAAGAAATCTTTTTTTTTTTTTTTTTTTAACATGTGGACAATAGATCTAACCATGTGGAAGAATATTAATTTTACAAAATGTGCATTAGTGTGGACACAGCTTTAGTAAAATGAAGGTCAAATGAGCAGACTACTTTCAAGAACTGGAATGAAAATACTGATTTAGAAAAATATCATATGTGGACATGGATGATACTGTGTGTGTGACACAAATGCACTGTGTTCAAAGCTTATTAAAAATGTGTTTTTACATAAAAACACATGTTAGAATTTGATGAAACCTGGAGATGGCACAAAATTTTATACACAGAAAAAACTGTTGACAAGTCATGAATTTATTAAATAATTATTGTCGTTTTAGATGAAAGTGTAGTTTCTTTTTGTATCCACAAATAATCATATTTTCTGTCATTTATATGCTGTAGAATAAGTTAACTCAGATTTTTTCACATTTTTAGTATGAATAAATCTGCAAAATAGACACAAAATCATGAAATCAGGGTTGTTTTTTCATCTTGTTATGCCTCATAAATCACTGAAACACATAAATTAAAAGCTTCAAAATGAAATAATTTGACATTTACTGTTATAATTCCATCTCCATCACTCAGACCTAGTTGATAAAATTAACGTTGTCCTTCAGTTTGTGTTTGTCATAGACATTAGTTTGTTATTATTCAGATGAGGAGAGTTTTAGGAGCGTTTGATACTGCAGTGGGTCATATATTCTCTGATTTTATGCAGATGGTGACATTTTGGACATCCAGCTCTTAATTTGGAGTAAATAATGACAGTTCCATGTACAAATCATATCATCACATTCTCTGTTTTTTTTTTTTTTTTTTGAGTGTCTCCATAGATCATCTTCATCCTTTTCATCTTCATCAGACCCTGTGTTCAAACTCTAGTTTCACTTCCAGGAGGTTCTTCTGACATTTATGATGTTTCTGTTTAAAGTTAATACGTCTCCATTTCTATTGTTTCTGAGTTCAGATGTTTGTTGGAGCTGACCAATCCAGACTTGCCTTAAACATTCAAGAGAATCTGAATCATGAGACCAGTTTAGATTCACCCAACCTTTTACTGCTTTAAACTAGAGTTGCACAACTAACCCAATCATAAAAGTTGTTTCATTCTTTGTGATTGTAGAATTACAAAAGGTCTAGATTCAGTAGGATTTAGTTGCATATAATTGTAGAAATGGAACTAAATAGAATAAACTTCTGTTTATGTGGTAATAATTTGGATTTTAGCAGACAGGGGGACTATGGGAAATATTGGAATGAAAAATGCCACTGTTTTGTGTTTCTTTATTTGTTTGTTTGTATGTTTGCTCTAGTTAAAAGTGAGTTATCTGTACATTTTCCTTAATTATGAAGGCAGTAGATTCACCAAACTGTCCAGTTCTAATCCAACTGTTTATTATTTTGTCTCCAGTCAACCTCTAGTCTGCTGTCGGGCTGATGAGGTGTTGTGTAATTTTCTCCTACTTTAAATATATTCAACCTCATACATAACCTCGAGCCTCAGATTAAACTAAAACTGTTTAGAAACTGATGTCGCCAACATTTTACAACAAACGCAGACAGTTTCATCACTTGCTCAGTAAGTCCTTCTGCTCTTGTGTCTTATGATCCGCCCACACAGAGCTCTTTCTGTTTGTATTGATCATCTGATCGTTGACAGTCATCAGATCATTGCACTCTGTGACTTCACAAACTCATCTATTTCTTCACATTTACTGTGTTTCGGTGTTTCCTCACATTCATGCAGACGCTTGAATGAAACTAAAAGTAACACCAGAGTCGTTGAAGGAAACAGCATCAAAACAACACCATGTATGAAAGTTTTGCAGAAAGAAACAATAGACAAAGGCTTTGACAAGCTGTAGAAAAGACAGAAACATTATTATATGATCCAGACCTTAGACTATAACTAAATCCAGATTCAGGTTTTTACATCAGCAGCTCAGTTTGTATGTTACAATATCAAATATTTTGTTGAACTGAAACAGGTTGAAACATGAGGACAATGAATCAACTCTGAACATTCACATTACAATAGTGGAAGAAACTTGCTCAGATGAGGAGAGAGTAACAGACTAATATGTTGAATTTAATTAAATCAGTTAAAACACTACATTGAACTGACACTAACTTGTTTTATTTTATCCTCAGTCTGTGTCTGACTCCAGTTTTTATTTGTTCACTTCAACCTTCAGACATTTTCAGACCTTTTATAGACACAGGAAGTGAGCCACGTTTGAGTAATATTTAATGTGACTCACCTAAACCTTAGACGCCATGCCCTTAGACGCACCTGATATTATCTGTTTATCTTCTGGCTCAAAGGAGTGTGTTGGTTTGGATGAAAAGACTAATCCTTGTGTTTATGGGTTTTACTTTCTGATGTTTAGAGATACTACATTTGACTTTGCAGGCATGAGCTTTTTGAAACTCTACAATGTTTCTGAATCAACAGGGTTCTTATTGATAGGAAATCATCTGAAATCTATCCCGGGAATTTCAGTGACAATAGGTGTGTCTCTTGTTTCTTAGTAAGTTGTAACAGGTGTGTTCATGATAAGATTGACTAATCAGTTGATGACTAATAAAACAAACTCTCAGTATTGGTTGTATGTGTCAAACCAGAGTGTGTCCTGATATCCCTGAACCCACACCTGGTCATTCAGACCATCTTTACCTCCATCAGCCTGTGAAAGACTGAGGAAATTTTAGAACCATAGAGTGGAGTCAAGTTACACTAAACTGGAGATAGAGTGCAACCATTCCTTTGGGATCATTTATTGTTTTGTTTTTTTGATACGCTAACACTGATTTGACTTAAATTTAGCTTTGGTGGAGTTTGAAATGGAGCGTAAGACTTAAAATGGACAAAACAGTTCACCACGAATTTGTGACTGTGAGAAGGGGTCACTCTGCAGTCTTCTGTAAAGTCTTGTAACGTATGGTAACATTAGATGTTCACTTCAGCAGTTTTATTGTTTCTGATAAAGGAGTTAATTTCCAGCAGGGTTGAGTGTTTCACAGGGTTTGGTTGCACATATTCATCTTTGTTTATTAAATGGATCCTTTTAACCTTCAGTCGTCACAAACCTGTTCCAATGTCGGTTCAGTTTACATGATGCTGTTTTTTTTTACATGAGCCACAGGTGAATTGATTACATAATTTCCTCCATGAGATCATGACTCTTCCTCTTCCCGTTACTCACTGTTGTAAAGAAGAAGTTCAAGAGAAGCAGCATAAAAAAGCAGAAGTTAACATCAACAGACACTGTTAAATCAGTGGGTTTAAGCTCTGGTGTCTGCTCTGTTAAATGCTGGTTAAATGTAGACCAGCGTTGGCACCAGTATCTGATTTAGATACTTTCATTATTTTAAAAAGTTCTGACATGGTTGTTTAAGACTTTTTAAAAGGCCATTTTACTTTCTATGTATTCTATTTCACATTGTTTTAGTTGTGCTTCAATCAGTTTTTATCCTGTTTCAGTTACCAGCAGCTGGGGCTCATGGGTAGTGTAGTCTTGACTGTACTTTCTCACATTTCCTGTTTTTTTTATTTTTATTTATTTCTTTGCATTGTATTGTCATTAAGCTCCACACATTCAGCTCGGCAATTTGATGTGATTTTGTTTCCAGTGGCTTATTCATTTTATGCCCATCTGTTATAAACCAAACATTATCATACATTATAATGTGATATTATAAGTATATTATTTACATTAAGCACCAAACAATAACAGTGGTGTAATTGTTAAACACTGTTAATGTCATGAAGCAATTTATATGTTGTCTCCACAAATCCTGAAGGACTGCAGAACAAGGAACAGTTTATGATTTTTTATTTTTTTTTTTATTATTTTTTAGCAAATTACAGTATTTATTTTCAGTCTGTGGCCTTCAAATTAGTGTGTGTTCACTGAGGTGTAAAATATGTCTATTATTATATTAATGCCACAGTAATAAAACTTGTGAATTGAAGCGTCGGAGAGTAAATTAAATTCTAAATGTTATTGCCTGCCGGTGAGGGTCAGAGTCCAGAAATTAATCATGTTAGATATTTTATGACCATGTAGTGTATGTGTTTACAGAGAGAGTAAATATTTAACATATGTTATGATCTGTTGTGACTTTGGTAAATAAGATGTTTTAAAGACTACTCAAGAGTAAAACTTCAAATCTACTTCCTTGATTGTGTTTTTAATGTCATGTTTAACATATTAGTTAACACATCTAATCACTAGCAGCTCTGTGTTATGTGGTAAAACTCCTGTTTTTGAGGAGTCTGGCGTTGTGTTTAACTGTTAATTATTTTATATAAGGAAATTGGTTGGTCATCAGTGATGACATAAAACTTTATGACACACTGAGGAAGGTCACTGTGTTTTATATCAAATGAAATAGTTTCAAATCATCATTTGGTAACTTTTTGTACAACTTCTATTCTAGTGACATGAGACAGAAATGTCCAAGTTATTTGACTGGAGACAAAGTCAGTTCAGATCTTATTAGTCATGAGGAAATGTAACATGCCTGCCTCTAAACCAAACCTTCCTCTTTCTCTTTAAAAATAATCCTTACATCAGTGTTCACATAAGTCATAAACTGTGAATATCTGTAAAAGCAGCTTCTCTGAAAGTGTTCTGCTCCAGTCTTTATTTAGTTGCTACACATGGTCTTGAGTATGTAACTAAAGACTTGTAGCAGCTGTTTAGGGTTAGAGGTCATCCTGCTGCTGGGGCTGATAGTCTCTGCAGGCATTCTAGACTACAGCTCCCAGGAGCCTTTACTGTTGTTGCCGTAGCGCCCTTGGGCAGGTGTATGTCTGTCTGCTGGAGTCAGGTCGACATTTATTATTGAGAAGTCTGAGAGAGAAGAGCCCATCACTGAGTGTTTCCAATCAGAGAAGGGTAGAGCAGAGGCCACGCCCCCTTTGAGATGCAGAGAAACTCTAGAGGTATTGAGTGCCTCCAGGTATTAGACCGACCCCTTGACTTTATTCAGCTCTTTGTTGAATTGAACAAAGACTGAAACACAAACCTCTGAGAAACGGACTCTCCTGGATACAGTCAGTCACATGTGTTAATCTATTCATGTGATGATTCATTCATGTATTCGTGTGTTCACATGTTCATCTATGGATGCATTGTTTCTCTGTACAATCCCAGGTCATATAAAGTTGAAACAGCTGTTCAATTAAACTGTAAACAGATTAAATTACATTTGGCTGATGCTTTTATCCAAAGAGACTTATAAGATATAGGCATGTATAGTGTAAAGGACCTTACCCAAGGGCCCACCTGGGATTTGAACCTTCAACATTCTGCACCAAACTTAGTGGTGTAAACCATTAAACTACCCAGTCATAAAATTTTCTTATTTCACACCAAAAACATATGGTGTTTCACATCATTCCTTTTCCCAATGCTTTAAAGACACCAAGTGATGAAGTGTTTCAGGTGTTATTTTGTCTCATTCTTCCTGTAACCAGGTCTTAAGGAGTGCAGCAGTACAGGGTCTTCCTTGTCACGTTTTGTGTTTTGAGATGCTCCACAGATTCTTTATTGGGGATGGCTTGGGATTCCATCAGGCCAGTCCAGCATCATCACCCTGTTCTTCCTCAGTCAGACCTTTGTCATGTGTGCACAATGTGGTTTTATATCGTCCCGTTGAAATATGCACAGACATTCCTTGAGAAGTTGTCATCTTAAAGGCAGAATGTGTTGCTCCAGAATCTCACTTCACAGCAGTGGTGACTTTGACCTTTAACCCCAGACCATGACAGACTAGAGGTTATGGAATTAATGCTAATAATAATAATAATAATCGTTTTTTCTGTGGTTCTGAGTACATGGTGTTAATTCTGATCTTTGTGTCTGTGTTTGTCTTAGAATAAAGAGAAGGAGCGTCTGAAGCAGCGAGAGAAGGAGGCCAGAGAACGAGAGGCTCGGTCCAACAATGGTCACCTCTTCACCTCCATCACTGTTTCATCCACCACACTGTGCTCATCATGTAACAGGAGCATCACAGCCAAGGAGGCGCTCAGCTGCCCCGGTAAATATACGGAAGCAGCACCGAAAATGTACTATAGTAAATATATGTGCACTGAATACACACTGAATATAGCCTACAGAAACATTACATTTACACTAAATATATACAAAATACAAATTTAATTTTCTGCATTAGTTTATATCATAACATTTTTTATTTGTAAAAAAGTTTTCATTTGTCCATTTTTAAAGTCACCTCTCTGATCTATTCAACATATGCATATTACATTAATGGGTTTTTTTTGCTTCAGATGGTCTGTTTTGTTGTTCAATGTGTGTTTTTTTCTGATGGAAAACATTATTTTTCTTCTGTTCTTTCAAAAAACATGTTTTTAGTGACGCATAAAGAAACTTGAAATATTAATGTATAAAGTGTGAAATAGTACAACAACTTTAGCCTCTTATTTTGGAGAAAAATTGCATAAGTCAAAGGTGAAGTACAAACATTTTTTCCCCTCATCTCATTTAATCAAATTTATTTATATTTTATATTTTTCATCCAGCTAAAAGAACAAGATGAAATATGTTGAGATACGCAACTGTCATTTTGGTGTTGATGACATGTCACATTTGAAAAGTGAGGCAGTCCACTGAACTGTTTCACACAAAACAACAAGAACACATGTGACAGTGTGTGTATGTATATGTATATGTATATATATATATATATATATATATATATATATATATATAGACTGATT
>JAPSES010000258.1:14578447-14609161 GCA_029822895.1 Maxillicosta whitleyi
ATGTAGCTTTATCGAATTTTTGTGGCGACCTAATACCAGGTTGTTTTAAAGGCTTCAAAATGTCAAAAACAATTGTCACTTTTCTTTCTTTCACTCATAATTATGTGTCGAATTAAAGTTATTCAGGGTTTATATGTGAGTGATCTGAAAGCCTCATCTTTCACACCAAGAGTGACAATTTTATAACTTTTCTAAACTGATAATCACGCCCACATTATGCAGCAAAGTGCCAAGTCTGGGTAGGCGACAAATAATACAGCATCAATCTTTCTTTTTAACAGAAATACAAAAGCGTCAATGTAACTGCATTTCTGATAAGTGGTATAGACGTTTTTTTCCTTCAGATGCACTTCATACAAAATAGTTTGTGACAACAACGCACCATCATGAATAAGAAAAGGACGACCAGTGAGTGATGGGATGTTTGGTAGGCGAGAGTCCTTTATTTTTATTGGCCTTTAGTCGTCAATATTTCCATTAACAGCAGACATCCCACCCCCATTAACAGTCCCTTTGAGCAGATATGGGAATGTGTACAAGCTGCCTAGACTTCCCTGGGTGCGGTGATCTGGCAGAGGCGTTGAACAGTTGAGCTGCAGTCCAGCCGTGGAAGGATGCACTGCTGGTCCTCGAATGAAGACAGATAACAAAGAGGTTGTAAAGCTCAAGGCATTTCCTGCCGCCGTCTCAGGAGGCAAGCTATATAATACCAGGATTTGTATTATGTATCAAGTTTTAGACAGTATGTGGGGCGGGAGGATCGGGTGTTTGATTTCACTGTAGGTGAGAGAATAGACCACTGAATAAATGTGTCTCTGGTGAATACAGAACCCAGCAATTTCAGGTGAAATTAAGTTGATTTTCAAATTCAAGGGAAAATGTAGGGTACAATATTGTAGAGTCAAATGTCTGTGGTGGAGTTTTCCCTTTTGTAACCCCTAAAGAATCATCCCCTGGGTCTGTGTGTTTTATAAATTAGGGTCTATATGTGTCTGTGTAGGTGCACGTTCCAAGTAGAAAGGGGATCATCTATGCGAGGGCATAGTTGACATTAATTATCATCAAGTGAATGTTCCAATTTAATTTAGAAACAGTAGACCTCAGCTTTCACTGGTGTTCATTTTATTCAGCTGACCATCATTGGCCTTGGTAATAGGAGAATGAGCACAAGCTTGTACCCACTTGCTCCGCCAAACAGACAGGCACTCTCTCCAAACTACTCTGTGGAAATTGAATGATCGCCATATAATGGAAACAACCACTCGTCAACAATAGAGGCTGTTGTATGGAGGCAGAGAGCAGAGGCGTGAAGGAAAACATCAGGCTTCACTCTGCGAGCAGCTCTTGCATGCAACAGCTGAGACTGTGCCCCAGTCTGAACACTGTCTGTCTGGCATTTTAGTGCTTTTCAGTGGAATGATTAATAAAATAGGCCATGTTTTTTTTTTTTTTTTTTTGCTGATTTTTGACACTCAGACGAAACATATGGCAGAGCAGCTTGTTTTACTATGTCCCTGGGGATGGGTTCGGCTACACACACACACATACACACACAATAAAACACAACTTTTGTTTAAACATAAAAAAAAACTGAACCAGACTATTCTAAAGACTATTGTTGGGGTTGTCTCCTGCAATGAAACAGCCCAAACAATAGTTCACACACAATCACCAACGCGATTGTGCGTAGTTTTCTGCACACAATCGCTCTGCTGAAATTGGGTCCTCTCTTGCTGTGCATGATGACTGTGTTTTTACAGACACAACAATAGGTTACTGGAAGTGGTTCTCACAAATGTTCCCGCATCTATGTTCTTCCTACAGGTGAGAGGACATTCAAGTGTGACCAGTGTGATTCCACCTTCAAGAGGAAGGACACACTCAACGTCCACATCCAGGTGGTGCACGACGGCCATAAGAAGTATAAGTGCGACCTGTGTGAAAAGGCCTTTGTCACTCCTTCAGTTTTGAAGAGTCACAAGAAGGTGAATGAAAAGACATCGAACCAGACAAAACTCAATCATACACAGTGATTACATGTCTGCGAGGACTGGCACTTTGTCCTGAGATTGAGTTCAAGGTCAATTGTTGCTGGATTTTTTGAAGTGCACAGTTTGACAGTTATGAAATAACTTATAAAACCTTCAAAATACTTATGACTATCTGAGCAAAGCCACAATACTGCATTAACAGGCAGTTTTTAAGTGTAACACCTTTAGGCCTTAAAGTATCATCAGTATTGTCTTAAATAAAATAATAGACAAGTCTGTAAGGTTTACCAGACTTACATGTGTGGATGTCCCTCACTTTTGTTAATGCTTTCGCTTTGATACTTGATTTTTTTTAGTCTCAGTTTTAACTATATAAGTGAATTACATTGTACGTTACTGAAGAAAAACAGTCAAAGCACATCTTTTTTTTTAACCCTATTCACCACAATGTAGTTTAATTTAAAGTGTCTTATGTTTCAGTTCTACCACTCGAACCAGTTTTACAACATAAAATAGAATAGAAAAGCAACATGAACCTCCGCCAAGGCATTTAAATTCAGCGTACCCCTCCCAGCAATCCCATTGACAACATTTTCCTTGAATGAATTTAATTACTGTGACTTTGAACTCTTGAAACTGGAGCTTTTTGCAGCACTACATTATGACAGCATATACTGTATGTGGTAATTAGAATGAAATCAGGTTAGTTTTTAACTAAAATAATACTTTTGTCCAAAGTTAGGAATGTTTCCTGATTATTTCCTTTGACCTTAAAGAGCGAATATGCTGACCTTTACTCACTGTCATAACTGTTAGTATAATAAGAAATCCAAAATTGCAGATGCTGAGTACTCCTGAGGTGTTTTTACTTGATTTTGTTTGTTAATTAACATTAACTGATACTGAAAGTGAAATTTGCTACTTAGGAAACAAAAAATTAATACCAAAGAATACGATTTCCCCCCCCCCCTATATTCTACAGTATACCATGAATGAATCACTTGTATACATACAAGTGATTCATACAGTGCCAATTAAGTACTGAAGTTTTATTCCAAAGCTGTGAGAATTTAGCGCTTGATTGAACATTTTGATAATGGCTACATGTCAGTTCATTTATAAGAAAACAGAAAAACATGAAGTTGCATTTAAACTCCTCCCATCATGCAGTATTTTTATTCACATGAGAAGCATCACCAGCCAAGACATGCTGAATTTATCTTTTTGAAACTTAAATTTCTGTTATCTGTTTAATTGTGCTTGAAACAGAAACTCAGATGTAAAGAAAGCTGGAAATTCATTCTCTTTTTTTAATATTGCAACATACCGACAACAACAGACTGTTACTCCTCATCTCGCTAACAGTGTTGAAGCTAAATGTAACGATATCAGACCTGGCAAAGACATCCATCTTGACCGTTGCTGCCCATGAAGGCTTGGAATCGATTCCTATGTTGATTAGAAATGGCAGTTAGTCCATTAGCTCCGCAGGGTTTCAAAGCCCCAAACAGATCTCGCTGTAGATTATGAGGCCTAAATCTGACAACGTCCGGTGTGGTTATGGATCAAGATTGAAACCAAACAGCTTCTTGGCACACAGAAAAAGAAAATGTCTTGGAGGTTGTCTCAGAACAGTAGGGCTGAAGACAGGCATTTGAACTGTCTCACTGCTTACGGGGGTCTGGAGGCTGCTGAGAGATCTGGCCTTGATCAAAGTCAGGTTGCCGAGGAGACGACAACTTGCTGGCTGTGTTTACATGTGCAGAATAACCCGGCGTTTGGTCATAGGATGGCTGAAGTGTTATTTTATGTACACTTACTTTGATATTCTGCAACTGAAACAACTACTCTATCCTGTTTTGTCTGGCACAAGTCTTAGTTGCACCTCTCCTTTGTTAGTCTAGAAACATTTGTTTGTTTAACAGCTGGCCAGATTTGTACATTTAATGAAAGTGTGAAGTGAAAAATCTAAATAAGAGTTAATGTTGTTTTTTAATCACTTGGATACCCTAAACTGCAGAACAGGATTGAGTTGTTCCTAGAATGGTCTTGCGTTGGAGTAAACACTTTCTCCCCTGTAAGACTGGATTAGTGTTACATCAGAGGGTGTGTATGAGTAAGCGTGTAAGTGCATGCAATATATGTTTTGCGCAGTGTACAAAATAGTTTCATCTCTGTCAGTAATGCAGTAGAAGAATGTACATATGAAAGAAAATGACAGGGACGGTGTCGAATAATTACAGTCATTTATAAACACTGAACCTGTAGATAATTACCTAAAACTACCAGTCATCTCTCCACTCCCATTTGTAATGTGCTGTTCTCATGTGAAATGTGTTTTCCTGTGGCTGTTTATAAAGGTAAAAATCCCACTGCCATTTTTTTTCTTCTCTCTGTTGGACAAACAACTAACTAAACAGAGCCAACCTTCCTCCATCTGGGACACATGTGTTTATGTATGTTTGTTTGTACATAAATGTGAGCGTGCGCATTTGTGGACACTCATGTGGATGTATGTGTTAATGTGTGTGTTGGTGTGTGTCTATGTGTGAGAGTGTGGATGGAGCCTTTGTAACGAAACACCCGAGGTGTCAGAGGGACACAGTGGGGTGATGGAGGGAAGGATGGGGGCCCAGAGAGGAGGTGTTCCTGTATTGTTGTACTGCTGTTGAAACTGTCGCTCTGAGTTTGAGCTTTTCATACTCACGATTATTCTCGGGAATTTACAACAGGCCAGGAGAGGAATTCAGAGAGTACTTTTCAACAAGGAGAGGAGTGAGGAGGGGGGAGGAGTGGAGGAAAAGGTAGTGGTGGAGGTAGCACACTCGGTCCACATGCACTTCTGCCATGTTTGCATGTGCAGCCCTTATGAACACACAGAGCTCAACTCTGTGGACTGTCGGGAGGTGAAGGGAGAGGAAGAGGAGGGAGGAGGATGAGGAGATGAATGCATACGTGCACCCTGGCCTTTAGTCCTAAGGGATTTGGACTCTGGTATATGTGCTTGTCTGCTGTCTTTGATCCTGTGTTTAGTTCACCTCAGTGGATCAGCTGTCATGTGAACATGTGCATCTCCATCGACAGACTATAGCAATAAATCTGGTGCACTGATAGAGAAATTAAATGTATTTTATGCAAAATTAAAGCGAAAACTTAAGGAAATGTAAGCAAAATCTAAATTCTGTACTTTTTAAATGTTATATTTGCATTAAAAATTTATATAAGATTATTTTGTGGCTAAAATTATAATTATATAATTATTTTGTGGTAAAAAATATTAAAGTTTAAGGGTGCAATCAATGATATTGTTGTTGGTATTGGAGTTTTGTGCTCGGGAGTCAGTGGTTTGTTGACGTTAGCTAACAGAAGCTAATGTTACACATTGATGGCTCTGTGAAGGAGCAATAGAGAAGCACTGAACAACTCAAGAGGATTTTTGTGTCAAACTTGACCCAATTCCTTTGTACAGAAATCACTGTACACACAATTATCATGGATGGAGATAAGTGACACAGTTGGGGAAGCTAATCATTTTAAAAACATTTCCAGCCAATTCATATATTGGAAATGACATCAATAATCAATCTATATTTCTACATGTATGTTTTTGTTTGGTTCTAAAACAAAGAGCAAGGCCATATCTGCCCCACAGGCTACTCCACAGTAACACAATACGAGAGGATGATTTACTATTAAATTGTACATTTGATCAGTTTACATAATAGTTATTTATCTTTTTAACCCTTCTCATACTGACAGAAATATGGATCAGTAAAGCAACATGTACATTTATTACTGGTTTTCAGTTATCTTGATAATCCTTTTGTGTTTCCATATGCTCATTGCTTACATCTTGGCAGTAAGTATTAAATACACAGGCAACCTTTCCAACACTGTTTAATTTCTATTTTTGATCATGCGCTAATGATAAATATTTGAAAATCATGTGTTCTAACATTGAGTCTTTGCTATCATAGTCAGTCACATTTTACTTTGTAATGTAGAAAGGATGTGAGGATGAATGTTACAAATGTTTTTCATAACAACAACCATATGTGTGTTTTATCCTCTCGCTTCCAGACCCACACAGGGGAGAAGGAGAAGATATGCCCGTACTGCGGACAAAAGTTTGCGAGCAACGGCACGCTAAGGGTCCACATCCGCAGCCATACAGGTTAGTACTGTACTTTGTAAAACAGACTGTCCATCAGCTGTCATTAACATCAGCTGGAAGAGTCAGAGTAGTATCAGTGGCTGCAGCAGACAGCAGGATGAATGATGCCTTGTATGTCATTTCTTAATAAACCTCTCCTTACATGTTTCCACCACGCATACTGCACAGTTCTTACTTCCCCCAATGAATGGATAAAGCACATTATAAGGTTAAGAAAATTCCAACATGTCGTTTCACTGTGTGCTCCAGTCTGTGCACCGACACAAAAAATAGAGCCCTGGATGTTCATTAAACTGCCTTAAACTGGAAAGCTACACATTCCTGTGCGTTTCCTTACCAACAGACTGGTGCAGAGGCCTGGCATGGCCACACACACACTTCTTGGCTTCCAAACCCTTTCATTCAGTCTCGTACTGGCTGCCTGCTCCCGGCTGCCTCCCTCCGTTTCCTTACTCCTGCTTCATCTATCTTTTTCTCTCATGTTTTGCATTCTTCACCTACTCCGTGTTTGTCTGATTGGGTTGTACACCCACTCATATACTCAGGAGCTTTAATGTCAATCCATATTTCTGTTGTGTAGTTTTAATACTTATAAGGTAGCTCTTATAGATTTACATTAGATAGTGTTTTCTTCCATCAGCTTCAGTACTTCTTCCTGATTTGCTTTTTGGCTGGGGCTCAATTGATATAGGTTTTTTAAGACCAGTGCTGATTATTATTATTATATGAGGGAAACCAATACCAATATTTGGAACTGAAATATGCAGTTAAAATTGAAATCCACCACAAAACATTTGACTGTTCTGTAATATTTCTGCAGTATTAACTGTAGTAGATTCTAAAGTGGTGAAGGTTACTTTTTTGTTTTACAGATACTCATACATATACATAAGCTTTATTGATCTAATGGGGAAATTCACATTTTCATTAATGCAAGAAAAGCAAAGTCAACCAAATAATATCAATTAATAAAGAAGCAATCATCATTTTTCACATGATGGTGTTGGGTTAGTTGGTGATGATTGGGATTTTTTTTGTGACCAATCAGATAGTGCTGTTGATCAGTTGTTGCAAAACCACAGAGTCAATTCAAGAGGCAGAAAGAGAGAAAATTGCCACAGAACCATGTTTTTAAAGTTGTTAGTTTTATTTGATATCTGATTAAGGAAGAAATGTGGATCTCACATTTGGTCTCTTCATAAATTGTTTTCAACTACATGTATCGAATCGGTCCATTTGTGTGTAATCATAAAACTGTTGGCCCAGGTGTTGACGGTGTATCAAAATGTGTGTCTATATTTGAATGGTGGCATGACGATGGCCTTTTGACAAGCCCACCACGCTTTGTCAACAGCTCCCATTGTACATCTGTGTATGTGTGAGCTTTGTGTGTACGTGTTTTCGTACATGTGTATGTGCAAAGGACAAACCAACAAAAAGAGAGAATGTATACCAGTGTGGGCTGCAGCCCAGTCTGATTGTATTTATATAGAATAAACAAAAGAGAGGAATGCTGGGGGAGGGGTGGGAGCCGAGGCGACACCTCAAAGAAAGAAAGGAGTAAAAAGAGAAAAGACCACTCCAAGAAAGCATCCAGCCGGATGACCCATGACCCTGACTGGCTGTAAATCTGTCCCCTCATTCTATAGACTGGGATTTTTTTGTTTGTTGTGTTTTTGTGTGAGAGGAAAAAATAAGCTTTGGTTAAAAGTGTTGGTCGTTCCCTGAGCAACAATCCTGACAAGACTCATCTTGTTCTCAAACAGTGGAGAATAATTTCATTGACACACTCAACTCGTGTAACTCATCAGTAGAAGTGTACATTGTGTGATGAACGTGGAAGCATAAAATCACCCCGTTAATGTTGGTAAAACTTTTAAGACGCCTATTTTTTTCGGTCAGAAATGTCGTTAAGAGGGCCACCAGCTGAGGTAAAAGGGCTTTAAATCAGCAGCTTCTCTGGATGGCAGACAGGAAAGCATGATCTTATTTGTCTTCCTGCTTCACGGGAACAAGTCAGCATTGATTATTTACCTGCTAAACACAGAGGACTTTGTAAAAATTCCTTGGAGATTTCCTTCCCCTATCATTTTACCGTTGTACACTGAAGAGCGTTTTGAGAGCAGTGGGTAAAGTGAGAAATAGATGTGAAAACACGGACTTGAAAGTATTAAGTAGTTGGTAAGACATGAACTGTATATTTGGCTTGGATTTCATTGTAATTTAATTTGGTTAGTAGTACATCATGTTGAGCTCAGACAAATTAGCTGTAGTGCCACAGAGAGCAGCCTCCATGAGATCACCATCAACCGTCCTGCCATATAATGTGAGCTGTCAAGAACTTGGACGGGGAAGTTGTGGAACTCGGTAGGCATGATTGATGTTTCTATCATTTTCTAAATTATTCTTTTTGGCCTTGTTACTCTGAAAATGTGTTCTTCTCCACATCACAGCACAGTGAGAGTGGATTTTCCCACCACGTCTGCCATGGTGTGGTAAATAACCGTAGTGGGGTCATGAAAATTATTTGCGCCAGGGGAAACGTTGACAGAATGCAGCGCCTCAGTGTCATACTGACATCATCGGACATGTCATGTTTGGGCACTATGATCAGTGCCGGCCCATGAGGTATAGTATAGCAAATCACTGCTTTATGCATTTTAACCCTTAATTATGAGACTGAACTAGGTTTGTATGGTCGTGAAAAAGCCTATAATAATCATGGAATTTCATAAATAATAATTTTCAGGTCTGGAGAAGTTCAGGAGAAATAAATAAGCCCAGAAACTTTTGGATAATTCATGCAAAGAGCTTCGCAAATATCTGAATAATAAAGTACATATGGTTCAGTTAAGATTGAATGTTAACACGAACCAGATGATATCGATTAAACAATGTTTTAAAGGAACAATATTAATGTGCACGCCATTTTCATAGATGTCGACATGTGGCTCATTAATTAGCCAATAAATACAATTATCTAATGTCAACAAACTCTTACTCTAAGCACAACACATACTCCAAACACATCTGCCGCCACATGCAATTCCTATATATTGAACCATTAATAGTAATAGCTTGTGTCCTCTTGTACAACTACTGAACATAGGTCTTTATTTACCTCAGCAGTAGAGGAGACAAATCGGCATTTTAAGGACACTTGTATTGGACTCAGACTTTTATGTCTAATATCCTCTGTTTAGTAGAAATAGGCCTATTTAGCACAAAACCTCATCTGGATGCACTCCAATTTGCGATGTTTACAGTACTGCGTTCTTTTCTGCACTTCATTAACTGTTTCAAAATATGAACCCCTCCAGGTTTTCATTGTGTATAAACTGTTCATTGCCTAACAGAGCTTTTATTATGTAAGTATTGTCTTCCTGTTCCGCTTGTAAGTTTTGCTGAAAAGGTGAGACACACTGCTGTGAGTAAGGCAATAACACTTCAGATGAGTGATTTAGAACAACAAAGTGCTGAAAATAGCTGGATTATATAGTTGATGTATTAAATTAAACTTCTTGAAGCGTACAGTGCGATTAACTGGCAGCACCAGAAGTTTATCCTTACTGTTTTTTTTAAATACAGCCTGTATTAGGGGACTTTCCTTGATTTGTTTTTATCAACTGTGACCACAGGTGGGTAATCCCAGCTCCAAAGAGTAAAAGTCCTACCATGTGTTTGTTCCAACCATACACTGAACATTTGGATGAACACAACTCCTTATCCAGGGTTCCAGGTGGGATCATTAGTGGAATCACCGGTGTTAAGTTCAATTCAATACAGTGTTATATGTAGACCCTTATATCACAACATGGTTGAATCACAGCGTTTTACAGAATTAAACAAACGTCATATAAACAGTAGATGAAGGAGATGGATAGATCCCCCCGTTCTTAGACCCTCCTTCAAGCCAAGGAAAAACTCCAAATACCCATTGGGAAAAGAGAAACCTCAGGGAGAACCCCAGTAAAGGACAGATGAACAGGTAGAACCAATATATGGCAGGACTTTTACTTTATGGAGCTGAGATTATCTGACCTCGGACTGTGACACCATCCGTTATTAGAGAAACATCTTATTATTTTATTTGTGTAAATGTGATCTGGATGTGCATTTTGAACATAGGAGAAGCAGCACCACTACTTAAACATCCACAACAGCAGCTTTTGCAGTGGTCTGTCTGTGGAGGCCATTTTTCTGCCAAACTCTAGCTACCAGAGTCAGTCAACATCTGCAAATTCCAGGCTTCTAGCACAACACAAACTCAACACAAGCCTTAAACAAGCACATGCATGAATTTAAACAATGTTGATTTCATTAACAAGACATATACCTGTAACTGAAGTTAAAATGCACAATTGTTATTATTTCCATGTAAATACAGAAAATTGTGTGTATATATTGATAAAAATGTGTAAGAAGCCTGCAATAGTCATACTATTGGATTTTAACAGCGAAATGGAACATATATAATAACTTTAATTTAGTTGTTCGCAATCATAACCAGCACACTTTTCCTGGAAACTGAACAAGCAGAAACATGAGACGGAATAAAACTAAAAGCAGCTACCAGTGGTGTGCATTAACTCCACACAGCTGTTAGTGATGGGCTGTATTAAAGACACTACTTGTTCAATTTATCAAGGAACACAGACAGGAGTGAGCAACACATAAACAGTGAAATTTCCCCTGTGACTACCTAATTATTGAATTAATTTAAGATACTGCTGTATAACACAGGACAGCTTTAATGTAACCTATTGGAGAAAACTGTGGGTTTGCACACATACTGACAAATCAACAAGTCTGTCTGACCCGGTCACAGGGTAATCAGTACTGGCAAAGCCTGTATTCTGTTATTATCAGGTTATATAAATAATATACCAATAAGCCAAAATCCAGTGTCTGGTTTTTCTCAGTGATATAGAAAAGGGAGGGGGGTTAAACTTTTGGACTTCACATGACAAGTCCAGTAGATCTGTTTTAGTCGGGTACATGCTTACGAATGAGTTTAGTGCATTATGTTGCATTTAACAGAAAGCTGCTGACACGTACATTTTGAAACATTAGTATAATTGTGTAAAAGTATCACATTTGGCAAAATTACCTTCCATGTGAATTTTCACTTGTCTATTCTACGTCAGGAATGGTGTAATTTGACTTTGTGGCATAAGAAAACATGATCCTTAGGGGTTTTTGTGTAAGGCGAATAACTGAAATTTAAGTTACAGTAACGCTTAAGTACAGTACAGTCATTTTCAGTAAAACAAAATGAAAACAGAGCTCACTTGATGTGCCTTGTTCTTGGAAAATATTGTCTTAATTTTTTCGACACGCAGCCTGGCACAACACACAGGATACTAATTGCCTTGATGGTTGTTTCATTTGTTATGGTGATTATACACAGTCATATTTTGATGTTTTAAAAAGCTACACATTGCGTTTCAAGTGCCCTCACATGGACATCTGGTGGAACTCTGGAATCACTGAACCTATTTGTGTACAGATGATATTGTTTGTCTTGACTGTGGTCATGGTTACAATCTTGTCTAGTAAAATCACCATGTAGTGAATTAACGTCTGCCCTTATGATGAATAGTGTCTCACTGTGGCGACTTTAACTCCTCTTATGTTCTAAAATAATGCCCAGATGCTTTGGATTGAGCAGTATGGATGGGCTGGCAGCATGTGTGGTAGTTTGCGGCAATGCTCGGACATGGAGGTGTCTAATACAGGTACCATCACATGGTCGAGTTTAGGAGAATCGTTTTAGGAAGTGGAGAAATCTACCGAGACCCTGGCTATAATGGAAAGGTCAAGTGTAAAAGTTGTTGAGCGTTCCTATGGCTCATCAAAGGCAACGTCTTATCATATCTAACACGCTGATATCACATTACCTCGGCGGCCCCTGTCGGCATGCAGCACAGGGCAAAGAGAAGGACAGTAGAGGGCCACTATCTGGCTGAACTGGAGGAAGCTGGGAATTAATTTCTGACGGACAGCGCTAATGTCTTTCAGACCAGAGCCCGAAGCTACAAAGCGCTCTCCATAACACAAACGCAGGCGAACGACAAAGCCAACCATCTGCTAACCAGACACACCAGCCGTACGCGCACATATACAACGCACGAGGGGTGCCAAACGGATCGATTAGCAGACAAGGAGTGTGAGGGCCACAGCAGGGGGGCGGGGGAGACACCCAGGGTCAAAGAGATGGTGTACTGTTTCAACACATGCTAAATCAGTTACCATCTCCACACACATAAAGCCCCGGCTCAGTGCTGCAGCCACCCCTCATAATCCCCAAACAATCTGGCTCAATCTGGAGAGTAAGTGGAGGGTTTCTAGTTACAGTAACACTCAGCAGAACAGACACTAAACCTCTCACACGAATAGCACAGGCCAATGTTGCAAGAATGTTACTACTTAGGTTTCCAAGTAGCATTTGTTTATTTCCTGTTTCACCAAGGGATTGAGTTGCACTTGTTTTATTCCGAGCAGGTTAAACCAGTGGAAAAAAGCATGACTGTTGAGCAAAAGATTATTTTTTGATTAAGACTAAGTAGGATATATGATCTTTATGTAACAATGTTTATGAAGGACGTCTTTTACAGTATCGAACGCCATCATTTTTTCTGTTAGCATTTTCCAGATGAGGCGCACATGTCCAGAACCAGAGAGAGTAGAGGTTAAGTAGGTGAATTGGTGTGCACTTATTCCAAGCCTCTGTATTGAAAGGGTGTGGTTGTCTGTGCTGTGTATTAACTGACAATAGCCAGCTCCTGGGAGGGATGTGATCCAAGCCACAGAGTATACTGGCACACTGTACTCCGGTGCTATTAGCACACTAATGCCTTCCCCAGGACTCCCCAAGGCTAGTGCAGGGCCTAAACCCGATACCACACATGCTACATAAGACATAGGATTTGCTCTCGTCTGTCTCAAAACACATCTGGGATTCAGATTTTCCTGTTTGTCAACAAAAGGCCTCCTAGAGGCTGAAATTGCACAGAAGGGGATTTTGGGACAGAGCTGCCCTCTGCACATGTTTCAGTATGTGTAATCAGTCCACATATGTCACATTAACCCTTTCCGCGCCAATGTGAGGTCACTCGTTTATTACTTTGTGTCACTGTGCTCGTCATTGTGCCCCTCTGAAGCCCTCTCTTGGGAGGTTTATGGTGGGTTTAGACCCGGACATGTATGTCTACAACATAACAGCTGTTGTCGCATTTTTGTTGGAAACAGAGGAGAAATATTCCTCTAACACGGTTGTGTTTATAGCAGAGGGATAATATTACTCTACTCATATATTCCCCAGATGGATTTTCTGATTTAATAAGCATCTTTGTATTTGAATCCCAAGGAAACACAGCTAATTAACCTTCATACTTAAAGGGGCAAAACATCTCCCCCATCAATAAAGTTATTTGCTTGCCTGTTCATCTGTCAGTCACTGAAGAGAGATTACATTCTTATGAAGCCCATAAGAAATTAGATCGTTATACTGCAAGAAGGAGCACACATGTGTAGATGTAGGTACCTATTTTTAGCTATGATTCATTTAATTGTGTGCTTCAGGAATATAAGTAATTCAGAGGAGACAGATTTTAATATCATATGATTGATTCCCTGATGTATTATTTTTTCTGGACCTACTTTGCTCTAGTTTCCTGAATGATGGTTACAGATAAAAAAAAAATAAATTAAGCAATTATTGCACTGAAATGTTTTCTTGTCAGTTATGAACTTTATTTCCAGTCTAAACCTTTAATTTTGGTGTGGTTCTATAGGTTACATCATATCCCGTCTATAGATTAGTAATCAGCTCTGGTGCTCCTATCTGGTCTGTGGATCAGCACTCAGTAAACAGATCCATGTGTCAGTGGACTGTTTGACTGACAGCCTGTCACTTTCTCTTTGTCATCATTGCTGTGTGCTCAGATAGGATCTGTAGGAGCTTGGACTGCTTTTGATCCATGTGGGATAAGGCTCGGACGTGCTCCTAAACCATTGGCCAGTCCCAGCTAGATAGAAAGTCAGAATTTGGCAAACACAGGCCTTTTTTCTGCAGTGGAAAGTCAGCATGGACAGAAAGTTATGATATGTGTTTTACCAGTAGCAAGGTCAAATATGCATTACATCATAAAACAAAGGTATCAGCGCACGGTGAAATGCCTAGGGGGTACTCTATTTGCATACCTGAGATGGAAGTTTCCATTTTTACCTGACAGTCTCATATGTGTCCAGAATATCTTTGAATTTTTCAATGTGCATGTGGTGAATATGGGCAGATGTTAAAGGTACAAAAGTTCATTTCTCATTTCTAAAAGTGTGTTCTCCTCTTCTACTCTGTTTTAAACTAGTACGTAACAGTAACGTAACAGTAATGGTAACAGTATTGATGTGTGTTCCCCAGGTGAACGGCCATACCAGTGCCCGTACTGTGACAAAGCATTTAGCAAGAACGATGGCCTGAAGATGCACATCCGCACACATACTCGAGTAAGTTTCTTTTTTGTTTTTGCACTAAATAATTACCCCATTCAGTTTTGGTGGATTATAGAAGAAAATTAGAAATAAAAATAGAAATTATATTATTTGCCTGCATGCACACAATTGTGTATTATTAAACTTGTATTATTTTATTGCTAATGTACCTTTAACTGTACTCTACTAACAGTGATCATGAGCTCACATGAATGAAATAGCAGTGATTAAAAACCTACTCTGGGAACCAGACACATTTGTCTGATCAGTTTGGCACTGCTCCCATTCACACTGAGCTCTACTGAGCCTGGATTTGGTAAAGCCAAACACAACTGTTATCTGTTATGAGGGTCAGATGTTTTTTGATATGGGCTACAACCTGTGACTGCTGCCTTGGCTGTCTATCCAACTCTATCAGAGATGTGCTTTGTAAGGCCTCACATTCACCCATTCACACACACACACACACACACACACACACACACGTGATTTAATGGATCAAATCAAGAGGCCTTTAATCAGTCATCTTTAATCTTCTATGCTCAGTCACAGCTATTGTTTACTTTTAATTCCAGTTTCTTAAATTGCAGTTGTCACAACAGTAGAGAGTAGTTTCACCTTTAAATGTAATGTTTTTTCTTGAATACAGCAATAACATCCTCAGTATTTACCGTAAGTAATACAGACTGTGGTGGCCCTAGATGGGCAAATTTGGGACTTCCTGTTTTCCTGTTCAGCAATTGACACCTGTGTTTTACTGTGCACCACTCTGACAGTAAAAAAACCTGATTAACACTGACTGCGATGCTTGTTCATGCATGCCAATGTGTATGCTGTTATTAGTTAACAATAAAGTAATAATATGTGATTATTGTTATGATTTTCATCGCTGTTCACTGTAACACCCTGCACATGACACCTTTGCAACCCTGAAACCACAGCTACTACAGAGAAATGAACCCAACTCTGTGAGATAAGACTTGTATTGATATTAAGATTAGAATGATGTTAAGATGAACATGTTATTTGCTGTTTACTTGCCTACTACCAAGTCAGCAACTGATGTTTGCTTTACAGTGAACAGCCGCATCTAATTCAGACAGAAACAATCCTGTTTGTCTTTTGAAAATCATAACCTATATTCTACTTCTCAAGACACATTCACATCAGGTTGTAAGTAAGTTATTAATTATTATTATTAGCTCTGTGTGAGTGGGTTTTTGAAGAAATAGCCTGTGATGTCTCATCTGATCTCATCTTTTCAATTTAATTAAAAAAAGGTTCCATGTTTAGTATTGCTTTTTTAAAAAAAATTGATTAACAGCTGAGTCCACACATGTTTACCGCATGGCTTATTTAGAAAACATTGTTAATATCATCTTAGCAGCCTCCACAAGAAAATGTGAAGTGTTTCAGAGCCAGGGGTGGAGAAAGGAAAAGGTACTTGACGTCATGAGGTCATTTCCTGGGTTCAGACACTCCTTTCCTGTCCTCCCTTCTTCACTTATTGACTTATTGAGCTTTTCATGAGTTTTTTTTTTTTTAAATGACGGGTGTCGTTTTTGATGAATGAGGCTTAATATGTATTTCATTGCAGATTTCCATCATCAGTTCATACAGGTCTGACTGTGATAGTAGAACCCTGTCAGCGCTGTTAATTTCAAAGATTTGTTCTCTTTTAATGTTGTCCAGAACACTGTATTCTGCTGTTAAATTGTGTTGATAATGGAAGTATCCTGCCCAGGTCGATGTGTCTCAGTAGAAACAGACAGGTATAATTTTCTAGTGAGCTGCTGATTAAACTGACGGATGTTTTGTTCCTAATGTTCCCAGATCTGCCTTAGCTCACGTAGCTCTGAAATATGGGCTGAACAGTTACAAACAGCAGAGCCAGATGAAGTCACTGTTCAGAAAAACAAATGTCATTTGGCTGAAGGAGCTGGAGCTCATTGTTAATGTACACATGATTTAAGATGGATGTGGATGCTGACATTATGGACCAGGGCATATTTTTGATATTGTTCTGATATCTATGATTATATGATACAGTTCTTGGATATGAAGATGGACTGTTAATCTTTCAACAACTAAATAACAGGAGGATGTCATCAGTAGATCTGGTACTTAACAAACACATCAAAAACTAACAGGTCATTTATTAACACAAGCCATGACTTCATTCATGGGGTTTAGACTGCCTTTATTGACAGATTTACAGGTTACTCATAGTAGTTGTCATGGTAATGTTACTGTAATACAGTTTTACCTTAACCATCGGCATTATTCCAGACTGAAAGTCAGGACCGAAAAATCCTTCAGTTTTCGATGTCATGATTTTCTGTGTAGCAGCTCAGAATTATTATTGACTCAAAATAGAGTGGAATTTCAACATTAGTAACATTTGAAGGGTTTCACCTAACCCTAACACAAATCATTTCAACAACTTTTATGTCCCATCTATATTAAGGGAGATAATTTGCAAAAACACATTTTCCTCTTCATCTGGATCTCTTGTCCACATGCAAACTGTGTTTTAGTTGCAAAAACAGAGATTTTTCTTCTTTTTTTAAACTGCAGTTTATGTGTATCCATGTGTTCAGGGAGAATGGAGAGATTGGAAAATGATGGCGTCACACCCTATTTTGCACGTCTGTTTTTGGTTTGTGTGATGAACCTGCACCTGATACATCAAATCCAGGTGTATAAACCAGTGTATGACCTGCGGTAGATCGAGGTCAGCACAGATACCTTTGGAAGACAGATTGAACTGGGGTTACAGCCAAATCCACGTTATGTAAAGGAATACACTTTGACAACCCAAACCAACACTTAAGTAGCTTAAGTTTTTAACTGAACATGTCTTTGGCTGCTCACCTTCATGACAGACCAAACCTCTGCCTCTGCTACATCCAGTATTATCCACAGTGTCGACAGTTTTAAGTCCACCAGAAACACTTTGTGGCCAATCCATGTGTGAAAATGATTTCTCATGCTCCCTGAACCCTGAACTCTCTTTCACAATCTGAGGCTAATGAACCGTAGTATTACCGTCTTATGACATGAATATTCGAGTGTCATCACGGAAGAAGAAAAACCACAGATGTTCAGACCTGGTCATTCAATATACTCAGGTCAGACCTTGTCTTTTGGACACATATTGTTACTGATCCTAGACCAGATCAACTCGACCAACCCCAGATCATAGCACTGCCCCCATGGGCTTGTAATATAAGCACTGGGCATGATGGGTAATCAATTCATCTGTATGTTTTCTCATGCTGATGCACCCATCACTCTGGAACTGGGTCAGTCCAGACTCATCAGACCACATGACCTTATCCTACTGAAGTACAATCTTTTATGCTTCCTATCAAACTGATGGTTGTTTAGGACATGAGAAGCTACTCACTGCATCAGTTATGTTTCACTTCCAGCTGAAACATATTAAATGTTTCAGTATTTCACCAGTGGAAGGTTGTCACCTATTTGCTTCATAAAATCCCAGGCTATTTTAACCAGGCTGTGTATTTTAAGAGCAGATGGATGATTTCTACAGGTGTAACTTATTTTCTTGGTCTACAGTCAAATCCTGTTAACAGTAAACTAATTTAACTTCACACTGTATTATAGGACTAGTAAACACAGCAACTTGATATTAGTGTTGGTAAGTAAATAGATATGCTTATTCGGTTTTATTACAGCTACTAATTTATATGTGTTCTGGTGCAGGATATCATTTTGTGTTTGTCATCATCACAGGTTCATCTGTCCCATAAATAGAGGGTGCAGTTATATCACCCTATGTTGTCATTAATGTTAGCTATTTGTAGCTGTTAGCTTCATTGCTACGCAATAGTGATAAACACTGCATTAAGAATAGTGCCTCTCAATGATTGGCTGCCATTTGGGAGTCCAGTCACATCTAAGTATACATCCACAGCAGAATAGTTAGTAACTTTACCACAATGGTGTTAAAAACATCAACACAGCTTTAACCATTTAACCTAAACATTCATCATCGAGCAAAAGCATCTGTTGATGTAACTCTTAATACTTGTTGATCCACTAATCCCATCAATCCATGTAAATAATTACTGTAAAATACAGTTTGTCATCTTTTCATGGTCATCAGATATGACCCATTTGGATGTTCAAAGGCTCCGCAGTGAATGTTGAGACACCATCATCTCCCACAACATTGATTCACCAGTAAAAACCATGGAGCTGGATTAATCACTGTGGATGGAGACACTGTGTTTATGTTCAGTTAATGAGAGATTGGATTGTAAGATTCACTTTTTGGCAGTTTTCTCAATTTTTGATAAAGTAAACCCTAAACCTTTAATTTGAGCTTTTATGAACAGCTACATGATCAGTGAATTAAATATATGAAAATACTGTACCTGATTTGTGCTGGTAAAATGCAATATATAGAGGATAATATTATAATATGTGATGATAAATCCCTTTAGAAAGGTTAGATATTGAGAACATCTCATTTGGGAACTGACATAAAAGTAGTGCTGGGTCTTTATGGGTTAATACTAAACTAACTAGATTTAACATATTGTTTAGTGTGGACTGTATGATAAGCTGGTGCCGGTGATGTACTATTTACTGTGCTGTGGCTAATCATTGCTTTTCTGGATTTGAGTTAATTATCATGAATTAAATGGTTATTTTTCCCAAGGTCTAAACATAGGTTGACTTTTCAAATAAACATACAGTCCTATTCAGCCGATCTGGCCTTCACTTTACATCTGACCGTCTGTGAGTTGTTTGTTTATACCTAACACCCTGAAGCCTGTTGGAGCACACTAGACTTCAGTTGGCATGCTGCTTTACAAATTCCCACATATTAAACATGTCATATGAGATGAGAGGCTCTTTAGGAGAAAATAAACAAATCTCCATCTTTGCATTTATAGATGTGGTCTTTGTAGAGAGTGGCCAGATTCAGAGGAGGGGTTAAAGGTCAAAGGGTGAACAGCTGCTGAAGACTGAAGGTCACCAGGTACAGATGTTCGATGTTACCGGGGTCATAATGATGCATTCTGGGTACACCACATCAACTAAGTCCATCCATGTGCTTCCTGACCTTTGAGCTTTAACCCCCTCATTTTTCAGTTTTTTTCATTGTCGTACAAGAGCCATTCTTTATGGAGAGGAATTCGTTACTGGGAGAAGTGAGCCCCATTTAAGCAGGAGATTTAAGGATTTAAGTGGAAATTTGCATTACACAGATCATCGCTTGTCTGTTTCATCCAGGCGGGGGTCTCACACACACCACATTTACCATTGTTTCCTTTTACATGCATACAAACAGTTGCATACTTAAAGCCACTCACACACATGCGCCCGCTCACATGTGCACATGCACTGAACCTGATCTTTACCGCCTTTTGTATCCTGTGTCACTGGGCACTCCTTGCCCCGCCCACATGATAGCTCCTTTCCCAGGACCCTTACTTCCTGCATTCACCCTGTTCCCATGACAACTAAGCTTTAAATGGGTAGAGCCTTTGCTATCAGCCAGACTTGTCAAAAACAGCTTCCCAAAGAGTGACACTGGGAACCAGCTCCCACTATCTCCATGCTTCTTATTCCTCCCCAACTCTTTAAGGTGTCACCACTTTTTCCCCTCGGACGTGAGGACACACCCTCTTTCCGCAGCCATCCACTACACATGCATACATACACATAGCTGAAGGTTTTGTGAAAACACACCCACAGTGAGATAGCTGCTTTGACTGACATGGAGACAGGCCTCCAAAAGGCGCAGAGGAAATGTTCTTTGGTAAACTGATGAGGTGTGGAGACAGAGGAGTGATATTCTACAGCCCCAGAGTGCCAGTGCACTGATACACGTTCAAAGGGATTTTCTTTGGCGTGTTTTCCTTACTCTTTTGAGGAATCCATGTGTTTTTGATGGCCCCTATGCCGGTCATTTCCTCCCTACTGCAGGGGCTGTACAATCTTTCATTTCATATCTTTATAAACTCACAGGGAGAACACCGGGGTGTGAAGTGAGAGGGTATCACTGTGTGTGGAACAGGAGTATTTCCACATATTCTTGTGTTTTCCATTGTGCTGTGCATGGGTTTGCTTTTCTCTTTGCATATGTGTGTGTGTGCACATATGTGGGTCATTACAGTTCTATGTGCCTTAGTGCACTATGGACACTGATTCTCCTCCAGGTTTTGACCATATGTGAACTAACTGAGGAAGTATTGTAGGATGAATTGTTTTGTTGTACAAATTATGCACCGAGACTGAGCTGCACCAACAAAGATTAATTCAATCTAACGTAGGTTTCAATCATAGTAATGCAAAAATGCGTTTGAATGAGGAAATCACAATTTAGCTCTGTTTCACATTTAAATGCTAATCTCTGTTTAGTAAATGTAAGTTTATTGATGTCAGTTATGATTAACAAGTCTTTAATCAATAAGGAATTGTTTACTTACTGAAGGTAAGATCAATAAATAGATTCAAAATGCATGCTGTTGGAACCTGAGGAGTATTAAAGTGAGGGAAAATCACAAAAAAGTGTGATAGCGGTCTGTATATAATTAGTCATTGGAGGAACCAACTGGTTTCTGAACAGTAACTTTGAAGCCAGTGGTGTGTGATATGAGTGGTCATATTGGAGACAGAAGTGACTATATCTGGACAAAAGGGGTAGAACTACAGGAGCATAAGGGTTAGAGGTATTCATGTCTTCCTAAAATGTTAAACTTGACCAAGCATTGCATAATTAAATCATTTTATGGTGTTGTTGGGTAAACCATAACTGAACTGTCTTAACAAAGAATGTTTTATCAAATAAACCAAAACCCTGAAAGTGTGACCCTGCAGACATTAAAACCACCTATTTGACCAAAAATCTTATCAATGGAGGAAAAATGTAAACGTAGACCACCAGATTAATTATTACAGGTTCCAAACTGAGATTGAAATGAGTACTGGAAAAGTTATTGACTCAGTCTGCAGTATTACAGCTTTAAGATACTTCTGCATTGGCTTCATTTTGGAGCTGAGGTTGTTGGCCTTGTCTCTATCAAACTATCTTCAATCTAAAGCATTTAAAGCTTGTTTGAAAAGGTGCCAGTTTACATATAAGTTAATTGGTTCATGGCACCATTGCATAAATAGATGGCGCAGACACAAATTGACAGTGAAATATTTGTTCGTCTTTGAGGAGGATCTGAGAATCTGTCCAAGAATTAGATTTGTACTTGGCTCTTTAAAGTAAAACAGACGCCAAAGAGGTTAAAGGTCGAAACTAAAGAGAAAATCATCAAGTTGGCAACTTTGCTAGCAAGATAAAACATCAGTTAATCAACCTACTCCTCATCTCCTTTGAGGCCTGTTCTGCAAATGAATGGATCTATATGGGAAAATAGTAAAGTAAAAACCTGATGCTGTCAGAAGAGTCTGTGCCTTAACTTCCTTACAGGAGTCTGTTCACTTTCCTCAGTGCATCTCAACACAAGGCAGCCATTTTCAAATCTGAACCTCCTGCAGTGTAGGTTTAAGGTTAACACTGCATCAAGTTTGGTGCAACTCAATTAAAAGTTCCACCGTAAATCTTATTGGTGCAACCCAACGAAAAAGCAAATAGGCTCCCTGTCTTGATGTAGTGTGTATGTGTGTGTCTCTGCAGGAAAAACCGTATAAATGTAGCGAGTGTAACAAGGCCTTCAGCCAGAAAAGAGGACTGGATGAGCACATGAGGACCCACACCGGAGAAAAGCCCTTTCAGTGTGATGTGAGTGTCCACCTTCTTTTACTCTGAACCTCCACCCGACCACTGTCTCCACTCACTTTATTCCTGCTTGTATTTATCTGTGTGTACACTGTGTGATGGAGCTCTGGCAGCTGCTGGCAGGAGTCCAGATGTGGGGACGAGTTAGGGGGGGCAACTCAGCGAGAGGCAGATAGTAATCTTGCTTCTCTGGAGAGGCCGAGTGGGCTGATCTCACGTAAACACATTGAGAGGATCAGAGGCAGAAATTACCCTCTGCTTATAATACTGTAGGAGTAATAATCATTCTCAGAGACCGGGGAGGGAACACACGACCCAAGATGTTGTCCATGGTTGGAACTTTTTGAACTCTGTGTCTTATCAGCTTCTCTGGAAATTGGAAACTTATTTTTTAGTCAGAAGCCACAACTGGATCTACTGAAAGTTCAGAAATTGTAACTAAATTTAGTATATCTGAATCGGCTACAAAGCTTCATCTTTTTTTGTGAATATTATACTGGTTTGCATCTCTCACGGACAGCACTCTTAGATCTTTACTCCAAGATCCAAATATCTGATGAGCGCACTCAAAAAAAAAAAAAAATACAATCCTGGGTCTAATCCATCACCCGAGTTTGTGGATTATGAGAAAATTCATTCGAGCCTTAACACTCAAATAAACCTCGATCTGTGGCATCGCTTTAAGTTTCTAACCAGAAAATGTGCCCAATTCCCCGCATCGTCTCTCGCTGTTGTTAAGACCACAAAATCAGTATCTCATTCATTGTCAGTGAAGCATCACCAGAAAGTGTCTCGCAGCGACATCCAACATTCATCTGGATTCTTTGTCTTTGCTTTGGAAGAGACATTTTCATGTAAATAATTCTACGCTACACTATTAAAGATAATAGAAATAACATGTGGATTTTATTTTTGGGGCGGATTTTGAGTCGAGACAAAAGGATTGTGCAGTTCCAGGAACGTTTTCCAGACAAGCTAGAGGGCCCTATAAGCAGCGTCTGTCATAACAGCATTAAACATTTTGTAGAAGCATCCAGTAACATCTGGGTTAAGATGAGACGCGGAGGCCCCCGCCTCATCGGCTCCTGTCACTGTTTCACCTTTGAAATTTCTAAATATTTTGCTGACATGGGATCAGATTTGTAGCATGTTTGAACCGATGTTAATCTAAATAAAAAGGAGGGTCCAGATGACCTCAAAAGTAGAAATATGTTCACAAAAATGGTCATCCTGTGTGTAGGTTTTCTATTTTTTTTGCCATTTACCCACAGATGTAAATTATCTGTGAGATTTTCTGAATGTAATTCATTTCACTGAAGTCCTCCACAGATGGAGCGAGGAGGACACATGCTGTGATTCTTGAAGCGGCGTGTTGAATTGCAGCTGAACACCAGCCAGTGGTGGATTACCATGATTGATAGAGGACGATGGAGTCATTTGTACAGTGTAAAATGGCTCATTTATGATGGATGTTAAGTTGCATGCATTCCCTCTCGCTACTGGTGGAAAAAAAGGGGGATTTCTGTCGCCAAGATCCTTCAAGTGTGACTTACAAATCATGCTCTGTGTCTCTGGCTGTGTCTGTGATAAGGCTTTGCAGCGGCGAGTTTTGTAGCTAGAAGAAGAACGTAAACAAGATCAGAGGGCAGGGAATATTTTACAAACTCTGTGTTTAATTGTGCTCATCAAAACCTGTGTTGTGCTTTGTAGGTGTGTGACCTGTCATTCAGCCTGAAGAAGATGCTCAGCAGGCATAAGCTCACTCACAATCCCAACCGGCCCATGGCTGAGTGCCAGCTGTGCCATAAGAAGTTCACCAGGAACGACTACCTCAAAGTACATATGGAGAATGTCCACGGGGAAACAGAGAGCTAGAGCCAATTATGGAAGCACTGGCTGAAAATGATATCTGATGCCACAGATAAAGTTCAGCCTCATGCTTCATGCAACCAGTATGGCCTATATATACTGTATAGAGATGGATAGATAGCAGAAATGCTGCTATTAAAATACATGGAAAACATTAGGGTGAGCATAAACACAGACTGTGTATTTGTCATTTTTCTTGTACTGTTTAGAGATTGTTTTGGATATTTTAATGAACACAATCCAAAATAATAATATAAATATGTGCCACCAGAGCCGCTGTGTCTGGTCATTGTTAAAATGAAGCGCCTGCCGTTTCTTTTTAATATCTAACCAGTGTTACTGTTTGTCCCGATAGAGCCTGACCTCTTTCACTGTGCTATTTACAGACCAACTGTCTGAACATCTTACTGTAAATCAGACCAAAGATCTTTTTTTTTTTTTTACGTTTATGCACTTCTGTTACAGTTTTTGTCTGAGCGTACTGGACTCCAGAACAGTATCACCTGTTGGAACCAGGATAGTTCACTAGGCTGTTTTCTCTCCCATGCATTTACGCTACAGTCTCATTTTCAGACATGTTTTTTTTTTTAATTTTAGTTATGAAGGAACCAAACAAATGTCCTAAAGACTCCTACTGGAGTTTCAGTCTTAAATCTGAATATTTTTTGTGATCCGACTCATAACTGTTACAGCATTAAGTCCAATAGTGCCCTCCGTTTCTCTTCGTTTCCACGGCCTGTTGTACGAACATCAGTTTTGCTAAATGTGTGTTACTGTCGTGTTCCAAGTTTAGCTCGGGACAAAAAGGTACTGTTTATTGACTTGAGCAATAAATTGTAAAGTATGTTTTCATGTGAGTGGCCCTTGCCTGCTGTGCCTTACTCTCTGTATTTATGCTGTTCTTTAATTTTTGTTCTGTGAGAGATTTCATGTATTTCAGTAGAAGTGCAGTTTGTTCCTGTTTTATTTCCAGCAGCGTTTGCTCGGTTCTGGACTGTTCCTCTGATTAATGGCCATTTTCCAACTGTTTATTCTGCATCTGTAGACTGTGAATTGTCACTTCACACGTTTATATTTTGAAATGTATAAAACCTCATCACTTAACAAACACCCATTTCCTGTTATGCTTCTAATTATGTGTTTGTGAATGTTGACGTTGGGGTAAAGGAAACACTTTGAGAGTTGATTAAAAGTATTCGCTTCTCGTTGTTAATCTAACCCTATTCTTGGGTTGGCACTGCAGTCGGCTGGGAGTGAAGACTAATTAAGGCTTTTTTCTGAGCGTACAGTCACCACTCCCCTGATCTGCAAAGCCACACACTCAAGAGTGCCTCTGATGGTTTGTGTCTGTGGATGTGGGGACTACATTCTCACGTCCACCCCCTGCAGAGACTCTGGTATCTCAGTGTTGAACTCTGGGAGAATCTCATGTGCGGTGGAGTGAAGTGCAGTAAGTTGTTCTCATCAAACCTGTGTGAAGTTTGTCAAATGGGCTGCTGTTCAAACTCAGTAAATCTTGCCACGTGTGGTTTTGGCTTCCTAAACAAAACACGTAACTATTACAGTATGTCTTTCCTCGCATCTTTTAGTGTGTTCTGTTTGTATAACAATTAACTCATTACCGGTATTCATGTTACATTTCAGCTCCGTTTCAACAATTACTCCATATGCCAGTGTTATCAATTATGAATGAACCATTTTAATCTTTGTTTTTTCTTATTTTTTGAGTCATAATTCTCACATTCCAGCTTTCTATATATTTTCTGGTTTTTTGCTTCTGTGAAAGTAATAAATGATTTGTTGATGAACCAAGACATTTAAGGACATCCAGTTGAACTTTGGGGGAAAAAAAGATAAATGAACCATTTATATTTAACAATTTCCGGACTATTTAATCAACCCTTTGACTGATTAAGGAAATCAATTACAGCCTTATAATGTGGACCAGTAGCTCTGTATAAAACAATATGTTGAAAATGCAGCACAGACTCACTTAGAATGTCTTTATTTTAAGAGACAGAAAACAACACAAGACAATACAAACATGACTCATCGTCGGAACCACAAGAAATATAGACACTACATTCAGTGGGGTTTCAGTGATAACTGTCAGCTGTTTTCTGTTTTTTTTTTTTTTAGGTATTTATATTTAATATGTTCTTTATTATTGTAATGGATTGGAAAATATATATAAAAAATAAGTCATGTCATTGAACCAATTCTAATTTTTTGAAAATATGTTTCTGAAATCCAGCTTGGAACACAGTGTTCTGGTGCCGTCAGAATAATAATCCTGTTCTTTTTGGTTCAGAAACCTTGTTTTCTCTTTTGAACAACCCATGACTACGATTTGATCCAGTGTGATAGCTGAAATCCGATGCTTCTGAACAACTGGGCCCTGTTTGTCAGACCTCTGATGTAGCCGGGACAAGCTGCACTCCCTCTGGAGATTGGTTCACCACATGGCATTGTGGGGCGTTTTTGTAGCCGCTCGGCCTACGCTGCCCGCTGTGCTGGTGCTGGCCAGTGCCTACTCTTTAGTGGTGAGGCTTTGAGGACATATTGACGCATTCAAAAATACAGTGGCATTTATTCTGCAGCTTGTAAACAGTAGTAGTAAGGGTTTCCAACAGTGGAATATCATCAGCAGCCACATACCTGATCTGACTGACAGGTCACAGACGTTAGATTGAGGGTTGTGATATCTCTGGTTTTGATTATTTTTGCTCCCTATGTAATTGTTTGTAACACTGTGTCCTGCCTGTCACTGCCTGTCCTTCAGTACATTTCTGGTTTTCCATTTTTACTTCTCAACATTTGATGTTCTCATGGGACTTTCCCAGTGACCCAATACCCCAGTGATCTTGTCCTCCACTTCAATCAGCTTTTTTTCCCCTCCGTGCATCCCTGACTGCATGCGTCTCTCCCTTCCTGCTGGGTGTATCACGCCAAAGCTCCCAGTCAATGTGTTTCTAATTACATGTTTTTACTGGAAGCCCCAGTTTCCTGTGTTACCTCCCCATTTGTGAGTGTGGCCAGACTGGGCCCTGACCAGCATCCACAGAGCCAAACGCCAGCCACGCCCACCGCTCAGGAGTATCATTACCACGCTGGCTGGGGTTTATGGCAAACCACTGTCACGTTAGGAATGACATGGACACGCTTGTCTGACCTCTGTGTTTGGATGGCGTTGTCGTAGCAACAGGTAGCCTTTCCTTCACCAGAGTCATGTGGAATGTGTGTGCCCAGCAAAGAGTGCCATCCAAAAGAATTTTAATACGGCTGGGCAGGGTGTGTTTGGTTATTCTGGGTCACCCTTTCAGCAGTGATGGACATTCCCTCAAAGCCACATTTCCATGGGAACAGACTGCAGCACTTGGGTACCTAAAGAGGTTTGATGCTGAAAACCAGGAAAAAGGTCAAATGCTTGACACAAGGCCATAAGGCTCAAGTTGAAAACCTGTCTGCAGAGCAAACACACACACACATTGACACACCATTCTCAGGATATTTTTGACTTGCATGCTGAGTTACAAGATGGTTCTAATTTAATCACCACACACCACTCCAGGCAAGAGAATGGCGTATCAGGTCAGATAGACAGGGATTATTTCATTAAGAGGAAATTGGGAGAGGAACTATCATTAAACTCCCCATCCCCCTTAAAAAAAAAACCCACCTTCAATCTACACACAGAGCAAGACTGCAACACAAAGTGCAAAAAGGAAAGCTCATTTCACTTTTTGGATAGTCTTATCACGCAAAAGTAATTGAAGTACCCAGGTGCTCAAAAAATAATTATGTAATACAGTGAAAAATGACAGAATCTTGATTATGAATCCTGATTTTTGTTTGACTTCACATTATTTTTTCATGTATGACTAGTATTAGATTCCAGTTTGAACTGGTCACACTAAAGCACTAAGTGACATTACTAATACACACAGTGGAAATATGTGAGTGTATGAGTGTAAAAGTTGTCCATTACTTTACTAAGAAATGTATACATTATGAATATTCATTGCACAGTAAAAGGGTCCCTGTGTGTTTATTTTCAGTGTTTAACTATTATAGATATTATCTGCTGCATTATCAGTCACCCCTCTAGTAAAAAGTTGGTGAATATCCATATAATGTGATCTAAGTCACATGAATTCTGAACTGACGGTTTAGACTGAGATTAGACTGAAAAAGATCAGATCTGAGTCTGAATCAGGACCACATATGGAAGTGGCCCAGATCAGAATTGAAAAGATTAGACACTGTATCAATTGTGCTGTGGACGTAGTCTCGGGTGATGCTTACCTAATTACATTATTCATTTAATTCATGCATTAATGCAAAATGTAAGTGTCCTCTTTTCATCATAGACTAATCATCATCATTTTCACTGTGGATTGTGACTAATTCATAGATTATATGATACGCCCCTAATTTACTGAATTCCATAAATACTCATTTCAGATGCATTTGATCAGCCAGGCTCTGTACTATAAATAACTCATTCTACAGAGACAAACACATAACTATTCTAATTTTATGTGATTATAACCCAGTGAAAACAGTTATTTACCTAATTTTCCATTTGATCTTCCTAAATCTCCTTAAACCTCACAAACTGCACCTTTAAGTTCATGACCTGCTCCCTTATTATAATGTATTACTAAATTTAGTTTTCCCATGTGGAAAAACCCTACAAAATCAGAACAGATGTATATTGATGAGGAAACAACATGCCCTCATTGTTTATGTTTAGCCGTGCCTGCAGGAAGTAGAAGCACATTTGAAGAACAAGGAGCACAATGGTGCCTTGGACGCTGAGCCGTGAGAAAGACGAGAACCTGACAGTGCACAGAGGGAAAGAACAGGCCAGGAAATGCTTCAGAAGAATGATGGAGAATTGTCTTTTTTTTCCCCCTCAGCTTTGTCCTCTTTGGGAGGTTCTACCTTTCAGTATTAGTTCAGGCTACGCCAAGTTACAGCTGGTAATTCCAATAAACATGGATGTTGATTTTTGCTAACTGTGAAGAAATACAGGAGATGAAAGACCCCACAGAGACAGGACATAGAGGCTCTTTCTGAGAAGCGGGATGGTTACAGACATCAGTCAGTGTGCTGGTCCACCTGTGGAGTTTTACTGTTGGTCAGTTCTGTCATCACATTTTTGCGGTCTGCTATCACTCCTCAGTCTCATTACGAGCTACAGCGCCGTCCTCTTTCCAAACACACGGGGTGGATGTCTCGTGACTTTTACATGGCAGTGAATCAACAGATATATGGAAGCCTGACATGGTCGATCGCTTACAATGTGAGATCCTGCAAAGTGGCATCCTATGGGGGGAAAATGCTCAAGTTCAACTGTCAAAGAAGAAATTCAGCCTGGCAGAAAACGTTGAATAAAACAGAAGATTCAATCTGATGTAACCTTTACAAAAAGGTTCAGTGTGACCATCAAAGAGGAAAATCCCTCTGATGAGCTGCCAAGAAGCAAATTCAACCCATTCTTTTTTATTAAACTGTGAATATTTGAAAGTGCTGTGTAAAAGGCCGTCTCTGCTGGAACCAGACTCATCTTTCAGGTTCTTTTCCTTCCCTCTGAGTGTCAGTCAGCGCTGCCTTGGGATTTATTGTTAGGTGATTGGTGATGACAGAGAAGACTCGACTTGTCTAGCCAAAACAAATGTGCAAATGTGATGAAGGATAGGCCATAATTCCTCTTCTTCACTCTGTTCAGGCGGTGGCTCATCCTCCCTCCTCCCCTTCCTTGTCTGTTATTGTCTCTTGGCCCTCATAATCTCCTTGTTTTCAGAGACCTGTGTTACACACGGCCCGGCACTAATAACACCAAACTCCTGCTGGGCTGCAGAGCCAGTTAGGACAAGAGAGGCCAGAGGTAATGACTACAAATGTTTCACTGCCAGAACACACACAGAGAGGAGGATTCACAGGACGCACTGAAGCACGCAAAAATGAAATGAAATCAAATATAAAACACAGAACATCAGTGTGTTCAATTTAAGACAAACCCCCCTCAATACATGAAAAATAGAAATTTTTTTTATTCATGCAAGATTGGTATATTTGGAACAGCAGTGGGCAATCTGTGGCATTAACTCTAACTAGTGACATAACATTGGCCTTATTGTCCCCACTCATGCTGCATCTCTGTTTTGAATTGTGCACCATGTTTGAAATGGAGTCCTGTGTGAGTCTGAAGAAACCAAATACCACAGTGAGGGTCTGTTTCCTGTCAGAGCAGCAGGAGAAGCAACACTGAGATACACACCTTTCATGTGCTGATTTAGGTTTCGCTCCAGTGAACAGTTGAAAACACACACACACACACACACACACACAGACACACATACACAGACACACACACAGACAGAGTCGAACATGCACAAGGACGCCAAACTTGT
>JAPSES010000258.1:14613782-14637217 GCA_029822895.1 Maxillicosta whitleyi
TGTGTGTGGTGTTTTTGTTAAAATTATGCTGTTAAATCATGGTGTTGAAAGTGTTAATTTTACACCGCATAGTGTGGGCACATAGAGACACTTTATGGTGTTAAATTAACACTGGCATATTTGTTGTGCAGTCACCTTAAATCAGCACTTAAATACAACAACAGTGTACAGTTCCTATTATATTGTGCCACTGATGAGCTGTAAAAAAAAATTGAGAGAAAAAAAAAGAAAAAAATCAATTTGTTTTTCCTCTGTGTAGTTTGTGATAATCACTGATGATGCTATTGAGGAACATACTGAATATAAAACAGCCCATAATCATTAATGTAGCATAACTACAGTGTGGTCAATTAGACGTCATATTCTGCAGGTGTATGCAACACACACACACACACACACACACCCATATGAAGAAAGAGATGAAGAAGCAGAGAGAGAGAGAGAGAGAGAGAGAGAGACTGCACACATGTAGGACATCAGACGATGCTCTGCCTCGCTGCCTCTGGGCTGTCATCAGAAGCAAATGATTTATAGGGGCCTGTGTTCATGCTCACTTGTTGGAGAGCTGATAAAATAAGGAAGTGCGGATACCTGTTCCCCCGAGCGATGTTCTGTAAGACATCAGCCTTGATCCCATAACTCCTGGAGCCCAGCCCTGTCATGCTGAAGAATGAGTGAGTCTGACCTGGGTTATGGAGTAGTCAGGGCCTTCACATTCTCATAAATAACACCCTTGTTATAAATAAAAGCCTGTCCATGGTGTGAAACCAGGAGAACAAGTGGTAAAATCCTGCTTCTGTTCACTACAATGAAAATGATGGCAGTGCATGAGGAGAATGATGGTTTTGTCTGCAGATAGAGCAGTACTGACCACACAAAAGGAGAAGGAGCAGTTTTATTTAAAATGAAAATAACCAGTGGATCTAAAAGGACCTCATTTATATTCTCAAGTTTCAGCTTGGTCTGACACAGTTTACCTCCATGTCCTTGAATCAGTCTTTGATGCACTCGCCCTCAGTCTTTGTGCCTCAGTAGCAGACAATGATGTTTGTGTAGGACTTTCCGCTTGTTTCTCCTGGCAAATGTGGGCAGCCCGTATATTTAACCTCTGCACCAAACCTTTACAGTCACTGCCCTCACATCCCCCTTTATTTTCCAACACGCAGTTTAAGCTGATACCATCACAAGGTTACTCATGCACGCCAGAACTGGAGGCTGCTCACACTGCGAAGCACTATCTGAGCGTTACCGTGCTCTGAGCCATTTCAAACCTTCTGAGCTTTTACTGCGAAATGAGCAAAGACACTCTCAAGCTCCATTAAGCAAAGAGGGGGAGTTATTTACTGTATTTGTTTTCTTTCCCTCTGCTCTGGACACGAACGGCCACAGGTGCAGGCTGAGCCCTGAGACCTCCGGGCGCTGGACCACCAAACACAGCTGTCTCTGGAGGAAGTAATGGACCTTCCTACTGGCCTGACTGGAGGAAAGGACTTAAGAGCATCGTTGACCTGACATGGACCATTTGACAGAGATTTGTGCTGTAAATGCACTCTTAGAAGAATATCTTATAAGAATCTAAGAATAAGATTACCTTACAATTGCTTTAATTTCATAATAGTAACCTTTACATTAACTTAGAGAAGTTGAGCACCTTTTAGTTGAGCATGTTACGCATTACATGAATGAAGAGTAAATTTTAAAGAACAATATTGAAACAATTGCCAAAGTGAGAATGACACGCCAAGGCCCAGAATGAAACTAAAAGTGTGTTCTTGTGTTAGTGTTCCAGCTGTCTGTAATACTAGGGTTGACTCCAAAACGTCCTGTAGGTGTAAACTGAACTTCTTCTAACAAACACTGTCAGACATTTCCCCCCCCCCCCCCAGGACTGGTTTCAGTGGCACCTATTGTATTTTTAACCTACATTAAGTGATCTGCCCATTCATCTTATAATATTTCCTTCATTTAGTAGCTCTCAGGGAAAATAGTGGTGGTAATGTCCGTTGTGTGGCTGTGACTGACAGATTTGTACGACAGCTAGCTAACCTAATTTAATAAAAAGCAGTTTTTTTCCTGACAGCTCCATTGTTGTTGTTGTTAACATTAACAATGCTGTAAATTACTTTGTTACATAATACTTCATGAAGTTTACTCTTTACCAATCTAGTAAGATTAATGCTTCACCTACCTCATCCCATTTTGTCCAAATATGATCACAAATTGCATTTTACTGGCTTCAAAATGGCAGTTTATAAACCAACGGGTAAAAGTGCATCCAATTATAAACAGTGTTGGGATCTGTTCTGTTCTGAGAGCAGACTGATGGATATTAGCTAACTTAATGTCGTAGCAAACTGTAGCTAAACTGTTATTCATGAAGAGAAACAGAAAAGTGGTACTGAAGAGATTTGGAGGATTGGACCTTTATATATATATATATATATATATATATATGTGTGTGTGTGTGTGTGCATGCGTGTGTGTGTGTGTGTGTGTATATATATATATATATGAGTATATAAGAAGTGTACGATGGCTGTAGACAAATGTGACAGCTGTTCGCTATGACATGAAGTTAACCTCAACATCAAACACACTCTAACACATGAGCTCCTGCAAAACTATTCTTGATTTCCTACATTCATCACAAAAGACTGATTTCTAGAGATGAATTCCCAGACAGTAACCCTTCACTCCAGTTCATTTCTGCTTCACTGCAGTGGCAGGAGTCAGTGAAATATGAATATGAATGTGTTTTGTTTTTTCATATTCTGAATTATTTCTGCAGAAAAGTTGACTTTCCAGTGTGAAGTGGATTCTTTCTTCTTTGTAATACAGCACATTAGGAATATGCTTCTTATTTGCTTGTTTTACCACAGGTTGTGACATTACAAAGAGCCAGAGCACATAAACAGGAAGATATGTAAGCATCTAAATAAAAATATTATCTTTTATGAAATAAAGGCAAAAACCACAACATTTTGTGGATATAAAAGTCATCACTGTGCAACACTAGCAAGTATTGGCCTAGAAATGGAGTTAATGTCAACAAATGAGCAGTTTCCAACACAACGCAGACTCATACACAAACTTTGTGCACACACAAAAGTGCGCATAAATGTTATATATTGAACGTTTAATTCTGTAACACAAAAATATTACTCTTCAGGACTTCAAAAATGCTTCAATGTTATTTTTTCTTTCAACATATATGGTTAAACAGTTTATTTTTTCCAATGTTTCATGTGCAAGCATCATATGTTTGAAATTGTGATTCATTCTTCTTCTTATTTTTAAATCCTCTTCAAAGCTTTCCAAAGTTTCAGTAGCCTCAGCTTTTGGCCCTGACGTCTCTGGAAGTCATAAGAAAGCTAAATTATAGTTTATACATATGTCATAGAGTTTTCAAAACAAATTGTAATTCTAGCTAGCTAACGTATAAAGTGGGGCTACGTTTGTCAGGGCTTTGTGTTGTTATGGGAACTGGATGCTTCGGAGGGGCCTTGTTTGGAGTTGGCCTTTTGTGCAGCGCTGGTGTTTGGAGCTGTGAGCACGCTTTAGCCCAGGTCACCTCTGCAACAGCTTTTGATTCTCCGCCTTTGTTCTCCAATCAGAAACGTGTTTCAGTTTGAGTTTCATTAAAAGCATGTCCTGAAATTGGATCCATCTCTTTGTACACCCGCTGAACAGGAACAGTGTGCAACCTAACTGGAAGCAGATCATCCTACCCTTCATCAATGCACCGGTCTGAACGTGTGCATGTGATTGTATGTGTGTGCAGTGTATGTTACCGTATGTAACATATCTGTGCATGTGAAACACCATAGCCCAAGTGTCGCTTTCTCTGTGAACGCATTGCATGACCTGACAGCAACATTTATTCACTGTGTATGACATCATTTACCCCTTAGACATATTAATGATTATTTCATTCTCTCCTCCTGCCAAGGAAACACCCTTGCCTCAAACACGGTACAGCAGCACACTTACCATAGATTTTCCACAGGAAACAGAGGCTTGAAGTGGCTTTGTTGCAGCCAACAAGTGTCAAATGTCCAACAACCATTGCTGAGATTTCATGCTTTGTTTACAGCAGATAGCATGTGATCACACTCCTCGTCAGCTTAAAATAGCTTTAACTTCACTGACCTTCCTCAAAGCGCCGCTCAGAACAAACAAGGTGTTAAAGACTCGGTGCAGAATCTGGGACCGGCTGCAAATAGCTACCATTTTGATCTCCCTTTATTCTGCACCTATTGAAGAAACCGATCCTGTAATGTTGGGGGAGGAATGTGTCCAGAATGCATTCATTAGCCCAGAGCTGTTGTGTAGGAATCTCAGTCTCCTTTTTCACATCATTACATGAGCTTCACAATCAGGCCTCCTGGGAAAGGGAAAGTGAGCGCTGAAGTGTCTATGCAGCACATGTAGGGAAGAGCTTCCAGATGTGACATGTCAGCATCAACGACACTCAATGACGAGGTGGGGATTAGGAGGTGGGAAGGGGGGGTTGACTGACTGACAGCCTCTCAACGCGAATGAGAATATCACTCAAGTGGGGAAAGAGAAAAATAATCATCTTTTCAATGGCAACCTGTGTTTGTGTCTCCGGATGCTTTGGGGGAAGGTTCTGTTTGTATGTGAAGGCCTGGGTTCAGGTCTGTGTGCATGTTTTAGCAACAACATATGCTTTGTAGCCAACATGAGACACACACTAGACATATTCATGCTCATATTTATGGATTTATTAAATACAAAATGCATTTTCAAGACTTTGCAGTTATTACAGATAACTTAGTAAAAATATTTTTCTGCAAAATGTACATTAATTCAGATTTTAGCAACACTGTATTTGGATTTGTGATATGACAATTACCTGAACATTATTTTACAATTCTAATGCTGGACATACTTAAGAGTATAATATCATTATCGAAAAAATGATTAGACCATGAAAAGTCATCAAAAACAATGGTTATGCAATCCAGTTCTAACTCCTGTGTGTATCATGTGACTAAAACAGACAGAAAAGGAAACATGGAATCTCTAAAAGCTCTGTTTCTGTCAGTACAATGACATAAATATTGATGTAAGAACTGAAGTGATTTTGGTTTTTATCAAGAAAACATGGAAAATTAGTAAATATCAGCACTGAAATTAAACTGTTATGAGCTATTTCTGTTGTTATTATATTTGTCCACACAAATGTACCTTTAGTTGTACCAGACATTAAAATGAACAACAACTGAAGAAAACAGGGGGAGGTCTAATAATTTTTTCTGCAACTCTAAATGTCTAAGTCATATTTTTGGCTAAATTGTGATATCTGATATCTTTACTCTCTTTACACTGCTCCTTCATTTTTCATTATTATGACCCTAAAAAAAAAAACAAAAAAACAAAAACATGACTTAGGTAATTACGTGTTGAGGCTAACGACATGTAGCATTTAAATATTTAGCAGTGATTTTGTCTGATATATGTTTTTGACTTATGCATTTATATTCTATCAGATATACCCAAAATGTTAAATTCAGAGAAAACCATATTTAAAGACCTGATTCATTTAATGATCTGTCATTGGTGTTATATCACCACAGTAAACGATGGAATGAAACAGTAATACATTATAACTTGTATGCCATTGCATTAAAAATAAAATGTTTTTGAAGGAATAATTATTACAAGGTATCATGTAAAGTTACTTATAGGACACATATTACAATACTGGGTTCATTCTGGGTCCATGTCCTCCCCTCTGTGTCACCTTTACTGTCACCCTCACTGTCATAACAGTATATTTAAAACATAAAATACATTAAACATGGTAATCCTCTTGGTAGCAGCGGCAGCAAATTTCTCGCTGTCTGCAGTATCAGCATATGGAAAAGGCATGAATAAAGTTAAGGAATATTTGTAGGAAATGACTGTTTTCTGTATACTTTCCAAAAACTCTTTATGTTAAGATCCTGGACTTAATAAGACACATTAAGTCGATATTTAAATGTTAATAATTATATCATGAACATTTCATTGTTAGATTAGAAGACATTTATATGAGCAAAGGTGTGAATTTTTGCTTCACTGCTAAAACATTGGATTTTTAATGTAGTTTCTTATCCATTCTTGCAAAGCCTTGGATCTCCAAAAAGTGGATATTGTTCATGGTTTCATCAGCAGTTCAGCTTATTTATCATTACAAATACTGATGTAGCACTAAATGAGGGAAGTCTATTTAATAAAGGATATTGACAGACAATAATAGCCTCCTGACACCCACCAATGCATTTTTGTCCTCTGTAGGGGACAAAAGTTTCATGGTTTTACTTTAAAAATACTGTCCACTGCAAAGGACATTTTATAAAAAGTATAAATAAACAAATAAAAATAATTAAAAAAATATATATCAGGAAAAAAACTGTTACATTATGCAGTTTCTGATCAAGAGAGTTGTTTAATGCAAAAAAGCTAAAACTTTCATTTTGCTGAGTGACCAGACCCATACAGCTCACTGTCCTGTGGTTTACATCCAAGTCTGTTTGTAATTCTATTCTAAACATTAATAAGAACTTAAGGCTTTTACGGGAACCACACACTGTTTTCTCATAAGTACATGCATATTCTGTTCTGCTCATAAGAACATTTTTATTAACACACAGTTCTATTAACGAGGATTATGAGGACTTTATTATTTATTACGAACGTTGAAAGAGTCAAAGCCAGTTTTTCATGGAACCTCACACTTTAAGTGGTGTCCATTACTGTTACAAAATGCTAATCTGTGTCCAGTATGGATGGAATCCACAGGACAGTATGCCGTATGGGTCTGGTGGTGTGTGTTTGTGTTCATTATGGCACAGACATACCAAAGTGAGAGTATGTGTGTTCATGCATACCATCACTGGCTCTGTGGTCCATATGGAATGTACCGTTCAACCAGAAAGTGGAAGTCCAGCTAGAGAAGCTGTAGCTGGTGAATTCCTTCAGTGCATGAAGAACATGTCCAACCAGTCACACACCTTCACCGCAGTCTGAAAACACACTCGCTGGTGTGCCTCAGCTTAAGTACCTCATCCAGCCCATTTACCAAGTCGCATTCATTACCTCACAAGCACGATTTAGACCATACCATTCTGGCTCAATGGGCGATAGAGAGCCGATTAGGCCTTCAGTTTCCTGCTGGGCACAAAGTCACTCTTATAACCATCGAGCCATATGTCAGCCAGATGCAGCTGGCCTCACTCCCCTTCAAAGAAACAATTAGGCACAATTATCGCAACATATAAATGAATTTCATCCATGATTAAAATGTTTGGGGTATAGGGGGCGAGCAGGACGCACAGCCAGGTGGTTGTAATCTCGATGGCGGTCGCAGTGGGGATTCGCTCAAAGAGAGCAAAAGAAAGAAAAACCTGCCGAGCTGTTTATTCAGGCACTTGTGCGTCTGGTCAAGTGCTCCCTCCGCCCTCTGCACGTTCAACCCCACCAGCGAAGGCATCTGTCCCCTAATACCGCTTTAATGAAGGTCATTCATTTTAATGGAGGCTCATTTTAAACTCCAGTAATTAAAGCTTGTGGTACACTTGTTTGGGGCAGTTGTTGAGACAGTGTGAGTACCAGTTCTCCAAATAAACAGCCCCCTGCAAGCCAATGGGCATCTGAATACGATAATCTGACAGGCTGGTTCCCAGTCGTGGAAAGAGGGGAAGGGCGCTGAAGCTCTGTGGTGAAATCTAAACCATGTCAGAGAGATGAAAACCACATTTAGTTAAGTGGCAGGAGGGATGACAGGTGGCTCAAGCATGTTTAAAGGGGATAACAGAACAATCATGTATAATCAGGTCTGAAAGGTTGAGAACAGAGAAGGAACTGAGGACTGATAGAATGCGACTGGGATGTCAAGTGTTTGTCAGACTGCAACTGAAATCTGCTGTGTTCAGAAAGGATCAAACTGCATCACACTCACTGTAACGTCTGTATATCTAAGCCATTGTGTGTGTGTTTTTGTGTGTGTGTGTGTGTTTGTGGCATTATGAGTAGAGGAGGAGGAAATGAGTGTATTGTTTAGAACAGATATGTCACTGTGTTGTATTCTCACTCACATACTGTATGAATTTGATTTTCTCCCTGTTTTATGCATCTCTGTAAGTCTATTCCACCACATCATTATATTTTTCAGTCCACTATATTTATCTAACGATACTTTAATATGTAGGGTTTTAAAGTATGCTATGTCTTAAGATGAAAAATGTGAATAGTTGGAAAAACAGGATTATTTTTTATAGAATAATGCATGGCATTGCTAAAGCAGATTGAAGATGAAGCAGATGAAGCATTCAGAGAAGTACTGCAAAGTGATGAAGAGGTTCTGAGTGTTGTGATCAGTGTGTGTGTGTGTGTGTGTGTGACAGGAGTACTTCAGGGACAGCCGCATGATAGAAAATCACAATATACTCAGGACCAAATGAATCTGTATATCCCCTGAGAAGTTTTTGCCTAAAAATCAATATATGTTGAAGTGTGCACTATATTTAGAATATTTTTCTCTTCTTTTTATCACTGTTGTTCTGTCTGTTCCTGAGGAGAATAACAGCTCCAACACTTCTTAAACCCATCAGAGTTTGAGACGAAAAGAGCATTTCTGTAGCCGATGTTGTTGTGTAACTGTGGTGTTTTAATACATTCAACAGAAAACAAATTAATCAATCATGGCTGGAGTTTTCTGAGGCAAAATCATTCTGCCATGTGTGTCTGGAGATTCAGAATAAGAGCAAAAAAATGCCTTCAGTTGGACAAATGAGGAAGTGAATGAATTCGACTGAAGGAGGTGAACTGAACAGAACACCTTTAATTAGACACTGTAATCTTAAAGTTATATGTACACACACACACACACACACACACACACACACACACACACACACACATTTCATGATATAGAACCATATCGTCAGTAAAGTACAACTCATCATATTGGTACTAAGAAGATATCCAATAAGAATTTTCTTTTTATTTATTTATTTTTTACATATTTGTCCATTTTATGTGTAGTGTTACTGGAATTGATGCATTTCATCACAACTGGACCATATGATTCTGTTTACGGCACAAACAACATGTTTTAGTGTTTAGTATGGCTTAACACATCTATCGAGGCAAAAACACATGACACTTAAAACAAAAACATACATCATAGTGTCATAGTGCTTTTCTATACTAATTACTATCTGTCAGGTTTGGTGTTGGAGGGTGTTTTGGTGAAAAATGACAAACGTGATGATGTTCAGGTGCATGCTGGGTATGACAGGACAAACAGCAAAAAAACAGTCCTTCAGTTTGTAGTGTGCCCTCCTGTCTGCTCTCACAACTGTATTTTTTTCCCATTATCATCTTCTACTTCGTGTCATATTGAAGTGGCCGTCAGACCAACAGACTGGTAGTTGAAACTAGCGTTCTCAACAGGAGCTGATGAGGGGACTCTGGCTGCTTGAGACGCCCTCGGCATGAAGAACTGTATCAAATAAGGGCGGTTCAGTCTCTCATTTCCTAACCTGACAGTCCACTGATGATAGAGCCTCTGGGTGTGGATATGCATGGCCCATCATTCTGGACGCCTTTGGCAACAGGCATATCTAAGGTGATGAATGTGTCTAAAATCATATTTCCCAGACTGCAGTGTTGAGCGTGACACCAGTAGAACACTAGAAGCCTGATGATTACTTTTACTTTGCACTAGGAGTACATTATTGGGATAAAACTTGTATAGTTTTACTTAAAAGTAAGGTGTTGAATGTACTAAATTAAAGCGTCAGAATAGTTCTTACAGCATTGGACATATTAGGAGTAATGCTGCCTCATAGTGAAAGATGACCCTTTTTGATGTTTCTCGTTGTAAATCACTGTACGGTACAGATGTTGTCTGACTCCCACATGAAAAGTGTGACTAGAGAAGATATTATAAATGTACTTCTCAGTCTTTCTATTCTCAGGAGAATGTGAAGTAGTGACATCTCACTGTCACATTCACTCACACACACGCTGTAATAATTTTACCAAGGCTAAAAGACTCTCTGACATACAGTATATTGTTTTAATTTTCCTCGTGCATGCTGGTGTCACATGAAATAAATTGAAAATAAAACAGTATGCAAACTATCTGTTACAGCCGTCAGATAAAACCCCCGCTGCATACGTCTCAGCTAAATTGAAACCAACTTCCCATGCACATGGTTAAGTATATCCCTGGATAATTTATGTGTTTACGCCTCAGATTGGAGAGATCCATCTTCTAGGTGTGTCATCCACCCAGCATGCTTTGCTGCTTCCTGGCGTCAGATGGTATAATGTTGATGTATGATCTGTGAAGAGGAGCCTTGTTTTATCTCCTGAGCGGTGACATGGGACGGTTGTTTTATCTCCTGCGTGGAGGCATGGGATGCTCTTCCCGCTCCCTCTGCCTATCTGCCTGCCGAGGGCCTGATGAAAGCACAGAGCCACCTTGTCCAGGCAGCGCACATCCATCAGAGGAGAAACATGTCAAACGGCGAGGGCAGAGCGGAGTCATCCTTGGGGTGGGAGAAGGTTACCCGGTTTCAACCTCATAAACATCCCAGCAGTGTCCGGGTTGGCAGCGATGCAGGCAGAGGTGGGAAATCATAAAGTGCAAAGACTGCTACTTCTGAATTATAGAAGTATCTGTACTTTACCATTGTTTTTCTTTCACTGTGCACATTTTAAAGGGGTGAAATTTGGCTCTTTTTAAATGGAATTATGCATTTTAAAACATTTCCCTGTGGTCTACATAAACTGTAAATGTTCTCTTTGGGTCTGAATTCTTCATTAATTTAACTCCACACATCCAACTTCAACCCTATTTCAGAATAATGACATCAGAAAGGTCATTTTGAGCGCCAGCCCTTTAAATGCAAATGAGCCTCTTCACACCACCACCCAGTCCAGGTTGTTGGTTGTGCTGCTCTGTCCATTTCCATTTCATTTCCATTTCATATTTGTATTTGTTAATTCAACCAAAATATTAACATTTTAGGTAATCGGCTCAAAGTTTGAACATATTTTCAGTGTGGACTACAACCACTGCTGCTGATATTCATTGGAAGTCTTGACCTTATATGTGCAAATGTCATCATGTAACTAATTATAGACATAACAAATTAAGGAGGAATTAAAAAAGGGTTGTAGTTGTTTTGCCAAATGAATATAAAGATAGATTTGCAATTCAAACTTTATGAACTATTAGGGTCCAAACACACAAATAAACGTAACAAAGACAAGTGAGTTTAGCAAAATATGAGCCCTTTAAGACATAAAGAGTGATTCCAACCTGAATAAGGCATAAAAGAGAAGATGCCTTGGTGTATCTACTGATCCAAAAAACGCACAACAAATGTGACATGACACAAATGAAGTAAAAGATGCAACATGACAAGCCGTGAAATGCAGAAAACATGTCATAATCTTTCAAGATGTGTTTCTTTCATTGAAAACTGATGTTCACAGAATTTAATTTAATATCCATGACTGTGACAGTCCAAGAATGAGCACCTTGCCTGAAGTTTTTTTTTTTTTTTAATGTCTATGTCAACAACCTGTAGAGTGACATCCTTCTCCACCTTCTCACTTCTTCTGTGCATCTATTCTGCGTTTTATAGCAACATCAATGGACTATTACAAAAGCCATCATTACCTTAGAAATGGAGTTTACTGAATTGGCACAAGGTGAATCTTACATATTGTGAGTTTCAGCTATTTTCCACACAGACATGAATTAGAAAAGGCTGCATATTTACTTACTCTCATAGCACATTATGGATCCTGTAGTTTTACACTTGAATAAATAAGTTGAAATAGTACATATGTATTAGTACTTCCATTGGCAGCGGCAGTTACGTCTTTAAAATCTATAACACTATGCTAATATAATCGTGATTACAATACATCAAGTACTTAGACTTTGGCTGCTTTCTTGTTCAGATCTCTGCCAAACCACTATTTATATCCAGAGCTTCTCCATGCAGCTAAAAATTCATGACGGCGAGATCACAAAGACAATAAAAGCATTATTGCATAAGCAGTAACACCATTAAAATGCATAAAGACACCCAGTACAGACATTTCCAGGCACATGGCAGTGAGACAATACTTATAGGCCCTTTTAAATGAAAACAAACGCACACAAAGACATGAAAACCATCACTACATTTTCTTGTATTACTCCATTCAGCAACAGACACACCAGCACACTTTGAAGTGGCTTTTGAGGGCTAATGATCAGCATGCTGCCCATTCTCACAAACCAAATGTTTCTATTTTTACAAAGTGACCTCGTCCTTAGCAAATAAAAACAAATGCAACATCCATTTGGAGGCAATTGCCCAAGCAGTCAGATCTTTTCAATAGGGTCTTTATAACTTTCTGCAGTTTATCCTCAAGGCTTAGTAACATTTGAATCTGTGAACATAATTCCTCTCTCTCTCTCTTTCTCTCTCTCTCTCTCTGTTTCATGATTACTTCCACACAGTCAAAGCAAGTCCAGCTGGAGACTGTAAAAATAAACTTCATGTTTAAAAATGGGTAGATTAGCCCTTTTAAATTGGTTTCTTTTCATGTTTCTGCGTCCCTCTGTGTCCGACCTGGCAGGAGCCGGCAGGTTGAGAACAGGCTGAAAGTGTGTGTCGGTGTGCGCTCCATGGGAACGCCGTGCAGTGCACATAGAACACTAATTGGCAAGAAAATGGAGAATAAGACCTGTCGCCTGCCAGATGTTTCTGTAAAAGCCGTTAGCATGGCGCAGGTCCACAGTGAGGTGTCGGAGGCCTATGTGTGCATCAGAGGGAGCCGTCAGGATCCTGGGCCGCTGCTGCCGGACACCTGGCTTCCTGCCTGCACAGCTGTGTGTGCTACATCATGCTAAGGCTGGTCCTGGTCTTGTTCTTCATGTTGCACGCTGTCAGATTTTGTTTACTGCTAAACAATCATATCTTGCAGGATTACTTTTGTGGTTGAGCCAAACAAAGGACAGATATAAATCACATTGAAACCTGTATTTCATTTCCAGCTTCGTTACATAATGAGTCAGTTGCCGCCGGTGTTTTATGTGTAGAATCCATTTACACAACGACCCGTACGAGCTTTTAAGGAATAAACAATATTCATCACTGTTTTTTATCATGTACGATAGTATGGAACTGCTGCATGTACTTTTACTTGCAGCACAATATCTAACACGTTGGACTGGAGGGGTGAGTTCAGGACAGAGATGATTGCGCGTCAAGATGCAAACTGAAGACTATGTTAAGATTTCTCTAAACTGAAAAAGGCGTGTTTGCATGAATTTGATGAGCACACGCTCTCACGGCTGCCTCTCGTTTTTCAGCAGACTGTCATTTTTCTATGGCACGTAATAAAACCTATTACTCCTCACTCATCACTTTAAGGAAGACAGAGAAAAAGAGAGGCTTAAAATGAACCTCAAGCAAAATCCATCTGGGAGGCTTAATTACAAGTAAGCTCTGTTTAATAAGCAGCAGATCATATATCCAAGCTCAGCGTGTAAAGCAGGAGAGAGGAACCTCCAGAGGCTCAGGAATGTCAGGGTTTGTGTTTGACTGTACATGGTCACATGCCAGCAGCATTGCACTGAAAAGCTGTTTCAGGTTGGCACTATAAATGACTCTGGCTGGGAAAATTTGGCTGCGGAAAATGAATGAGTAACTCTCTCCTCTTTCTCAATGACTGCTGATGAGGGGGTTCTGAAGAAAGGTATTAATCTTCACCTGGCCGGCACACATCAACACATGTGAATTTGTGGGACTAGTGTGAAATGTTACTAGAAATGAAAACATGTGTGCTTTTTCCTGGATGTAAAATAAAATACATTTCTTACATTCTGATTATAACATTATGTCACAGTATTAAACCAAACAGATTGAAATTGATAAAATATAAGCAAATTAACAAGGAAATCACCATCGATTTGACAACGTGTCAGCTGCAAAAATTTACAACATAACCAAATAGGAACGGAATAGGAGATACTTCCAGATGTACACGATAAGTACACTGGAAAAAAAATCTAAGTCTTATCAGGTGAATTTTTCTCATTTCTACTGAAAATATCTCATCACACTTGAAGACACACATGATCACCCAAACAGCCACTTTTCAGTGAGATACAGTAACTTAGTTTTAGACGATGGATCTTAAAAATCTTATATCTTATTCATTTTTTGCTTAATTCAAGCAAAAATATCTTGTATAAATGTTTTTTGTTGTTTTTTTAACTTATTTTTACAGTATTTTTTCCACTGTATTTAAATGCTGGATGATAAATTTCACTTATACAGACCGATAAAAATAAATAATAATAACATAATAATAATAATAATAAAAACAACTGCACATACAGTTTGTACCCCACTTTCACCCACACCCACTGGTAGCTGGGATAGACTCCTGCACCTCTACAAGAAAGAGTGAATGAATGAATGAATGAATACAGAGTCCTCCAGACAAACAGTGTTATAACAACACATTAGGACTTACAGAACAATAAAAATACGTCATTTATGGAGTTTAGTCCTAGCCACATGAAAAGACACGTTTTCAACGTGGTTTTAAAAATCTCTATATTTATGGCAAATCTAATCTAATCTAATCTAATCTAATCTACTATCATTTTGTTTCAGTTGTTTGCATCGTGGCAAATAATTACTGCTTCATCATACTTTGTCTGGACACTGTACTTGACTAGATGACCTGAGTAAGAGGATATAAGAGTCCTACTGGGTTTATAGTTTTTATATATATTTCACAAAACAAATGCATTCTAGATTTAACCTATTTGATGATTTGTAGACTAGTTGCAGCATTAAATTTTTATTCCAAAGCTAACCACAAGTCAGTGTAAAGATTTCAGAACTGTTATTCCTAATGTTCTGAAAGGAGATAAACAGAATATAGAGAGTTTAACCTACATATATGATTCTGGAAATGAGTAACGTAATGGTTTTTAATGGCAAGGATGGAGGATCTATTACATTGACCAACAGATTGTTCAGTCTGTACACGTATAAGGCTCATTTGTGTATTAGATTACAGTTCAGGCTAGAAAAATATAAAATAACAATTGAACTTCAAACCACACAGGTGTCACTTGTACCTTAAATACATCCACACGTACCAGCTGTGTTCTGTTACCATCTCACATCCTGTTTAACTATTTAATCACTGTCACACAATGTTCTAGTGTTTCTGTCTCAGATTAAGCCACTAAGAAAGATGTTAAATCTGATTTTGCTTTTCCTCCAGCAAATCATCAAGTTACACAATAAAAACCCTCCACAGAGAGCAGCAGAGAGGCTGCAGTTACAAGTGTCACTGAATTGTGATCTTTAAGGACATTAAATGGGTGGTTTCACCCTGTGCAGAAAGGCGCCCAAGGACCAGCTGAAAACGGATCTGTCAAACAGAACTTAAGGACAATAAGAATCACATGTGCACTTTAGCCCCTGATGCGCCAACGCATTTCATGTCTTTTATTGTTATTGTATTTATTCTAGTGTGTGTTCGTGTGGTATGTTTCCTTGGCTTGAGGCTACAATTTTATGTTCCTAAGCCATTTTTAGGTTTAGTGGAATCAAAATAATGCAGGAAAATCAGATTTTATCATCCTTGTGATTTCATTTAATTTGATAGATGTTTTTAACATGTACTGTATTGTGGGCAGTGTCAGTTCCTGAGGTTGGAGTTGCTGTAATGACATCATCCCCACATTGGTTTACCAAGCTGAACATGAATGTTTTGTATCCTTCGTCCTAACAAACACTCTCGACTGCCAGTTGTGGCGACTGCATCACTGACTGTGACACAACTGAGACAAAGCCACTGTACAACCACCAGCATGATTTCACAGCACAGCGTTCAGATCGTCCAATCTAGCAGTCAGATTGAACTACATCACTGAAACTAAAATAAGGGCTGAAATGCAGCGTAACAATAACCAAAGGGAATTACCCAGAAAAATAAACCCATGCAGGTTTTCTAAACTCTGGAGGATGTCATGTGTGTCTTCTGTCAGATGACTTTCACTCCGTATCTTTTTCTAACTCATGTTCACGAGAAAGACACCAAATCTGTAACAGCCTTCACACTGAGGCAGTTCTAGAGTCAGTTTAGAGCCTAAAACTGAACCAGGAGTTAATGTTTGTACTTAATGTTTCACTGATTCCAGAACAGAGATAAGATTCAGTTTATTGTCAGCACTCATGTACAAGTACAGGGTATCAGAACGTAATTTAGCATCTAGCCAGAGGTGGAAGAAGCAGCAAATGCATTAACTACAGAATATTAGCGATATCTGCACTATGTACGATGGGTATAATGAAAGCAGCTGCGCTACATCCTCACAAAATGAGCACAGACTTGAAGTTTAAACAAATACATTTGCAAAATTAAAGGGGCTATATGTAGTATTTCTTCTTTCAAATATTAAGAATGACCTAATAGTATCATTATTTTGTTTAGAATGAAGAGTTCAGAGGTTTTACCAAAGACACCAATGTATTGGATTGTAGAAAAATGAATTGAATATATTTACACTCTCAGGCTGTTTTATGTGACCACCAAAGCATCACAGTCAAAGAAAAGGATAATGACAGATTAAAAGTTAGAAGTACTGCTGTTTTCACCACTGAACATAATTCTGAATGAAAAGGATAGAGTTTGATACTGAAATCCCAGTATTTCTTTTACATGGGTGAGTTCGATTATGAAGTTTGTGAAGATATTAATTATTACGATATGTTATTTTCTTCACTATTTCTTGATTCATGGACTAAACTGTGACAGTTTTGACCTCGTTTGACTGATTCCAAACAGATCTTTAGTGCAACTATCATCAACATAAATTGTACAGAAAGTTTGGGTTGGTTTGTCTGTGACTGTTTTTCAAAGCTAAGCTAACAAAGCTATAATGTAAACTATCAGCAGATGTAGCATGTGAAGATTATAAGACAGTGTTCTTTTGACAAGTGTCATAATAACCAACCATAACTATTTGTCTAAAGAAGAAAACTTAGTGATACCATAATTCAGATGTGTCGAACATTGATTTGTTTGTTTTGGTTACAACTGGGTATCAAGCCCAATTTCTTTAATCAATTAAATTTCAATTCCTAAGGTTCTGAATTGATTAATCAAAATTTCATGTGATCCTATATCAATTCAATTGAGTATTAATTGATAGATTCAGATTATATTAGTGATACTAAAATACACTTTTGAGTTGTAACCAGATTATTTGACTACCGCAGCCATGCAACACATCAATACTGGCATCATTACCTACATTAGAAAGGAAATAAATATGACATTTCAGGAATCTGCTCTTAAATAATGAACGGGACAGACACATTGCCATGTTTCCACAGTGGCTTGGAACAGACTTCTTCATCATCATTCATGTCTTTTTGTTTTATGGCTGGTGGTTGAGGTCTTTCCCCCACCCTTCTTTCATGCCCCTCTTGCGCAATAACCATTGTGAGCAAGATCAAGACCCCCCTGTCTCCCCAGGGCCCACAATATAGAGCCAGCTGTGCTTCAGCGTTTGCGGTACATGGATCAGATACTTACGGTTCTGCTCTTAAAAATATATCTCATCCACAATTAATTGATAAGGCAAAATTAAAATAAAATCGATCAAATCATTTTTTTTAAATCCAGCCCTCGTTTTGGTACATTTGTACTTCCTCTTGCTGTTGAGAATTTGGAATATCAATACTTTTTATAATCCCTTTAAAACTACATTCCTCTAGTTCACCTACCAGACCTATACACTGATATACTGATGCACCAAACGTGGATGGGTAGAACCAACACCAAACCAGAACCAGAACTAGCACCAAGCTGGAGTTGGTGGGATACATGTAGAACCTCCTTTGTTGTCATAAATCTATTCATGATCATACAGTCTCTGGTCTCCGGGCTCTAAAAACAGGACAGTCTTGGTGCTTGTAAACAAACACCTGGTCTGTGGCAGACTGGATCTCAGTGGGTCTCAGGAGAATCCGTGAAGACAGTCAGACTTCATGGACTACACACAGACCAGATGCTTCAAACATTTACTGCATTGAGTTGATTTAATCCCAAATGAGGGGATTTTTTTTTACATGTCTTTTCATGTAATTAGTCTGAAATCTGTTGCACACATTCAGGTCCTTGTTAGATCTAATCCTGGTGTTTTTAGGATCTGATTAATCCATGTGAAGACACTGGTGGAAAACCAAACAACCTCGATTGGCTTTGAGTGAGGAGATGACTTGGCCTCCACTCGCTCTTTACTGCCTTATAGAACTTTTATCTCCAAGTTATTTTAGCTTTACACCAGTGTCGCTGATAATTTGTCATAGTTTAAAGTTAGCGCCCTTTAGTCGGCAGGTCATTTTAGTCTGCCAGCACTTCAATTAGCGCACTGTTCTGCTGAAGTTCTGCTGAAGGAGAGTTGAAGGATTTCTGACTTGACTAATCGCCTGAGCTCTAATCTAGAGTGTTGATTGACACTGTCTTCAATGGGCGTGTTTATACAAGGTCCTGCCGTTAGCGTCTGTCATCCAGTCACCTCTCATACATGTCATGAGGTCCCCGCTGTCTGGCCCTGAGTCAGAGTAAGATACACAACCTCAGTTCTGTTGTCATTAACTTTACTTCCACGTACTTTTAAAGTCAATGCAAATAAGAATATAACAATAACAACCACTGGGGACCAAAGCCATTTACCAAGATAAAATGTTTAATAACTTCTGATCCATTGAATCTATCCATACATGTAAATAATTGATGTAAAATGCAGTTTTTCATCTTTTTCATGATGTCAGATATGACCCATTTGGACGCTCAGAGGCTCAGTAGTGAACATGGAAACGCTGTCATCTTCTACAACATTGATTCACCATTAAAACCCATGGAGTTGGATCAATGACAGTGGATGGACACACTGGGTGTATGGTTCAGTTAATGATAGATTTTTTTGAAAAATTCAAATTTTCTTCATTTTTCTCAATTTCAGATATTAAGGGAATTAAGTTTATCTGAGCTTTTATGAACATCTACATGATCAATCAATAAAATCTGGGAAAATAGATGATTTTTATTGAAGAAATGCAAAATACAGAGGATAATATTATAATAAATGGTGATAAATTGCTTAAGAAATGTTAAATAGAGAGAAAAGTTAATTTAGGAACTGCCAGAAAAGTAACACTGGGCCATTATGGGTTAAGCTGTTTTAATGTTTTTGATTTAATACTTTAAAGGTAATCTAAAAATGTGGATAAAAAGAAACCACATCTGTTGGCTTCTCCATGTCTACTCTCTGTGTATGTGTGTGTGTGTGCGTCAGTTGTCCAGTTCTTCTATTTTCACATTTTTTTCCATTATAATGTTATTTCTTATGACATGTCAGAGAATGTGGAAGTATTCTTTGGCTAATTCTGGCATATTTACCTTTACATGTACATTAATATGCACTGTCCCTTCAAATAAATTAATTAAAAAAAATGCAACCCATCAACCAGAATAAAGAGCTACCGTTGTATCTAATTTAAATTTTTATGTCTTGTATTGATAGATATGTTCATCACCGTTAGTGTCTGGCTTTCAGTGTTTTGAAGGAACTATCCCTTTTCACAGTTTCATGGTCAGGCTGGAAGTATTTAGTTAAGGTTGAGTGAAAAAAAAAGTGAAAAAAAAAAAAAAAAAGGCTTGGATTAACCCTTAAAGACCCAAAGAGAAAATGCATCCACCGAGCTCAAATGTTTCATAACTTTTGAAACACTATTTCTACCATTACAGTGAAATAATTCAGTTTCTTCGCTTTTCAGCAGCATCACATCTGACCCATTTGGATTCAGTGAACATGGAAACACCATCATCTTCTACAACCTTTATTCATTAGTAAAACTCAAGGCGTTTGACAGTGGTTGAAGATGTTTTTTATGTTCAGTCAATGTGTATTTAGTTGAAAAAGCCACTTTTTTGCAATGTTACAACCTTTGTACTTACTCTGACTTTTTATGAATATCTTCTTGAAAATGCTAAATGTAGGTATAATATAGTAAATGTGGATAAATCCTTTTAAAGTTAAATGTAGAGGAAGTTTTGGAAGTGACGACAAAAATAGTTCTAGGTCTTTAGATGTTAATAAAGAAAAACCATGCAAAGATGTGACTAAAACAAATTATTTGTAACCTAATTATTAAAATTCAAATGAAACCATAATATAACTTGCTTTCTGGTGGTTAAGTTGTAGATTTTGTATATAATCCATCCATACTATGACCTCCCGCTCTCTGCAGAAAGGCAAACCATTATGTTGAGTTTGTAATTATCCCTAGACCCTATCAGAGAACATTTTCATATTAGTTTTTATTAAGATTTGTTTGTGCAAATATACTAGATTCAACAAACTCTTATAACTTTAGAAAACTGTGTAAATAACCTGTGTAAATATGATGAATTACAGCGAGGAGTGTGTTTATACCTGAAGGAAATTTCTAAAATAAAAAATCAGATGAAAATAGTGAATTAAAGCCACTTTTCCAAGCTTCCATGTTGAGGTACAGAGGAAAAGAATCACATCCAGGTCTCATCTGACACAATAGGATCAGACACGGGTAGTTACAGCTGTCTAAAAACATCTGGGATTAGACAAAATCTGCATAACAGGTTTTCTACTGCGCAAAAACAAAGGCAAGGACATAGGAGAGCGTTCACGGACTGGCCAGTTAAGTAGTTTTGTATTGTGTTTATTTAATATTATTACAGTGGAGGCTTCATGTATCTTCTGTGTATTGTTACCACAGTTAATAAATGTCAGGAATCTAATTACTTTACATGTGTTTCATATTACGAACAGACTGAGAAAAAAAAGTACATAAATGTTTAAATAGTAATAGTTTTGCTTTTTAGTTGTACATGTGCGGCAGACTCATGAATATAACATGTTCTGTCAGATCCATTCGCCTTTACAGCAGAGCAGCTATTTTACAAATACTTCCTCTCTTTGTCACTCACAATATCTGTCTGACTTTCTCATCTCTGCGGTGACTCTGGTGCAGTGTGTGGGGTCTGAGGGCTATAACGAACCATGTATTTCAGGCCTTAATTACAAACTAAGGCAGTTCTCCATGCGTTGTGCAACCCTCAGGATACTGCACCAGGACTCTCTGACGAAACGGGAATTTCCCATTTCTGTGCCGTGCCTGCATTTTCAGGTGTTCAGGCAAGCTTTAATAAGGAATATCTCCCAGAAGCCCTCGCCACAATTTTGTTTATGAATTGTTCGAGCAAGGTTATGGTTTTGCTGGAGGTCTTTGATGATTAATCTGAGCCCCCAAGAGAATTTTCCTGGTGCTCCTTGTTTCAGTCATCAAAGAGTTTGCGCTCCAGAATGAGGAGGGTTAAAATATTATGGGTCTTTATGTTCCATACAGGAGGGGAAAAAGGAAAAAACTAAAAGTCTTTCAAAGGGAAGGACTTTAATCGGAGATGGCAGGATCAAACGTGACCAAACCTGAGTGACGATAGGGGAATAGATTGAGTTTCGTGCAGGAATAATTTAACACTTCTGGAACATTTCACGTCAAACACATGGCCTGGTACCACTCCACCAGGGGAGAGTTTTATTTCACTGCCCCTTACCTGTATCATGGAGCCCTGCCATCACTGTTTCTGCACTTCCACCCATGACGCCGCCCGCTCAGGTCACCTTTGAGCACTGTAAATGCTTTGTTGGCCTGCATTGGGTCATAACATATTTAACTCAGCACTGGCAGGGTTTACAGTAAGTCACATATTTTTCCAAGCCGAGGACCATGTTCAACCTCACAGACATGACATCATGCGACAGACTCATGTAACTACCAACCTTTCAAGACAACATTTCAACTCGTGTTTTTCATGTCACCTGAGTTTTAGGATCGCCACAACTCCATTTGTTGAAGTATTGCTCTCAGCACCAGGAGGATTTTCTTCAAAGCATCTGAGAAATGTTTAAGTGGACTGAGGTGATGAGTGCTCTGTCACTGCACAGACGACACATGGTGAGATCTGACGTGAGGTTCGCTTGAGTTATTGCAGAGGAAATGTTGCTTTAACTTATGTAATAAGTACTTCCACTTTTACCACAGCTTGATCAACACGATTAAAAGCATAAATAATCTTACAGTATTTGTTTTAAACTGCTTGGATGTTACTGTTGTTACTTTTATAGTTCATATGTAACATTTAAAGCTACAGTGCTTAATTATTAGTTTTTGGCATCACTTGGAAACTGATGTAGGAAACAAGACTTCCCAATCTGCTTTTCTGTTGGTGCTTGTTTATGAAATCTTCTGACAAATTCACGTTGCACATTCATATTTGACTGAGTTTAGGTGTAGTTCAATACACAGAACGGCTTTTCTGTCGCAGTAAACAGCATGTCTATTCCTGAAAACAGAACAATAAATAGGATTACACTTTTTTTTTTTTTTTTAGCAAAAACAGCAGAAATTATTAGGTGATGAAATGATGTCAAATGTTTGGGGACCCCCCTGTACATATAAAGGGAAGATCTGCAGACAGAAGGTGTGTATGTTCAGATTCATAGCTCATCTTTATCAGGTGGGAGTGTCACTGTTGTTGTTCATTATGTTTAAAATGTGAAGGGTTTGACAAACTGGTAAAATCTGGTACAAAAATCCACATGGATACAATGTTAAAGGTCAAGGCCCCTGTAACATTATGTCTCTTCATTCATATAAATGCAGTTTCTCAAAAGTATTTGGAGAGATTTGTGCCCAATTTGGAACAAACCATCACTTGGACTCACAACTGAGTAAGAGACCACCAAAAGTGCACGATGCTAGAATACCGCATTCATCTGAATTTTCTTTTCCCAGCTGATTTCGGGCTTCTGCCATTTTAAAGTTTTATAGAAATACTCAGTGTGTCGGCTCTGCTGTTGCTCTCTCAGTGTAAGTGACGTGGGTGTGTATGAAAGAATAAATCAGAACCTATACAGGGTTCTTCTCATAGCGTTTTAGTCAGATCCAACACACAGTACAGTATACTCCACTCTCCATCTCTTAATTTATTCATCTCGTCTCCCAGCACAGCGCCCCCCTAGGCGGAGTCCCTCATAACAGAATATCAACCTAACATTACTGTAAACTTATATATGTAATACGGCTGTCAAAAGATTAATTTTCTTGGTCTCAACTAATCTCAGAAATTGCATAGTTAATCGTGATTAATCTTGATTTACTTTGCGTGTGTAAAATTGATATTTTGCAGTGAGACTGATCGAATCTAAAGTTAAACCCACAATGCAAAGTATTTCTGACCATTGTGTCTTAAATCAGAATAAAATGAAGACAGAG
>JAPSES010000258.1:14641335-14667039 GCA_029822895.1 Maxillicosta whitleyi
CACCCGACCTCCTCTCAGTCCCCCACAGACCCCCTCCTGCTGGGAAGAACAGGCCTGTGGTGGGCAGGAGGCCTCCCATTTTTGAAGGGCGGCCTCTGAATAGCTGGCTGCGGTCATCGTTATCCTCCCAATTAACACTCGTTTGTCTCCAGTGAATTCAATTAGAGCCATATTCATGAGTGACCAGCAGGGGTGGTGTGTATGTAGGAGGGTGGGTCACTTCCCAACACCACATCAGAGCACTGTAGGTCAGCTCTTGTTCAGCCAAGACCTCCACACATATGTGAAGTAGCAGCTTGTCTATGATGAGAAACAAAGAAAAAAGGAAAAGAAGGGGGAAAGATGGAAGGATCATGTGGAGAGTTTATGATGAATATGGAGTGAGGAATGTAACAGAACATGAAAACAACCCAAAAACGATGAGTAAAGGCCTACTCACTGGGGGCATGATGAGTAAACAACAGAAAAATGTCAATACTTACAAATATCTTACATCAAATCTATCCCTAATACAGTGCTTTGTACATTTGGAACAGTTGTGACGCTTGTTCAGTAAAAGGTGTGAATAGATCATTCTTCACCAAAAGTGATTCAAATGTGTATAAAGCATGATGCTAAAGTTACATAATCTACTAACTACACTGACCTAGAAGCTACAACTAATCATGTTTGGCACTCCATGTGAGTTCCCTGTCCATTGTCTTTATAGCTTTTGTGTTCCTTTTCCCACAAAGCAGGTTGACTGAAAACGCAAACAGTCCAACGTCTGTCGCTGCTGTTGTGATTTACCATCAGTTCCACACAATGTCAAGATATTCATTGTTCAAGGCGCAAAGGCTCAGAAAAGCAACCATGTTTTATAGAAAATGTGTTTATTTGCAATGTAATACTTGCATTATGTGTGAAAGCACAAAAAAAACCTGTGTTTATTTGTGAATTTATTGCACAAAAACACTGTTGGAGTAACTGGCAGTATGATGTTTTTATCATGACAAATGCTATGTGCCCATGTAAACTGAAGTACTGTTTGAAGTCTATTACTGGCCATTCACAAGTGTCAAAAGTGTTCTTACTAAAAGGTGTTTTCCTCATGTGTGATGGTAGCATACTGCGGTGTAAGACAACAATCTTGAGGAAAATGTGGAGTTCAAGTTTCAGCCCGGCTCTGCCCTCAGAACCGTGGTGTAATACTGTCCTCGCATGCAACGCAGACAGGATGTGTCAACAGATAAAGCTAAAATGAAACACATCTGTCCAGTAGTCTGGACCAGCTTCTCTGCGGTCAGCGCTGTGTCAGCATGGGGACACACTGATCACACCAGCAGCTCCAACCCTAGACCCCCCCCCCCCACACACACACACACACACACTCCACAGGGACAAGAAGACGTCTCTGAGTGGTGGAGCAGAGTGAGTGAAGTTCTTATGTCTCACACTGGGGGTGAGGGGGAAATCAGATAAGACGTCACTGAAGTTGAGTGACTCTGACGTTTTAATCGAGGAGCCTGGGCCGCTGCCCCCGCTCGACATGAGCCACGAGATAGGAAGGAGTTATGAGTTTCTGTCCTGGCTGAAGCTTCACTGAAGTAACATGAATCAAAATGTGCAGTTTCATCCCAGGGTTGTGTTTTCTACTTGTGTGTCCATATTCTGATCCATGGAACAAGGGTGTGGTTATACTATGTGCTGCTGACTGCGCTCACTTTTACAGTAACCAATGCAAGGCTTTAGCACCTAACAGCACAGTGTGTTAAGGAGAAAGGCCACAGGAATGTGTGATACTGTGGTGTTAATGTACCCTCTCTCCTTTCTACCCTTCACTCTAGCAGTAGCTATATTTATTGTCAATTTTACTTCGATTTTTTTTTCAGATTTTTCTACAGACAAGCCAATTCTTTTGTTAGTTTATGACTGTTTTGTTGTGCATATATGTCCATTTTAGTAGAGAAGTAACAAACACCTTATACGTATATATATAAATGGATGGATGGATGGATATATATATATATATATATATATATATATATACATATATATAAAAACAAACAAGGACAAGGTGAAAGATTATTTCATCCTGTTTTACTGAAGAAGACAAAATGCTTTTTGAAAAGACGCTTTAAGTTCTAAATATGAGATAAATTTAGTCAAACTCTAAACTAAGATAGAAAAACTGACACATATACAGAAGTATTATGATACTGAGGTAATATGAAACATTATTGCAGATGATATTGACAATGAATGTAATACCAAGTGGTAAAACAATGATTAATGATGATTTATTTGCATCATGGACAACAATGTTTAGAAGACATCAAAACAGTAAAGTAGTTACCATCATCGATGTATCATTCTATGATCACATGTTTTACAGTTCAGTCTCAAAGGGGGGAAAAAATAAATAAATAAATAATAATAATGTATATATATATATATATATATATATCCTCCATGTTTGATAGTTGATGTCACATATTCGACACAATACAAAAATCTTTCAGGTTGAACCTTAGATATATACAGTATATATATGTGTGTGTGTGTGTGTGAAAATATCCTCATTTTCAATTTGACTTTTTGTGCTTACTTTTTACTCACACAACAAATTCTTCTTTGCCATGTTTTTACTCATGTGTAAAGTATTGACTAAAAATTATATTCTAACCTCAAATAGTGGAATGTGTGTTGAATTTGCGTCATATTAATTAATGTGCGTCACTCAAACTCAACACTGCAATGAAACTGTGGGCTTGACTCTAAAAATAACACGTTATAAATTAAAAAAAAAACAAAACAAAAAACAGGATCCCACTCTGAAGTTTCCAGACTTCTCTGTGCCAATTAAAACACTTGGAAACTTGAAGTGCTTTCCTGGATTTATTGTTTGTTATCACTGGGTAAAATATCAACACATTAACACATACAGCATTTAAAGATTAAGGTTCTGTAGTGTTTATGGCAGCATTTTTTCCACAGGGGTTGCAGGGAGGAGACTGGATGGTGCGACATGGGCCACCGCAGACAAAGGTTCACACCCTGAGTCCTCCATGTGGTTTAGTTTGGGTGACAAAGTCCCTTTGGCAAACACTGTGGAACAATCATGGTGTTGGATAAATGTTCATAAAGTAAACACACTGTGTCTTGTGCTTCGAGGCAGTGTTGATATATTCATTTTCTCCTCCAACATTACCCATGTGCTTGTGCTTGAGCATGAATATAACCTTAATAATGTGCAACTTTAGAGACAGTTTGTAAAATGCTTTCTAATAAAGTGATGGAATAGATCTCAGAGCTGTGTAAGTGTTAAAATGCACGATTAAGCTTTGCCTTGTGTGTTTGGGCTGCTGCCGAAATGCCCTCATTCAGTCTGAAGGATGAGCAAGTTCACTTAATGTGACACTGAACTAAATCATCATGCTTCGCAAATTCTGATGAGATGATGTATTAGTCGTCTCAGAGACGGGTGGGAGATGAGTGTGATCAAGTCATGGTGTGTGTTCTTACCCACTTGTACATGTATCCATGCTTTAATGTTAAGCAAGCCTGGTGCACATTCATGTCATTAGCCCTCTGAGTCTCAGTGTGTATGTGTGTGTGTGTGTGTGTGTGTGTGTGTGTGTGTGTGTGTGTGTGTGTGTGAGGTCTGGTTGCATGGAGACCCCGTCGGCCTGCAGCCAGGGCACATGGGCCCTTGTGTCTCCTGAAATCACCTTCATGTGGATTGACTTTTTGCTCCACCGGCGACAGGGCAATCCCACTCTTCATTTAATGGCTCATAATTACTTCACAAGAGTTTAACGAATGTACTAAATTCAAGTTGAAGTCTTTAAGGCTCTCATCTCCAGGATACAGGGTTGGAGTCAGAGAGTTTCCCCACTGCATCCATTGTGGTGGCCTGATCATCAGACCCTCCACTAGTGGAAATTACCAGTTTAACAGAATAATCAGTAAATTAAGTTAATATCAGCACATGTTTGTTTGAGCAAAGTCCAAAATGAGGAACAAAAGTTTTCCAATTTTCCAAAAAATGGGATCAGTTCAGATTCATTTCACTTGTGGCATGAAGAATCAAGTCTTGCATCCAAAAATGAAATAATTTTGCCCAGTGGAATCTAACTGCCCACAGTCTAGAAGAGATGAGACAGTTTTAAGAGGCTGGAAAGTTTTATATTACTGCAGTTTTTATGAAAACAAATATATTTCATTCTGAGAGACAGGCCTCCTGTGATGTGCTTGTCTGTCCTATAACCCCTTGTATTCTAGTATTTCTTAGATGTAACTGGGCCAAGAGGGTTAGGAATAAAGAAATGAGAGAAGCAGAGGAGAGCATTCATATGATATTATTTAACCCCCCCTCTTGACAGTGTCACACACACACACACACATACACACACACACACACACACATACACGAATGAGACTATACTGCAAATAAAGTAGAAACAACAGACACCTCAAACATTACGTTTGGAACAATTAAATCACACTACACTTAATATGTTTCACTGATGAGTTCATTTATGTAAAAGTATGAGCTCACTGCAGTCAGCACACATGTAGTCCAGTCAAAACAGAAGGAAACAGGACAAAAAACAAAAACAAGCTTGTACTCTGACTTTTGGGGGTGTTCATGGGATCTCACAGCTCTGCTGCTTTCTAAAGGTCACAAGGTTTTGGAAAAAAAGCCCATCTGGAGGAACCTATGACACAGGGGTGCAGAATATCAGGTAACACTTGGGCTGTATTTTTTTTCCACAAGTGTCAACATTGGAAATGTTAAGCTCTTGTACTTGCGTATGTGTCTGACAGGGTTTTATTTCTAAACTTCCCAACAGGCATATCTTGGAGTCTAACACTTCACTTTGTGGCTCCACCATCACAATACAGAAATGTATTTGAAAGGCGGTTTTTGTGGCTACGAGAGTATTATCTGTTACTACACCGCAGTTCTTGAAATGTTATATGTCTTTCGTTCTTTTTGAATAAGACTTAACGTTGTAAAACAACATGAGAAATATCTTTGCTGGTCATAAATATTTCTTTTATCTCAGTTGTGACAAATAGCTTTGGTAGCTGTGACAGCGAGCAGCTGAACAGGACACTTTGATTGTATGGAATTAAACACAAGCAGCTGCAGGACTAATCGAGGGATATACCATTTGGCTTTAATTACAGAAATGTCATGAAAGAACCACACTAGTAAGGTCGGGTTGAAAGAAAAGGGAAAATAAAAGTGCACATAAGAAAACCTTGCAGAGGTTGTCTCATGGAGATTTGTAGAAGTAGGAAAACATCAGGAATATATGAGTGGAAATGGAGACACCAGAGCTCTGATCTTCTTCTTGTCTTTTTTTATGACCCCAAACTGAGTTGTTTTAAAAGGTTAATGCATTCATTGTTCCCAGATTTGTTGTATACCTTGCATTGCTTCACTCAGCCAAAGAGAAGGATGATTTTTCATGAATCATCTCAGTAAGGGACACTCCTCCGGTTCACAGGAGAGACACACATCACATTTTAGAAGCACAGTGGGAATGGCTTTTGTGGTCCAGCAATAACAGTTCAGCTAAAAACACTGCACACAACTGAACTCTAATCATGGTGAAACATGTTAAGTCAAGGCAGTATATGCTCATCTGTGACAGTATATTACATTTTACCAGGGAGTTTTTATGTGAGATCATTTCAGTTGCTGTTTTTTTTTGTTTGTTTGTTTTTTTGTAATTGCCTATAAGGGACAGTTTCATACATATGGCCAATATCTGAATACTAGAATTACCAGAATTGTGACACTGTTTGTTTAACCCAGACACATACGAAACTGCTTTGAAGTTTGTTTTTATTTCAAGCATCTTATCCTTATCATCTGTAGGACTGTGCCATTGTGTATTCTTACTCTGTAGACAAAATATAGTACAGAACAAAGATGTTTTTTTTTTCATATTTCCCCCTACATTCAGTAAATATTTCTTAATCTTTTCTTTGTATTTCGACAAATGTAGTTTGTTTCTTAGTCTGGATGTGCTTTTAGGATATCTGAGACTGTTTTTTTTTAAACTTTATATTATTTTTACAAGTGACATTTTTCTATTCTCTTGTTGACTTTAAGTTATATTTCCCACATTTTATTGCTTTCTTCTTGTTTTTGAAAGCTGAGTTTGTGCAGTGCATTTTTTTTTTTTATAGATGTCAAGCAAGTTTAATGTAATACAGGTGTGTCCATATTATTCGAACAGAAGGTTCTTGCATTTCTGCTGCATTGTCTCCACATCAGACACTGATCAAAAACCTTAATTTCCTCCTTGCTGCCAAAACAGAGGACCTGTATGATGGAAAGGTCATATGGTAAAGAAATAGACAAAAACAAAAAAAAGTGTGGCGTGTGAAGTTAAACAAGTTGGGTTGTGGAATTACCCTTAAACAGATGCAGTGGATTAGGGGTGGAGCAGGCCACACCCGGCCAGGCACAGACTCATTACACTTGATTGATTAGTGTGTAATTAGGTCGGTCACTGATCACGGGTTGACAAAAATACACATCGTATCCTGTGCACCGTGGACCAAAGGGCCCGCAGACTTTTAGGACACAACAACAAACAGTCTCCCTCTGCACAGTAGCCTCCTGAAGAGTAAAAGTCATGTTTCTAAACTTTCCCTTTTGGATGTGACATTTACCAAAGCACAGGGGAATTCCATGTGGTTTTGTGCTGACAGCTGTAAGTGGGCATGGATCGCATAAAGCCAAACAATGCTGCTCACTGTTTTTCGATGGTAACAGGCTGCCAAGGTAAAAGGAGTGTCAGATAATAGATATGGACTGAGAGCATGTAGGCCGCAGATAAACAGAGGGTATCGGGGCTTGGGTGTCCAGGTCAAGACACCGTGTTGAATGCAATTATTCATTCAGTGATGTTGGAGTGTCAAGCGTAGGCAGCTGCGTCACAGCTGGTCACGGTTTCCTCTATAAGAGCTGCGGCTTTGGCAGCGACAACTCCAGAATCATTATTGTGAAGGGAAGTATGAGAAAAGGTTGACCACCCTTCCCAAGCTAAGACACAGAGCTCTATTCTTACAAATTATGCTTCTTTTTTTTTGTTTTTGTTTTTTTCAGTTCTGTACTTACCCACCCATCATCCCATCCTCCGTCCTGCGTTAAAACCAAGCTGTCGTCATCAGCAAGACCGTCTTTTCTGATTTGTCTGCCGCACGCTGCTGGAGGTTACCCAGTCTGGTCTGAGGGTTCCTGCCGGTCCAGACTGCAGGTGAACACTGAAACGCTGGAATCCATCACCATAAATAACAAACTGTCTCAATGTGTTGGACTAACAAGACCATGTGACCCACTGGAGTTTTCCACATTCCTCAAAAATAAACTCAGTCCACATTTGCCACTAACAGGTCCAACTTTTATTGCTAAACATAAACTACAGTAATGGCAAAGCATTTTACTGTACAATATATCATCCATATAAACATCCTCAGAATATTCCAGAGTGTATGTTTTCCACTGGATTTGTGGGGTTAAAGTTACAAAAATGTTTCCATAAGTAGATTAAACTGTCAGCATCTCCACTCAGACTCTGGAGTCATGTTGCCTCATGCTTATAAATGGGACTCTTGCTTCTTATACTTTTGGCACCAAATGCAGAAAATGGTGACTAAATATTAAAGATTTCTTCTCTTCTTTTATAAATCAATTATTGCCGCTGATCTCGTGAATTTAATGCATATCGCAGAACCCCCAGGAAAAAAGAAACTACTTTATAGGTTATCAGCAGCAAATGTTGAAGCTCTTGAGTCACCATTACTGTGACTTTATGTGAAAAGTTGCCAATTATTGCTTTAGCAGAAGTAACGCACAAAGGAAAGGTGAAGCAGAGTTTTCGTTGGAGGATCGGGTCTTTGTGGCTTATATGTTAGAAGATGAAACGGTGCACAAGCCATCGCAGTTCATCACATGACTCTTGGATAATTATTTCCTCCTTTACAGGCCTCTTGTTCCGTCAAGTCTGCTCTGTTTTGAATGAAACAACAATAGCATCCCGCAGTCGCACAAAAGAAACAACAAGTCAAATAAACCAATGTTCCTTTTCTCCTGCGTTAAGTTTGGAAATCTCTCAGAGGAGTATTTCAAGTCGGCATGTTGTTTTATGGCGGCTACATTTTCTTGCAGCTCACCTCATCCTCACTTCCTCTCTGCTCCTTCGGGACATTCCCCCAATAACCCAAGGGGGTCGTACACACACACACACACACACACACATACACACACATCAGAACGGTATCACACACTTCAACAGTGCACATAGTACAAGGACACAAAACACACTTAATTACTTAGCAAAGGTCCTTCATTTTCAGCATTAACTCATAGCAACAACAGCTTATGCCCCTCACTGTAGATGAGAAAAGGGCTGAATAAATTTACTGTCTGCACTTCACCCCGCACATGTCCCGTGAGAAATACGATACTTGCAAATCTTCGAGGGAAACAATGTGACACACGACTTTAATATCCACTCAGTGACAGCACACACGCACTCCTTTGCACACTTCGCAGTTGAAAACCTTTAGCGGCTATTCTTGTACGCGGAACCATGTAATTAAGTTCCTGTCGTTCTCCGCTCTCAAACATTGCTTAACATAAATGGAGGCCTGGCTCGTTAATTAGTTCCAGTGTGCGATCACGAGCTGCTTGTTTTAAATGCTGAAATGACACTACTGCCTTTCTACACGAGCACGGTGGCGAGGAGGAGGACCGCCATAAATGAAAGTGGAACATCAATCCTGGGAGAGAGACCATGTCACAGTAATGGAGAGAGCAAAGCAAGCCAGTTGTAACATTTGGTTTGTAGATGCTCCAACTCCTCATTTATTATTTTTTAATCTCCTTGTCTTCACAATTTTTTTTTTACGGTAAATGTATTAATTTCCAACACAGCATGCTGTACTTTTGACCCGACATTATAAAGTCATTATAAAAATAGCATCATCTAATTTTTAAAAGTATCTGTGCTTATATTGTTTGAGCAAATCCTGATAAAAAAAAAAAAAAACTAGTCTGTAAATAAGGAAAATGCATTGTGTGTTATCCTGTTTTTATTGGTGCTGAATGGAGGACAGACTATGATATTTCCATATCTGACATAAATCATGTGTGACAAATCATATGGTGCGATGTATGATACAGGTGAAAAGATGAAGTTCCTTGGCTTTCATCTTCCAATGCAATTACTGTGCTATGGAGGGCCAGTGCTGATTAATGCAGCCCAGTGATATATGGCAACACAAAACGGAAGGGCATATTTATGAAGTCCTTTAATCTCCCTTGACAACAGCCTCATATGAGCCAACAGGCTCATCTCCCATGGCCACATTAGGCCAACTGTTCTCCTCTCTGCCATGAATTACTGCTGTCACCTGTCTGAGATTTCACAGGACAGCGCCTCATTTGAGGTCAATTTCTGTCTTTCCCAGCAGATCAGCGGGTCCAGCAGAGAGGCAAGCCGATAAAGTTTGGGATTTTGAGGACTACGGATTATAGGATCAAAAGGCAATGGCGCTAATCCCTCCCCGTTATTAAAGATGATAGCGCTATAAATGACAACACATGCAAAACTTCTCCCAACTCCAAACTCTTGGTAGCGTATGTAAGTACTTAACAGAACCGGGCTCAAGGGATGGGCCCGCCTCCAAGATGGATTAACCAGGAGAGATGGGATGTTGATCCTATAGTTACGCTCTCAGTTCCCTAAGTTTCTATCTTTCATTTTCTCTTTTTTTCCTGTGAGGAAGTGCATGACGGTCTGTGGAATGAAGACGGGAATGCAGAAGCAGAAACAGCAGCAGCGAGGTTGTGAGAGCTCCTGTCTCTGCACTGTACACTGCAATTATCTCCAGAAGCTCAGGAAGCTAATTGGAAGAGATGTGGGATAAATCCCAGCCTGGGGGAATTGTGCTAATTTTCCACTTTCAGCTGACCTAATAAGAGGGCCATCCACTGCCACTGGATGATGATGATGGTACAGTGGAGAGAGAGGGAGGAAGGAAAAGCAATGCCATTCTCATTCTGTGTTAACATGCATAGTTAATGAGGGATCAAACTACAAAACACAGATTATATTACATCTTCTGGGTTTGGTGCGTTTTCTCACATACAAGCATTCTGGTAATTCTCATGCGCACAAGTGTGTTATTTCTGGGAATGAAGCCCAGCACCTCTCCAGCTGACACTGCCCTCATATTACTCTGAACATCCCAAACAGCACGGACACTCACTTCACGGATTCCTCCTGAGCAGTGAAGTGTACACAACCACAGTGAGGGCTCCTCTGTGCATATGACAAATCTAATCCTGCTCCCTCAGAGTTCTAACAGGGAAGTCTCTATTCAGACACGACCTTAATCACATTAACCCTTTTTTTTCCACTGTGTGCCAGGCCTGCAGTTTGAACTCCGTTCCAGGGTTCCTGCTCTTTTCCGCTGCGCTGGACTAAACCCAAGCAGAGGTCGTCCAAGAATTCAACTATCTCTGCACTGCCAAGTTCACAAGCCACAATGTATCACAGAAATTTTTTTTAAATCCACTTTGATGGACACATATATAATAATAATGAGGGAAAGACTTCCAATATAAACTGACAGTCATTCAGAAAATACATAGGAAGAAGGTTTTTCAGATTTGTGGTGATGAGGCCACATCCATATGTATAATCAATAACCTCTTATTGAACATGCACCGGTTGTTTGTGGTTATCTGACTGACTATTGTTGTCCTAAATAAAGGAACTGGGGAGGAGGACAGACATACAAATGTTCAGTCTCCCATCACCCAAATTAATCTTTTCCATTATTTGACTCCTGCCAGTTGCACCAGCTGCTGTTCATTAAATCTGAGCCTGGTTTTATGAATGAAAGTTGAGTGCTATGAATTATTAAATCATACAGTGAGTGCCACGCCTACAGTAAAACACATTTCTTGATGAAAACAACATATGTTTGCATCAACATTTACCGTAAGCTTTATTAGGCAGCATCAGCTCTGATGTAAACATTAGTTGATGGAATTAGAAAAAGGACATGAGACAGAAGTAGATATGGTTGCATGTTTTTTAACGCATCAGAATCACATCAGTTCCTTTTATTGTGCATTATAATGTTATTTACCAAACTCTAGAGTCTACATTAATGGAAAACTACAAGAAGCAGGCATGGTGCTGAAAGAGTCTGCTTTTATACAACAACAAAAAAAAGGGATAGGGATGTAAAAGTGGAATAAATTGTGAATGGCCTTGTTACTAACCAAACTGATCAATTTGTATCCACTCCCATCCTCAAACATATGTCATAGTCCTTGAATTTTAGGAGGATTGATGTGTTAATAAACAGAAAAAGCGGTTGATGCTTATCGGAATAGATATTTTGTATAAACAAGCTATTGGATTTTTGTACTGCTAAACACTTCTGCTCCACCCTTCCTGTTTGAACACATTTTTGGAGGCTTTTTCTCTTGTGGCTTCAGTCTCCTGCCTTTTTCAACCACAACTATGACCATTTCATTATTGAAACGGCTCAATTTATGTGCAAACTGAAAGAAATGTTGGTTTTAATAATGCAGTTTTTGTTTGGATGCAACAACAGCTGTTTCCTAGAAACAAATGAATTCATGGTTGAGGTTGAAGACATTTCTTGCAAAAGCAAATCAGAAAAACTAGCTGCAGTAATGAAGACTTTGCATGTGAAAATATATGTATATGTGGACTCACCTGCTGCAGTTAAGCCACCTTAACCCTCCACACCACTTGAACCATAATCCTGCTAGTGTACCTTTGAAAACATGTGATTTTTGTATGGGGTCTGACATGGCTTTGGATGGTTCAGATCATGGGATGTAAGCAGTGAAAAGCTTTGAAGTCCTGCTGAGAAATTAAAGATTTGTCAGTTCTGATCATTATTCTCCATGTCACTGATGGTTCACTGAGGTTAGACTGTCTGACATGACTGTTGTCTCCTGTCACAGCAGCTCCTCTTCATTGTGCGTCTTTGCCTCAGTGTTTCCCAGTGAATTCTATAACACTTTGGAGCAGAATTACTGTATTTTGGAATAATCAAAAGAAACAAGAGACCCCAGAAACACCCTCCAACAGATGCTAGCAATGACACGCAAAAGCCTTTCCAGAGGCCAGCTCATAATGCCTTTTAATGGTCTTGTTTAACAAGCAAGGGAAGTGGTTTCCCCCCATTACCCACAAACCCCGAAATTTTGCCCAGCCAAGGCCAGGGATATCCCAGAGTTCAATGGGAGCAGCATCAATCTTCTTGTCCCCAAAGACATGTGCTTATTCAATAGAGAAGGATCAACTGAGATCTGGACCATGTCAGAACTCACTAAACACGCATCACACAGCCTTTGCTTTGCTGGTTCAGCCAAACCACTCACACTAAACTGAAATGCCACCAAAACAATCTACTGTAATTGCTGTTTTCTCGAAAGCAGTCTCAACACCGCTGAATAAATTCAACCAATCATCTGCACACTGTCGGGATTACCACAAAGAGACTTCAAACACTTTCATGGCATTATTCCCAAAATGTCATCTGAATTTGTTCCACAATGTGACAGAAAACTATCAAACTAGAATAAGCTTGAAGCAACAGAAATGAAATGTGATGATATGTTTATGAAATTATATTGAAAAGCAGTGTGTTTCTACTGCCTGCCTAGAAGCGCAACTTTAACTATAAACAAACCTTGATCCAGGATGGGTACATTTGAAGAATGCTTTTCAACTTTAAAGCAAGTATAAAAAACATTCTACTACAGAAAAAAATGAGTTGATTCTCTAAGGCAGCATTAATTATGGAAAGTCAAAAACACTGACAGTAAATTAAGTCCATGTAGCTACTATGATACCATGTATATTTGTACCATACCAGCAGTTATAGTCTCAAGTTTGACATTTTGTTTGGATCATTTCTTCTTCTTCTTCTTCTTCTTCTTCTTCTTCTTCTTCTTCTTCTTATTATTATTATTATTATTATTGTCATCATCATAATTATTGTTATCATTATTAATGTTATTATTAGTAGTAGTAGTAATAGTAGTAGTAGAAATATTTTTTAGCCATAAGGTGCCATATTTAGATAGAGGTGATAGAGTGGAAATACACCTCTAACTAATAGTGTAATATGCAAAACTCCCAGCAATAAATGTTAACACTTGTGCTTGATATCAGTGGACTTTGCTCAATGTATAAAACATTCTTTAAATGACGGATTCATATAATACTGTATTGTTAATGTGAGCTAATGATTCTGATGGGTCTCATATTGTAATAATAATAATGTGAACTTGAAATATTAATGTTATTGTGTTGATGGTCTTATCGCTGCAGCTTCAAAGTGGTTATATCCTTAATTACGCAGAGCTTTAAGACTTAATATCATTTAAGTCTACATAAACATGAACAGCTGTCAAGAATGTGAGAAATAACTATGAAGACCAGACCCATTTTGACTGTAAACATGTTTATTGTGTTGTAAAATTGTCCATTTTTTGTAAGGTTGGTCTATGAGGATTAACTCACTGTGGGAGCCAGCAGCCATTAAACAAAGTGTAAATGGAGTGGCTCCATTTCTAAGCCTCAGAGGTTACTAATTGGTCAAACAGCATCTGAATCTTCTTCAGTCATCAGCTGCAGCAGGACTGAGCCACAGTGTGCTCACTGCTGCCACCAGTGGCCAGAATGTATATTGCATTAATACTGGTGGCTTAACCTATAGTGGGATTTCCTTATATATATCAGGCTAATTTCTCTGTGAAGATGAATGTGAGCTGCCATCTTGGATGTTTATATTCAACATTCTTCATGTAAGATTTTTTTATGAGTGGATCAGTGAAGGAATGTAAGGCTTTACCTGAATTGGAATTTTCCATGTTTCTAGATTTGATCAAATATTTGATCTCCTTTGAGCAGCGGTCAAAAGCACTGTAGCAGACTGCCAGACGAAGGTCACTTATTAACCAGCAGTTTTTGTTTCTCCTCTTTATACACACAAACATATTGGCACATTAATGTTTTTGATCTTGAGTGAAGTCAGATCATCTAAAGTATTCTTAAAGACTGAGGGGAGTAGATTTCTTACTTTCAAGGCAATTAGAATTTCATGTACAACAAGAATGATAATGTTATAGTCTTACTTCACTTAATTCTGTGCATTTAAGTTTTAACCCTGAGATAAGAGCTTAATGGTGAACTCAATAATATTTGAGTATGTATTTTTGTTTTTGATATTTAACCAAGACCAGAGTGTGTACTGCAGACAAATGAAGCTGCATTGGGTGATACTATACAGACGGCTGACAGGCAGGTGGGGCTGGAGCTACACTGTAGCTTCACTTTGATGCTGACTGCAATTTATTCATCCATCCACCTTCACTGAACACCAAAAGGAAAGTCAATGTCCTACAAAGCAACTGAAATACAACACATCATTGTGGTTTATGGCAATAAATGAATGTACAAATGTACATGCTTACACTTACAAATCTGTAGGTAAATAAAATGTATACAAACAGGAGTTAACTTATTTTCTCCAGTGGGACAGGACTTGGAATCAGAAGCTGTTCAGATTCATTTTTTTTTTAAGCCATGAAGTTAAATCCAATGTTCAATGCCTTTGTCCAAACTGGAAACATCCTGCAGGGCTCCCACTGCTCATAATCAGTGTGAGATTTTATAAACTCACTATATGCTTCCAATATGTAATATCCGCTCTGCTCCAAGGAAACAGAGGAGGATGGAAACATTAAAGCAGCCCCCTGAGGTTTCCTATAAGGCACACAGACACTAAGTGGACTTTATTGCATAGTGTTTTTTACACAATATTTGAATAACCACAGGAAGAAGCCACCCTGAGCCTTTTTTGTTTTCCAATCTGAGGTGAAATTCTGATGATGACTTTATGATTTAATTTTATGGAATTATAACCGTTACCACACCCATGTACCATGCCTTACCATTGAAAAGCTTCATATTAATTTCATGCGTGCAGGCTTTTTCCGTCCTTACAGAATTGGAGAGCTGAATAAACCTTCACACGCAATACTTTTTACATTGTATAGAGTATAGTTTGACATGGAAAATGGATACATAGGATAAAATTCTGCTTAGTACTGAAATGTTTAAAAAAAAAAACACTACACTTCCATTACACCTGTACGTTTCACATTTCACACCAGTAACAGCTCTCCTCTGTCTTGCTCCTCTCATTTCTTCCTCTCATCCCTCCTCTTCCCTCTATCTGTCATGTTAATGATCCTCCCATTTGGGGTTCCTGATATCCCAGCTCCTCTCAGAGGATCCTGCTTGGCAGAAATAGAGTTTAGAGCAGCAGAGCTGTTTCCTTATTGATTTTGGATCTGACCTTCCTGTAACCTCGGGTAAAACAATCGCCTGTGTGCCCAGAGTCCCCCCGCAGAAGGAGGAGACCAACCGGCTGACTGCAGAGACAGTCAAACATAGAAACAGGCAAAGAAAGGGAACTTTATCACACTTCCCTCCTGACAGCCCTGAAAACACAAGGGAGACAATAGGGTCACACAAGCTGAGAATAGGGATGGCTGCTCCGTCCCAGAGGTACTCAGTCTATGTGAGGTAGTTCAGTGTTTGAGTCAAAATAGCAAAGATGCATTAGTATGAGGAAGCAAAGCACATAAAAACGTAAATGAAGTTGAGCTTTCCTGTCTTGATGGTGAAAATGGTGTTCTCTATTCTCACAGTAAATAGATGAATTAAACAGAGGGCAAAGAGGTGAGCCAGAAATACCAAGCTGTGTACTGGCCTGAAAAGCGTGACAGTGCCAAATTAAAGATGACAGACAACCTGAAGGCCATTACTTTGTGATTAAATACTCTATGCGCTAAAAGTCAAACCTGAAGGGGACGAGGGCAGAGTGAAAATAACTGTGGCTCAGCTGCAGCGCTCAGTGTGACCAGTCATTGCCCTCCACCTCCTTGAACCCTAAAAAGTTCTTTACTTCATAAAAGCCTTCATAATAAATAAAGATGTTTGCTCACCTTTTCCATTTGCAGTGCACTTATGGCGTGCACTCGCTCACCTTTGCACACATCTGTTTCTGTGCTGTCTCGTTATCATGATTCTTGACCATGGCAGGGAGATTGTTCCATAATAGAGATCACAGTGATGGATGAGCTGGATTTAGGAAAGACCTCTGGAAAGAACTTTGCATTCAGCTTATGAAGAAAGTCCAGGAGAGAGGCTGAGGAAAGAACAGTGCTTCAGCCTGTATAATCAAAAACCTAACTAGTCATTTTCTCACCTAAATGCTACCCATGACACATACTGTATATATAACTGAAATTACAACAAACTCCACCACACAAAAAAAAAATCTTAGAGTGACATTTTTGGCATGTGACAAACACACAGAAATTCCCAGCAGTAGGAAGTGTTTAAAATTCAACGTAAATGCAAGGGTTCTTTTTAGGACACAGCCTCCGTTTTAGAGCAGTCCTAAACTGAACTTTACTATCCTGTTACTGAGGTGAGACATTTTTCCAGCTAGGACTTCTCTTCTCCTCTCTGTGTACACTCATAGGTGACACTGTGTGTGACATTCCTTCAAGCTCATTATCATTGCCGTTTGTGGGTTTATTAACAGCAGTGAGACAATGCGTAAAGCAGCTGGTCAGTAGTGAAATGGAGGGGGGTCGTTAATGGTGAAAGTCATGGTCTTACCCACACAGTCCTATTGTAACATCTAGGACACTCATTCTTCCTCTGAACATTAGGATAATAGTTATACACAACATTTCCTGGAGTATTTTCTGCCTTTGACCCTTTGACCCTTTAACCCCTCAGACATTATTTCAGGTAAACGTGCTGCTGTGAATTTGCATCTGTAGAAGTGTCATGAAAGCTGCTTGTATGTGCTTGTATTTTTTTTTCTTCAGTGGTTTCAGTGTGTTTTTGGGAATAATAGAAAATAACAAAGAAAGGAATTGAAGATTTACAGGCTTTGTTTTTGTAAATAATCCAGTCAGAATGTACATTCTAAATTAATAACACTGCTTTTTGGCATCTGGTTGAACTCCAAAAAGCAGCTACTCAGTAAAAACAAAACAAACAAAAATAAATAAATAAAGGAAAATTATGACAACACTGCAAACAACAGTAAAAAAACAAAAAAAAAAAAAAGAAAACACACACAAGAAAAATGATGTAAAACAAAGCCCAAATCGTCTATTTTAATAGTAACTTGGTCTCACTCACTGCTCTGTGTTTTGCCCCCATTACAGGGGCAGCAGAGGTGCACTGAGCAGATGTCTATGGAAAGGACAAGGTCCATTCTATCAGTATGTTTTCAAATTTTTCCTACTGAGCAAACGTTTGCATATTTATAAATATTCAAAACAAATCATACACTCAGAATGCTCACGACAGACACATCAGGGGTTAAAGGGTTAAACGTTCAGTGTGTAAGATGCGTGCATGCGCGTGTGGTTACATATGTAGCTGTATTCTGCACGGTTTCTGTAGGTGAGCATAAGAACTCAGAAATGACAGTAAGCACATAAAACATCCATCTTCATAGAAATAGTTGCACGGGCTGTTATCATGGATGTAGACAACTGAGACAATTATTAGCTTAGAAACGCAGTTTACGAACATCAACAAAAGACCGGAAAAAAATACACACAAGCACATGCAAGACTTCCTGAGAGTAAACAACTCTCAGCAAATGCTGATAGGAATGTATACGATTATCCTGTGGTATAATGTTATTAATACTATACAACAAAATCACAAAGCACATCCTGTGAATGAAGCTTAACCTAGATAAAACATTGTGTAGTGTCGTATTGCATGGATATTGTGTTGCATTGTGTTTTGTTACACAGGTGTGCATTTTATTGTGTTCTGCAGATGCGTGTCTCGTATAGCTGTAAGTCCACGCAGAAGTTAATTTACGTTGTAGTAGGTCCATTGATGGATCTAGAATCACTGCACGACATAGCTGAGGTTTACATTTATTACTTCTCCTCGTGCACCCCAGTGTAATTTCTTCTTTTCTATGGCGTCTCGCTAAGGCTGTCAAAGGTCTGTAATGAGAAGTATTAGCCTCCTCACGGCTTGTTAATTGCTTTTCTTTGTCAAAAACGAAGCGACGGAAAATCGCTCAGTCTGCACATTCTAGATAGCATCTCCTCCATTTGCCTCTTTCTCTAATTTGTGTGGTTTGCTGCACATGCACCAAGTTGTCACTATTCTCAGGAACATTCTTCTAAGATTCCAGCTGACATAAATGTACTGATTCCTGCCTCCAGGCCTCTGACAATAAAGAGACAGTGAGCAAACATCAACAAGCATTAATCATGTGGTAAACCACTAACAACTACACATAATAAGAAGTTGGAAAGCTGAGAGGTGAGGGCTGGGAATAGATGTAGACATTCCACTGCTTTATCGAAGGGGTGTAGAGGGAGGGGTGCAGCCCATTACCTGTGGCGTGTTGAATGTGAAAGTGTGTCTCCAGCCTTACATAATCACAGCTCAGAGGTTTATGGTGTCATACGTGTTCATATCAGTTATGAATGAGTCATGTCTCACACAGGTCATGTTGTAAGTGACAGTAGATCACTGGTAGCACTGACAGGGGTTAGTAGGTAGCAGACGTGGTAGTAACCAAGTGCAATTTGGTACTATACTTAACCTGTAAAGACCCAGTGCTACTTTTGTGGCAGTTCCTCAATTTTTTTACTTTTCCTGAGTGATTTATCACCATTTACTTTAATATTAACGTAGCTGCCCTCAGAATTAACGACGCAGCGGCAGAGTTTGACTGGTGCTCAATGTCTTTATTAAACCTATACACCGTGAAACTAAAACATACAAAACAATTCCATGTATTATAACAAGGTTTAAAAAAGGGAGCAGCGTCTATACATTACATTGTATGAAGTATGAATGGTCATTAAAATGTAGTGAATAATGACCTTGTTTTGCCTGGCAAGGGTGCAAACTTAGATGGGTGACAGGTAGACCTCTGTTTGCTCACTGCTCATGATCAAATGCAAATACAATCAATTATCAAAATACAATACGATTAATGCACATAAAAATGAAACGAACAAAAACAGAATTAAACCCATACAAAGGTTTGCTACACACCATCTGAAAGTTCTGCACGCACACAAGAAGCTCCGAGCTTCAATCAATCAAAGCTGGCGTGTGACGACACACATGACCCTTTTACCAGTTCAGGGACACGCCACTCAACAAAAAACAAAACAAAAAACAATGCCGGCGGTGGACAATTATACTCAGTATTTTTGCATTCTTAAGTGAAAATCTGGTATTTTTTATATTTAATTTACTGATCATGATTGATGTCCTTAAAAGCTCAAATTAAAGTTACAGGTTTATTAAAGGAGGAGGAGGAGAAAGTGACTTTTTCAGAAAATATATCATTTGCTCAACATAACGGGTTTACTGGTGAATCGATGTTGTAGAAGATGACAGTGTTTCCACGGTAACGGCTGAGCCTCTGAATGTCCAAAATTAAAAGATGAAAAATTGCACTTTACACCAATTATTTACATGTATTGATAGGATTAATGGATCAACAGTTATTAAACATTTCATATCAGGATGTTATTTCATGGATGTTTGAGTGTTTATGGGACTTTACAGATGGACTTTACTTGAGTATTTATTTGTCTGTGTCTTTACTGTGGCGTTTTAACCTTTATACGTTATCTGCACTAGCAAAGTAAACCCAGTGTTTTAAAGCTTTTAAAGTGAATTATTGATTTAGTACCATTATGCAGATGAAAATAGCACAAAATGATTGATTATTGATTTTAACAGTCACACTTAGAAGACGATCCCTCTGTGCATTGGTGCCTGTCACACTAAAAACACCACAAAATGAAAGTCATTCTTTGTCTTTTTCAAGTACACATATTTCTATATGAGTAAAGATTTTATGTACTTTGGCCACATCTGGTAGGTAGATGGAAAATGAGAAAATCACAGTCCTTTAGGAATAATTACATATAAACAAAACTGGTGCAATATTGGACTGTAAATATTGTGCATAGACCTTGTGTGTGATCACGTTTATAAGTAACAACATTTATACCGACATGAAAATAAAACATTAGTTATAAATTGTAACTTGGACATCAGCATAACAACTTCTACAAAACTGTAAATAACGTAAAATGTGCCAGACATCGATGATATAATGTACAAAGAGTGTCATGTTATTTTAGTTGAACTTTATTTAAACTCAAGGAATAGAGGTTTGATGGCCATTTGCAATGGTGTCAAATGACAATGACATAAAATAGTAATAAATGATTAAAATTAGAAGTGAAGACATTAAAATTACATTAGAATCAGCAATAAAAAAAACACAAAACAAACAAAAAAAACAGAGAGAAGTGAGAATTTTGACAATGGGTTAAAGTGCGACGAGAGTCTTGTTTTGTTTTTTTTTTAATCTAAGCTTAAAAACTTAATTAAACTAAAAGCAGCTCCTCCAAGTCCAAGGTAAAAACACATGGGACTTGTTGTGAAAGCCAGTCATCAGATCAAGTTTTGTAATTTGAAGATAATTAAAATAATTCCATAGTAAATCATTTAACAGTAGGTAGGGTTTTATTGCACATCACTATCTCAGGCACTCAAGTTCATTTTTGGCTTCAGTTATTTCTATCTTATCTTTCAAAGGACTTGGTCCTAGCGTTCAGGTGTTTGTGGCCTGAAGGAGATAAATACGCTATCAGAGCCAAAGATAACAGGTGCTGGCCGAAGCCAAGCTCCTGCTCATGCAGCTGAACCACTTCATTGGCTCTGAGTAGTTTGCTGTAAATCATTGATTAGACGAATAAACTGGAGTGGTTCTATTTACAGCTGCACTATGCTCTAACATCTGCTTTTGTGAGGCCACCCACACGTGTACATGTACACACATACACACACTCAGACAGGAGGTGTAACAGCACATGGCAAGTTTGCCACATTTAGAAAAATGTGCTCTGTAGATTTTTTGCATTCAAGCAAATAAACCTCAATTTGCTCGTCTGAACTGGACCTCCCTGCCTGATGAATGAGCCGGAGCAGGATGTTCCAGCTCTTAACTAGCAGCTCTAGGAGCAGTTGCTCTTATAATTAAGGGCTGGTAGAGGAGGATTGTACAACAGATTAGAGATGATTCGGTAATAGGACTCATATCCGTAGGTCAAGACCCCGGAGTTCTGCTCCATATCGGGGGGGGGGGGGGTCATTAAATTCCTGTATCCTTCTCTCACTACCAAAAAAGGATCGTAGGCAAAGATGCGCGTCTTTGTCATCAACGTTAAACTGAAAAATCTCAATTAATCCATGGTCTCTCTATCCCCTTCACCACACTCATGTCACTCCAAGTTTTTGCTTCCTGCCACCCATTCTTTCCTTTTTCCACCCCTCCCTCATCGCACTCTGCATTTTCCTCTTTTCCTGCCCCCTCACCCAGCCCCCACCACTCCTCTTGTCCAGTCCTGTCTTCTATTCCATCCTCTTCCTCTCTTTTCTGCCTCACTCCAGGACTTTTTTCCACTGCAGTCATATCATCTAACACTAATGATGGTTTTAATCATTTATTATGGAGGAGAAGAGGGATCACACTCTGCTGCATGAAGTATTATGTAGGTTGAAAAATAAGAAAGAGGAGAGAGAGAGAGAGAGAGAGAGAGAGAGAAAGAGAAAGAGAGAGAGAGTTTTAGCCACGCCCTGTTGTAACTACTGAGTAGCCTTGACTCTTCACCTACAACAGCCCATGATTCCTACTGAGGTTTTATGTGAAACAAAGGCCGCCCTTTGCCGACACTACACCAACATGCATTTTCCTCTGTCGCTTTACCCTAACAAAGTGGCGTGTTGACCTCCAGGCACAATGACAGATAACAGCAAAATGAACAGATGTCTGAGAGGCACCAAAGGCCAGCACCACACTGCCGCCCAATTTGGCCCGAGCTGAGCCTGGTCTGTGGTATTTACACAGAGTGATATCCTCCTGACACCCAGCAAAGAGAACGTTTGAGCTTTTTTGCATTAAACAACTGTCTTGAAGAAACTGCATAATGTAACAGTTTTTCTGATATATATTTTTTTAATTACTTTTATTTGTTTATATTTTTTATGGAATGTCCTTTGCAGTGGACAGCATTTTTAAAGTAAAACCGTCAAACTTTTATCCCCTACAGAAGACAAAAATGTATAGCTGGGTGTCAAGAGGATATACTATGTGTGTGTGTGTGTGTGTGTGTGTGTGTGTGTGTGTGTGTGTGTGTGTGTGTGTGTGTGTGTGTGAGGCTCGGTTCCATGGAGAGCATCCAGGTCCAGACACCGTATAGATCCTGAGACAGAAAGGCTCTAGTGGCCCCTGGGCTCTTGTAAAATTAAAAGTAGTTGGAATGTGGATGCTTTGCAGAGTGAAACAAGCTGCATGTCCGTCTGTGCAGCAGCCGTGCTGGGGCCGAGCTGGCAGGGAACACCTGTCTCTGTACCAGACCCACTATCTCTGAGCCTATACATCGTAAACAACATTTTCTCTGTGCTATTTTGTGTGCACTAAAACAGAAATAGCTGTGAAATAATAGATGTTCAGAACTTAGTGTGAAATCTGCCGCCTGTTTTTGGACATTTTCACAGTCAGACATGTGCAATGTTGTTACGTTATTCCATTTATAATGAATATTTAAACTGAGAATAAGACAACTATCTGATGTTTTTTTAAGCATCACAGAGATGAGGACGGAGACAACGCTGTAAACTTTAGTGTATTTAATACAATAACAAATCAAAACCACTCTATTTTTCCCATTTAATTTTATTTCTGAAATTTAGAGTCATCTACTATACTTATTATGAATGAGAGTGAAACCAGTAAATAGAATTATACAAATAAAGTATAAAGTTGGAATGATTTAGTTTTCAGACACATTTCTCTTTTTAATCCTATTAATACACATCAGTAATCACCTTTGAACAGGTACAACCATCACATACGAAGTTCCCATTTTACTTTATCTCTCAAGGTTAAATCAGTCACAGTCATTTCAGGGCAAGAGGTAAAACATTTTATTCCAACTTTATGGACAGCAATCTATAGTTACTAATGATTTATAAATTGTTAACTTTATTAATTGTTAATTGTTGTTGTTGGTTAATATATGTTCAACCTTGAGTGCAGGACTTTTATCAGTATCTTAATACTTCTTGCTTCACTTACAGTAAGGTCTGTTAAAATATTGACTGGATAAGTAGTATCTGTATTAATCCAGGAAGAGAAGTAGACACAAATAATGAACTGACACATTTTCAACTGCTGTTGGGAATGTTCCTGCCCCTCAGCATTTATTGATTCCTGTGTTTGTGTTTATATTAGTTGAGGTCACAACATGACTTACTAACTTGCCACAAATAATGACAGCCCACACGGTAACCCCAATAATGATTTAAAAGCTGTAACCTGGACGCAAAATATTTAAAGCTCAATTTATGTCTGTTTTTCATGGGGGCTGGGGGGGGTTATTATGTTACATTCTTTCACACGAAGTGAAAAGGCAGGAGTTTGGGAGTCCTTGCGTCCATTCAGCAAGGCATTACCATCTTCTTTGATGGACTTCATTGGGCCCAAAGGAGAAGGACGTAACCCTGTTTATTTAAATGCACAGCTTTGTGGGCCTTTAAATGCTGCTCTGTCTTCATCCCTCAGTCACTGTGCTTCCATTCACAGCAAAAAACAAAAACCTTTGACCTCTTTTGTCTGCTTCATTTGTTGCTCCATTTGATTGCAATCTTTGTGCTTTATAGATTTCTCAATTTAACAATTTTCCAGTAAAATGAGGTGGTCTCTCTTTAGACCTGCCTTTGGCTTTGCTGGCTGTGTTTGTGTGCCATCCTGGTGGGAATCTGCACCTAAAGACCTTTTTCGCTGTGATGTTCCAATGGGAACGCTTGCCCAAGTGACACTGGCATAATAGATTTCAGTCTTTCTGGTTTCTCCCCTCAGCTTGTTACAATTAAAACCGTAAGCAAAGACACAAAACAGACTCCCAGCCAAAGCAGTCACTGGGTCCAGGCGGTCGTTCTTATTTCAGATAATAGTGGGATTAACTAATACAGAAAAGGGCCATTATTTCAGCTAATATTGAGCCCTTACTCAATACAGTGCAGGCTTGACAGGTCAATCTCCACATACTCTGAAAGATTATAATAACCCATTTCACAAAAGAGGTTTTAGACTTCATCTCTTAATTCAGACTTCCACTTACTTTTTGTTGATTTTGAAGATTTTGAGCTCAGTCAAATTACTTGAAGGTGATTCACGGGTCACCTCTTAAATCGTGACATTAAGTGCAAACTTTAAAGAAGACATTTAATATAAACTTTTAATGCAGTTAAGTTCAAACATTTATCATTTTAAAGCCTCTTTAATCATGTGCACACAGATGGTCCCACTCAGGTGAAAAGGGTGTTTCAAGTCATAGTTAAAGTTGTGTAGTTAATGCGTTTGTGTGTTGCTTTGGATGCTTTATGTATCTGGGCAGAACTAGCTCTGTTAGTGTCAGTTTATGAGCAGCTTTATGAGCTCGTTGCAGCTCTGCTCACAGAGAAAGATGGAGAGGCCTTGAACAGTGCCATTGACTGGACTAACTGGAGTCCGTCTACAGCCAGCTAAAATCAACACCCGTATTATACGCTTTAGTGGAAGGCCTGCCAGTAAAACACTTCTGTGAGAAACACTCATGTGGGCAGTCCCTTAGCGACCTCGAACTTCCTTCTTTCTACATCAGCAATACTTTCAGCAAAACACAGAATACACACAAAGTGAAAAAACAATGCATCTACCATCTGAAGTTTAGTTTGAGCAGCATCCAATAACATCCTGACATCGTCCGGTTTGGGTTTTGGATGCAAATATCAGCCTCCTGAATGTGCTCTAAATCGTGACCCACCACAGAGACGGTGTTAAAAAAAAAAGTCTGAAGCAGAGACAGACAGGGAAGTGTGGTAATATGAGGTGTTTTATGATGCCGCCAGGGATAGTCTGATAATCATGAAATATTGTGGCAGCGCTGGGGCCAGAAATTCAGCCTTCAAGATCCTGGGCAGTGTTTCTCTTAACAGGATCGTAAATTATTTTGGCAGGTGGGTTCTAAACGAAAGGCCACACAAGACAAGGAGCAAAACTGAGATTCTGTCTAGTCTCTAATTTTCAACTACTGTATTAATCCATCATGTTAATATCCCCCTGTTACTGTTACTGTTGTAATGAAACACTGATAACTGCAGGAATGTCATGTAAGACATAGAGGGATAAGAACAAAATATGCAACTTATATATTTATTGCACCAAAAGACACACTGGAAGTCTTGAATCCCAAGATGTGTGACCCCTCCAGTGGAGCCCAGACTGGGTTTGTGTGTGTATTATGAGAGAGGAGGGGACAGCTTTAGTAAAGCAGAGGCCCATAAAAGACCAGGATTTATATGGAGTGAACGTCCAAGAACCACTTCTTAGTAATGTGTCCAGAGACTTGTCCTTAGACAAAGTACAGGGAGGGGCACCACTGAAATCCAACAATCTGCTTTGTGTTTTGGTGGGGGGGGGGGGGGGGGGGGGGGGGGG
>JAPSES010000258.1:14667139-14683901 GCA_029822895.1 Maxillicosta whitleyi
CGCCTGCCGCCGTGCCGACCCCCCAGAATCTCCTGGCGGTTACAAATTCACAAGAACACTTTACTTTGTCTCACCTTTACTCCGACAGCCATAATTATTCCTAATGCTTTCACTTATTAACTCATAAGGACCCAGTGTGATATTTGTGGCTGTTCTATAATGAAAATTTTCTCTATCCAATCCTTAAGTGATTTATCACCATTTATTATAATATTATCTTCAGTATTTTGTGTTTTCTCAGTGAAAATCAACATGTGATTTTTTTAATCAAGTAGATGTTCATAAAAGCTCAGATTAAAGTTGAGGGTTATCATATCACAAACACAGAAAAGGGAAGAAAAAGTGACTTTTTCAGCAAAATATAACACTAACTGAACATAAAACAAGCACCCCCATCCACTGTCATTGATCCAACTCTATGGGTTTTACTGGTGAATCAATGTTGTAGAAGATGACAGTGTTTCCACGCTCACTATGGAGCCTCTGAACGTCCAAATGGGTCAGATCTGATGACCATGAAAAGATGAAAAACTGCATTTTACACCAATTATTTACATGTATTGATAGAGTAGTAGTTAACAGTTAAATTTAGATGAGTGGTTGGTTATGGTTGACAGTGGATGTTTGGGTCTTTATTGGTTAAATCTCTATTTCATGAATCTTTCCACAGGTATCTCTGGCTCTGGACCTGACAGTTCCTGACATGCAGCTTCTTCTCCCAGTATTTACTTGTTTGTTGTTTCCAAACTTGTCTTTTTTTTCTCAACTCCCCATCCAGACGAGGCAGCTGCTCACCCCGGGCCTGGTTCTGTCTTAGGTTTATTATATTAAAAGCAATGTTTCTCCTCTGTCAAGCTTGTTTATGTGGGATTTGTTGGGTTTTATAGGACAATATAATCAAGTCTTAGTCTTCCTATCTGAAGTGCCCTGAGATAAGTTTGTTGTAATTTAACGCTATGAACGCTATACTGAATTGAATTATGATTAAAGTATAAAGCCATTAGGTAGAAAATTATTAACTTTCACATAAGTGGGATGTAAAATTCTTACTTATGTGAGGGACAGCAATAGCACTAACAATACACGGGTTAAGAAAATTATTAACTTGCACATTAATGAATGCTAAAATAATAAGTAACCAAGAGGCTAATAAAAAGGATGATTAACTGTCCTTGCTCATGATGTGTGATTTTCCAATGTTAATGTTACAAACCTTGACAGTGTAAAGTACAGCACATTTTTCCATAGCTGACTGCACATCTAATGTATGTCACACATGCAGCAATGTACAATTTAAGTTTTAAACTACATTTACAGGCATAACTGCAGGTTAAAGTGCTAATTTTTGAGTTACTGCCATCCATTTTGTGTCTTCTTAGTACAGTGTGTTCAGTTTTAGTGCATGGTCATGTGCGTGCATATCTTAACACTTGAGTCAGAAGGCTTACCTGTTGGCTCGTTTAGGACAGTTAAGGTCATGGTCACAACACTAGGTGTCTTCGCTACAGTACCATGTATCCATGAACATGCAGCTGTCAGCGTCCAACTGAACTGTGAGTTTTGGATCAAGGAATTCCTTTCAAGAGGGAGTCATCCTCTGGCGAAATTGACAGTTCTTACATCAGTGCTCTTTATGATCTTATGTCTGTGAAGGCTTGTTAACAGGATAGAAACAGTCATTAAGAAATCAACAAGGTTTCATGAAGTCAGTTAAAAAGTCAACATTTTACTAAAAGATTTAATTCACTACATCTTCTCATATCCAAAAGGATCTTGGACAAATAATCCTATTTTTTATTATTATTATTATTATTATTATTATTATTATTATTATTATTACATCTGTAGCTTAATCCCCCTAAAGCTATTGAGAGTTCACCCAATAAGTTGATTTAAATAGAGTTAAAGTACTTTTAAGGCTGGATGGAGAGTTACCGGTGATCTATGTAGTATATTATCCACAGTTATAGGATACGACCACATACACAGAGACAGTTAGAGCTCAAGGTAAACATAAAACTCATAACTGCTCATAGCAGTAGTATTAAGTTATGGAGGACCGGTGGATGGGCTGGCATTAGACAGATCAGAGGGTGTGTGGTGAGCAGAGTTCATGACAGTGAGGTGGAGCAGGTCACAGGGAGGTCAACAGGACTAGCTTGGTGGTCTGCAGATGCAGAGAGTGACAGTTAAGACCAGGGATCTCCGAGGCTCAGCCACAGTGCGGGGTTATCGCAGTCACCATCGCACACTTCCCAGGTTCTGGTGACATGTTATGGCTATCACTGACAGCAACTTAAAAGCAGGTTATATCAAATAAAGAGCAGCAGCCATGCATGTAAGAGCCCTTTGCTCCAACATATGAGCCAAATTAAATCTCAGCTTGGTTTATTTTCTGCCTGAGAGGCTCTGTGTTATTTTTACACGCATTAGCAAAGGTTACCAAAAATTATATGGTTTGCTAGAGGTAAATGATATCTGATGAAGAATTATGTGATCCTTGGAACAGATTGGGTAAATGAAGGATATTAGTTTTGCACTGCACTTTGGCCTGCTCACATTTTGCACATATACACACATGCAAATGCACTAACACATCAGCTAAAGAACATCCAAGAGGTTTGTCGTCCCCCCCCCTCCCTTTTTTTTTTTTTTTTTAAATCCCTGGGACTTTTTAAAGTTGTTCCCCAAGTAAGAATGAGTCATTGGCTTCACAATGGGCCACAGTGACAGCCTGTCCTCAGCAGAGCTCTGATAGCAGTAGAATGCCACTCTGGGAGGGTTTAGACGCTTTATATTCTCTCCACGCCGGGGTCCTAACCCCCTGTGTCGGCCCCCTCACCCCTCACCTTCTGTCTCCTCTAATGTGGCTTTATTGACTGTGACACACTGAGCATGGAGACGATGACCAAACAATTAAAAGTACCCCCAAAGGAAGGGCCATTAGAGTCACAAACCATTCCCCAGGCTTTGTGTGCTTGGGCATGTGTGTGTGTGTGTGTGTGTGTGTTTGTGTCTGCATGTGCAAGAATTTGTGCGCCTTGCTTAATGTGACAATACACAGCAATAGTGAACAACTGAGGCGGGTAAAATGGCTCTCACCGCACCTGCCCCCACCAGCCTATGAATATGAAACAGAGCTCTTGGTTTCCTAATCTAAACCAATACCACTAAAGTCTACACACACCACTGTGACGGCCAAGATCGTCCCTCATTTTGGTGAAATTATCAGATGAGCCCAAGAGATCAAGAGGATCGTATGATCAGGCACTGCTATTGTTAGCTGATAAAAGTAACTCAACCCTGAACTCTTTTACACAGACCACTTTATAGTGTGCTTTCCCAAGATTATTCCCTGACACATTCTATTGCACATGTAAGCCTGCACAAACTGGGTTATCAGGGAAATCAAGCTCACTAAAGCTCAAGCAAACATCTCAGAGATCAACTGGATTATGATGAATTTCAGTCTGGGGTGTATTCAGCTGCCACATAAAGCTCATTCTCCATGGAGGCAGAGCTCTAATGAAGTGGGGAAAACGATGGCAAGTGGCAAATGCCTTTAAGGAAACACACAAACCCACATGCATTCAGGATAAGACATGCTGAATAATGTTCCGGCAGCTTTGAAGGCCCTAATCTTGTCTTTGTTTTAGTTGTGGGTCTGCTTCTATTCTGTCTGCACCATGTAAATGTGAAGCGAAACCCCACAATGGCTTTGCTAATGGTCTGTGTGACCTCTGACCTGCTGTCTCTGTTAGGGTCTTCACAGGGCCACAGGCCAGCCACATAATCGCTTCCATGAACTACTCATAGCCCTTTCAAATGTGACTTTTAGCCCCGCTGGAGAGTTAAACGTTAATTTTGTGAAATGCAGTTAATGCTCGCCTGTCACTTGTCGTCAGCTTTGATTACATTCATGAGCTGTTGTTTGTCCTTCTTTATTAGTTTTCGCCATGATGAAATGATCTGTGTTTCATTATGGACACCTGGAAACATGGAGTGTTCACCCACAGAGGAAAACACACACAGCTATTCAGACTAGAGCACTACAAACACTGCTTAAAGAGTACGTGTAAATAGATAAGATAAGATATGATGATATCACAGGATGCGATAAAGGTATCATATGAAAGATTTAGTTCCAGGATAGATTATTGAATTTCCTGTGGGTGGTAATTAGAAAACACCTTTAAAGCCTGGAAAAAAAATCATCTGGCAGGAAGATGTTGAATATCTTACCTATTACAGGTTGTTTTTTCACCGTTGACCATCTGCTCCATAAATTTATAACCAGCATTTCTTATAGAACTTATATCACAGTAAATCTCATCTGTTAAACTTTTACCATGCCCCCACACTGAGACAATTTCATTACTGATGGAGATGACATCAGGCCCAAACAACTGGCTCTTTTATCTTCGTTAGGAACAGTATCAATTGGATTTGCCGCCTTTAAAGAAAATTGGAAGAACATGAGCCTGAACAGAGTTAAAATTTGAGCAGCATGGGCATGGTAACAGGTATGAAGAATTCAGTTTTCCTGTGCGTGTGTTTTCCTTCACAGAGGAAATCATTAACTTATGAAAACATTCCTCTTTGTAGTGTGTGTTCTTCATTTGAACATTCACAAGTGATACAAAAGGTGAACTCAGCAAGACACAAGTTTTGTGTTGTGAAGTAGATAATTGCTTCCCAAATTAATAAATTCCTTAATTAATGTTACTACATAAAATATAACCCTTCGGCAGTATGTTTCTTATTTTACCATGGTATCAGTATATCCATAATTTTCTTCCTACAGATGTAAAATCATTGATATTGATTAAGAAGCAGCAGAATAATAAATAATAAAGCCTCAGTGTTTCCAGCATTAAGTGACAGTTTGACTAAAACTTGGCTATGACCCCAGCTCCAAAAAGATACTAATACTGAAATCTATTGACGTGTAAAACCACTGACCGCCACTAGGGGAACCACAATAGCCCCCATTGACTTACATTAAACTGTTTTCTTAATACAATGTGATTAATTTTATTCCATATCTCATTCTTGTCTCGTTTGTTTTATTTATACCCTCTAACAAATCATCTGGTGGTTCATCTAATTTTTTTTCTTTCAATAATATAAAATAATAGAAGGCCTCTATGGTGGCTGTGTCGGGCTTTGATTGACAGGTCTGTGTGACCGCTTGTTTGCTTGTGTAGTCAGACTTTTGGAGGTTAGGGTTTATTTATTAAAACACATGTTTTTCCAGACATCTCAGTTACAGCCGTGGTAAACATGTTCCATGCATGTCATGTCATGTCATGTCATGTCATGTCATGTCATGCAGTCAGTAAGTTAGCATTTAGCATTAGCTCATTTGCGACCATTTAGAGATGACTCTAACTGTTACCTTCATGTCATGCTACCCCTTTTGTCCAAATATGGTCACTTCTGGCTCCAAAACAGCATGGAGCAGCCAAAAGCAGTGTTAAACATATACAACCCATATGTGATGATGTTCCAGACGTCCCAAGTACCTCCCAGAAGTTCCGAGAGTCTCCCTGATATTTATAGTGGCTGCCTGGTGCCCGCGAGTCGGTTAAATTTCTGATGTGAGGTTTTTTTTTGTTGTTGTGTTGTTTTTTGTACTCTGCGAGTGAGAGGCAGACTGTGTGTTCATGGAACCTGTGCATGACGACAAGTGTGTTTGTTTGAGTGAGCACTGGCTGCAATGGTTACCACAGTTATCACTCAACATCTCCCTGAAATTAGTTTTAGAAACTTGGGATGTCTGAAGTTCCTCTTATGCTTATTATACACACTCTGTGGTAATAATTGTAACATTTCTATCTACAGATTTTTATGCATTTCTAAGTTTCACAAAAAGAGTTAATAGATCTGAACACCTTTTCCAAAGCTCAAAGGTACCAAACATTTAATTGTTATAACTGAAAAGTTGTTCCTGCTTCCCCGACAAAAGCATATTGGACAGAAGGGAAAACACAGTTCCTAGCATCTTTCTGGATATAACAGTGAGAACATGCTAACATGACATGTATGTAATAACAGGTATTATACATGTGGATGCATTTGGAGACCATCACGTCATCCAGTCTCCTTTTTATGCCGTAAATTACACATGTAACTTAAACCAAAAGTTCCTACACAACACATTACCCAGTTTATTCACCAAATTGTACTTCATATTAACATAATTTTTGACTTCTATCCTTGTTTGTGTAGTTATTGACAAAAATGTTTCTGGACCTTTGACCTGCCCACAAAATGTGCAGCACCTTGCTAATAAAAAAATAAAAAAATAAAAAATATATATATAGTATTTAGGCCTATATATAGTTGTGAGAGTTTTTCGTAAGATACTTATTTTGTGTTCTATTAGTTCTGATCTAGTTCACTACAAGTGAATTAGAAGTTGTCCAGATGTAAGGCCCTGGGTTGTGTTAACTTCTATCCATTATACATGGAGTTTTGTGACTAATATTACTGTTGTAAGAGTTACTATTTAATGTAATCCTGCTGTGGTTATTAGACACACATAAAAATGACTTCAGAAAATCAGCGGCAGTAGGTTTATTGCATAATGCCAACTCCGTCATCACCTTTAATGCAGTGACTGGATTCATCAGATATATTACATCATATTTTGTTTTACAACATAAATATTCATCTATACGTGATGAAAAAATGAGTAAATTTGATAGGAATTATTTGACAGAAAGACTATGATTAATGAATGTGTTCATTAAAACAGAGGTGGGTAATCCCAGTTTCATCAAGTCGAAGTCCTGCCATGTACTGGTTCCAGTCCGTTCACTGAACCAGCCCATTTTGATGAGCACAATTCCTCATCCATGTAGATGGGATAATTAGTAGAATCATCTGTGTTGAGTGAACAGGTAGGATCAGCACATGGCAGGACTTTGACTTGATGAACCTTGAATTATCCACCTCTGCATTAAAATCCCCTGCATTGTAGAGGTGCTGTGTAGCGTTACCCACTACTACCATCTACTGGCCTGTTATGATGTTTCACTTGTCTTCCATACCTTCAAAACCACCTGCAGTGACGGCCAAATAAAAACAGGTTGACCTTCTTGTGTTTCCAGCATTGGAACCACAATCAGCTTTAAACAAGAAATATAAACCCTAAAAACGCTGCAGAAACTGATGAAATTTGGTCAGCGTGAAAGCAAAATCCCTGTTACATTCCCCACACGTTGCTCAAGAGGATTGTTACTCCAACATCCAAATATGATCTCAGAATACTTGTGAGAGTGTGAGCGGGTTTAGCCAGAAACCAAGAACAGACGGACAATAAAACAGAAAATGTGAGCCACACGAACACAGGAGCTGCTCACTGTGATGAAGTCAGGCCTATTTGGGGCCTTCTGCTGTTGCCAATGCTGTTAAAATGTAAAATCAACCAAGAAAAAATGTTCCTAAAGCCTCGTAAATGAACATTGTATGATTCAGATCTCAAATTCCCCAGTAGAGATAAAAAATTAGGACCTACTAGGCTGTTGTTTTCTCTTTACTATTGACATTTAGACAGAAAAAGGCCCTTGTGTGTCATGATATGCTTACATGTTTGCAACTGTAGCATCTAAGGAATTGCTGTCCAATTTCTTGTATTACATTAATTTTAATTTATTTTTGCATGAGATTGAAACATAAAGCATGTAGCAACATCACACAACACAGTATAGTAAGATGTTGAAAGGTTTAATGCCTTTTGAAACAGTGCCCCCCTCTGGATACACTCAGAGAAACCATCCAAGACCTTCAAGTTCTGACAAACACATGTTGAAGACCAATCCCTAAGATATGTATTGTACATGTATGTGTGTGGAAAACCCATGTAACAGTGCGTGTCATTTATAGTTATACATTATTGTGTTATAACAGGTGCATACTGTATGTTTATGTGAAATGTCAATGACCTGAACATGAACAGTTATTAGAAAATGAATTTCTCCAGCTATCATAATAAATCCGCTGTTTTAGTGGAAGTTGCTGTTCACAGCCTTTCCCTCCGTGCTTATAGAAAAGATTAATACAGATCATTATACAGTATAATATGGAACATCTGCTTAGCGCTAAAGAGGATGTGGATCCTGTCATAACATTCCTCAGACCGACAGCGTGTCATTCCATAATCAGATGACTCCACAAGCGCATCCACTGGGATTTGAAGATACTTTTCCAGTCTTGTTTCCTCGCACCCAAAAACTTACATAACCCCTGAATAATCTGCCTGAAAGGGATCTGTAAGGAGACGAATGTTCACAGCAGGTCTTATGTGAATTCTGTCTGGATGAGCCAGACAAACACCAGAGACGCCTTCAGACAGACAGTAACATCCTGGACTCCATGAGGGAGTGCACCTGCTCTCAGTAGATGTTTGGGAACGCTGATTAATCTCATTGACTAGAGCTAAACACATAAAACATATTGAACAGTTTTAAAGTATTAGATCTCATAAGACTATTTTGTCCTCTGAGGCCTTACTGGATTGCCCTCTGTGTGACCTTTTGTGCATATTTAGCAAAGCTGACATGTTGTTTAGAGCAGGTACAACAGCCAATCAGCAGCATGCACACTGCTTTTATCAACTGTTTTGGGTCTTTGCTGGCAGCGGCGGTTCGAACATGGCGCCACCCACACCTCAGCCCCTGTCATCCCAACATACACAGAGGTGAGTGCTGAAATCACTAGCACATGGGCCCTAACACGTACACTCAGCTAATGTTTGGGAAAATGGCATGCTCAGCAGCACAGTTCTGACCCCTGACACGGCCACACTATTCTTTAAGATAATAAAAATAAATGTGACTGTGTTACATGAGCTGAATCGGGAGATATTTAAATATTTATGGTGGAAATCCAAAGCCATTTATATACATTACATGAATGTCTTGCAGCTATATCTACTGCATAGAGTTGCGCTGGGCTACCGCGTTAATGGCAGCGAGGCTCCATTACAATGAGTGTGTGTTGGAGTGTTTCTGTAGCCTCCAAGTGTTAGAGCATGTGTGAATGCTTACATGTTACACAGAGAGTTCTTTGTGTATTGCTCTAAACTTCTGGAGGCTCCAGCAGTCAGCGGCCTCCAACTTTATGTCAACGACTTTGTGACAATATTTATATAATGTTTGCATAAAATGATAAATATACAGGTGTATTTACCTGTACGGATGGGGGAACTGCTCTTTCCCATGTCGCCTTTGAGAGCAGGTTCTGTGGAGGTGGTGTTGGACACATCAGGGCAGTGATTTGTATGTATTTGTTTAAGCCTCAGGTTTCAGGTTGAGCTGAGTACGTGTCACTTTCATTAACACGTTGGTGCTGCCGGCCATGTGACTGCAGGGTCATCTAGAGTTACAGAATTTAACTTTGTGGTTACCAACTGGCTATAATTTTGAGCACAAGGAAATATACATAAAGTTGTTTACAGCATATTTCTGTGCGCGGGTTTCTCTATTACTTTGGTCATTTCACTTTTCAAGCACTTGTGATTTGCTGCTCAGAACCTTGATAGAGTGATTTTTACTACATCTTTTACAATTCTAATTCAATTCCTTTTCTGCTGTTCTAGTTTTAGTGGTGTATCCTTTCCATTTTATTTCATGGTATAAAGACATCATTTTTGTAAGTGAAAGCATGCATTGCATCCAGAGTGGGGTTCTGTCGTCTGTGGCCTGCACGCTGCACTATTAGCAAGGTTGCAAGAGATTTATGTACTCTTCACAGCTCAGTATATTAAACCACAACCGCCTGCCAATTTGCAGGGGTGTTGCAGGTGTCAGTGGGAGTGTGAGGTGAGCTCTAGCTGGTCAATGGCCCCATTATGAACCTAACACTTCCAGAAAAGTAAAAAAAAAAACAAAAAAAAAAACTATATACATCCTGAATATGAGCGTTTTGCTATGATTAAACTACACCTGTTCAAATGTACAAATATGCTACATAAATACTCCACATGCTAAGCATGGTCTGCATAAAAATTAGAGACCCTAAACTTCAACTCTTAAATGCACACATTTACCAGGAGCCGTATCTGGTCTGCACATGTGCAGAGTCATATGTGTCAAAGGTAGCAGCCAAGTAAACAACACAAACTAAATGCGTTTGCTCTTTATTCTGGGCATTCATCTCACTGTGCATGTTGAGTGTGGTTGCAGTAAAAAATCTTTATTGATGGCAGACTTGGCCATTCTTTCACTCCACCACTTTGATCTAAAGTGAAATTTCTCATCAATTAGAGCTGCAGCTTATGAGGAAACATGGCAGTTCAAGGTTCAATGTTCTAATTCTGGTAACCTTTAACTTTTTATTGAGTTGCATCATCAGTTTAATATTTTAATTTAAGTAAGAATTGCATTTGTGAACTAAAAGGTTTGATAAGGTTACTTCTGGAATACAATATGATACATACAACTAATAAACTTGTAATGAGAAATGAACCTATTTTAATGATTTCCTCAAAGTTTTTACTTTTCACTTGTGAATTTTTTGATTAGTTTCAATCAAATGATTTAAAGAGAGCACTAAAGAGGAAAAGTCCTAAAAACAGCAATTTAAACCAGATGGTGTGAACCTTGCAACAGTGCTCAACTCTAATTAGTGTTAAACTTTTATTAAAAGTGCAGTAATGTTTTCTGATTTCAGAGATGAAATGTGTTCTTGTTAGCTGGTAGCATCTATCTATGTCAAACTCTTCAATGTTACCATGTTGGTTCAGATTTTATTTAAGCTGTTAACATCATTATTATTTAATTTAAGATGTTTTATTCCTTCTTTTATGCACAGTTGTAGCAGTTGTAGACAAAGGATAATAATAATGTGCTCTGCCTCTGTTCAGTGTTATGTGTACATGGCATGGTGGAGCCTATATCTAGACATAGAACCTAGCATTAGCATCTGCATTAGCACTTAGCCCTCATCCTGTCATGCTATTTTACACCTTAAACTTACCATGTTTGGACCTCAATACTTTTGTTTAAAATCAAAGCTTATAAAGACAAAATTACCGGATAAGTTCTGTTCTGTTAACCAAGAAAATGGACTGATGACTGAAACAATGTCACTAAATTCAAGTTTTGTGGTTGTCGATCTTGACAAACTATGTCATCATAACCAGACATATACTAAGTATATCTTGCTCTTCTTCCCCTACCAGCCATCATTCACTGTAACAAAATGAAAAATTGTACGATTATAACCAAGTGATATGTTTTCTGTGATATTTTGCTGGGGCCCGTTTGGACCCCAGAGAGGATATTATTATAGTATAGTTGTTGCTCTGAATTCACTTTTCTTTAGGTTACATAATGAGATTAGATAGACAAATTCATAACATTTTTGCTGATCGCATAGTCAATAAGAGTTTGGCAGGTAAAAAATAGACCCCACACGGTAGGATGGGGGTTAGTACAGAGCAGTGGGGTGCCACTGAAGGTGCTGAAGTCCAGAGTTTCATCAGTGCTGTGTTCAAGGGCACTGATAGGTGGAAACTATATTTTTGGATGTTATTTTATAGGTGTCCAGTTCAGATCTCTTACAGCTCAGGGTCACCACCACATGTAGTCAAACCAGTGAGCTGAACTATTTACGTTTCCAATTTCATGTTTTACATTACATTACATTTAGCAGACGCTTTTATCCAAAGCTACTTACAATAGAGGACATAAACTATTAAAGAAGAGCTGTAACCAAAAATGTACCATATCTATGCAGAATGAAACTGAATGGTATTTCAAAGAATAGAAATGTGAAGCATCATTGGAACTGTTTACAAAAACTATGACACTGACTTCCCTCTGAAAAACAAACTGAGAAAAGGAACAGCAAGGGAAATATCACAGTAAATCAGACCACAGTCATTTTTTCTCCATATGAAGTTTATTAAATCCAAATACTGCTCCACCATGGCTGATGTCTGTCTGAGGTTGGTACCAGCAGCTACTGTCTGGTCGATGAAACCCTGGATGATTCAGTAGAGCATGATACTGACCACAAATGAATTGAACTGTTTTGCACCATAAGGGTTTGTGCAGTTATGCAATGTACACTTATTATATTGTGCAAATACAATCTAATCAGTATATATGAAAATACAAATATATACTTAGCAAGTTTTAGTGTAGGTAGATCTTTTTGACTCGGTCACGTTGAATGGAGCTCACAAGCTGAAAAAATATGGACATCTCTGCTTCAGACCAAGGAGCTTAGAACTTTCTAGATCCATGGAAGCGATGACTGCTACCACTTCATTCATTTTAATGAAGTCAAAATTAGGAAATAACCAACAGTGATGATTTTTTTTTCAGTAGATCAGCAGATGTCGGGTTTTTCCTACAAACTATCATTATTCTGTCAACCTTTAAAAGTCGACCTTTACATGTTGCTGTGATAGGAAGCAGACATAAACACCCCAAACCAAGACGGATCTGCGAAGACATGTTAGAATGTCACGTCTGCAGCATTTTGTTGAAAGTACTGAGGTGCCCACAGCACTGTGAACCGCTAGCGTGACTCTAGACTCTTTAGCCTCGTTCTGTTTCAGCTGAAGCATTTCATATCTTACATGACCAAAAAGAGCAGCACACTGACAGCACATAACCATGAAATATGGAGACCTAATGCATGGGGAGGTTTCCTTGTTATTGTCCATCAGTCACAGCCAAGTAACTTTAGCCTCTGTGGGAGAGATGCCTATAAAAGAGGACAATCATTCAGTTTCCCCCGTCTGGTGTTTCTCTGTCACTATCCCTCTGCTGGCATCTTAGAGTTTCCTCCTTTGAACATAAAATTCAGTAGCATATTTCATTTCAGCTCTGGTAGGTTAGTGTTAAGCGTTGAGCTGTCTAATCTAACCCGACAGTTAATTTTGGGGTCATTAGCCATCAGAAAGTTAGCGTTTAAGTCTTATTATGTCGATTTCCTTTTGATGTTGTGGACCCTAAATTATGGATCTGTTCACTTCAATTTAATTTCACAATAACCAGGTGGCACCTCCAGAAACCACAAAAAGCGTTACTCGCCAATCTCACGCATGAATGGACTTTTTTCACCCCATCTGTCACTATAGTTCTGGTATTCGCACTGTCACGTTGTATTTCATCGTCTTTCCGTTTCTGCAATAGGATCGCAATCCCTCTCGGCAACTCAGGTTTCTGTTTAAGTGCTGAGATGCTCCTCGCTGTGAAAAAATACAATGCGGTTCTTCAATTCAATCTCCTTAATAAAATGCTTTCTGAATGGACACTTGATTTGTGAGTCAAAGTAGTAGTGATACACACACATGGCCTCTGTCTTACACGACCAAGGGCTCTGTTTATGGGTTGTGATGTAAGCCAGTGCAGCAGGCTAAACTGTTTTTAATTTGACAAACAAGGTTTTAGTTAAGGACCAGGACAAAAAGGGAGGAAATGGGAGGAAGACTAGGTAAAGAAAAAAAAAACGGAGGGGGGGGGGGGGGGCCGCAGCAATGAATCAAAGTGAAAAGTGTCGCCACAGGAGGCTCAAGGTGCCCAAATGGAGTTGATTACCAATAAAAACTCACCGTTTCTGAATGGTAAGGGTTCAAGGTGTTAAGTTTGGATCATAAGACAGAGTGTGAAAGAAACGCTGACGAAAGATGGCTGAAATTCACAGAAAGAGCCAGAGAGATCGTCCTGTGAAGAATCAGAGAAGCTCCAGCTGTTCAGCCCAGAGGGGGACTAAGTTTATTTGGATTTGGTTTCCTTCATCTATCAATGCCAATTATCAGAATAGGGTGTAATTGCGTTGTTATGAATGGCTCTTTCTTTTCTTCTACATTATTGTTTGGTTGGCTTGGGGCTCCCTGACAGACAACAAAGACGCAGCATTACTTTGTTTCTCCTTCTGACAATGACCTCACCGTTGCTCTACAATTGGAACAGGATATTTGGGGGCAAAACAAGTTTGCTTTGGTTTCAGCCATGACTTAAACTTTACAACAGGCTTCAATATCAGTTTTCATTTGGTACCCTCCCTGGGGTGTGCCCCAAACGAGCTAAACCTGACAAGTGTAGCCGAGTGGCTCCAAATGTAAAGTGACATCTCAATAAAAAACAGACAGATAAAGGAGAAGCAATAGCATTCTTTTAATTTTTTGTGTGTAGTGTAAGAAAAGAGCGTGACACTTGTCTGTTCTTAAGAGCACATCAAACGAAGAGTTAGTTCTACAAGGCGCCTCAAGAAAAGATGTGACGCTTGTCTGCAACATGCATGTACTAAATCTGTTTTTTTTTTTTTTTTTACAGGATTCATTTCAGATGTTAAATGCAAGAAAATCTACGTCTTTCAGACATTTCTGTTCATGAAGATCCATCATAATGTAACCGTCCTCAATTACCATTTCTGATTTCTCTTAAATGTTTTTTTTTTTTTTTTTTAATTAGTGTTTGTCATTTCGTGATAAAGAGCAAAACATGTAGATTATTGGACTTACGAAAGAAGACCATTCAACCAGAACATTTTTATTTCATTGAGCAGCTCAATCCTGTCCCATTTTGACCCTGATTTTTTTTTTTATCATCCTGCCAAGAACATTTTGCTTGATTGGTTCTTTTCAAACAACCTGTTCAGCAGAGCCCAGGGCCTCTCTCTGCACTGACTCACCCAAACCTCTGCACAACTGCTGCGTTTCCACATGGTACTGGCTCTACTCAACGCTCTTTCGCATTTCCATTTATGAAAAAGGACCCGGAATCTGGGACCCAGTACTACTTTTTTCATACCATCTCCGCCGAGGTTCCAAAATGTTGGGACCGACACCAAAAAGTGACATATAAACACTGCAGACACTGATTGGTCAGACGGTTTTCTCTGTGACCCACCGATTTACAAACAATAAGATGCAGAAGTCGACAGTAAATAGCGATACATGAATCCACACGATGACAGAACAAAACTACATCATGGTCAGTCACGTAGATTCAGTCTTTGGTGGCGGATGTAAAAATTCAGATAAGAAAAGTTTTCAGAAACTCTGAGCAGATGACACAGAACTAATGCGCTGCATCGGAGTCATGAGTCAAGCTGATTCTGTGTAAGTGGAAACGCAGCACAGGAATACAGAGTAGTCGGTACCGAGTAGATGGTACCATGTAGTGGAAACAAGGCAAATGTTTGTGTGAACCCAATGTACAAACAGATTATCTTAGTCCCAAATAAGTAAATAAAACAGCATTTTGCAGTTGAATGAGTATGTTTTGTTATACTGCATTAGTCTTCATCAGGATTTAAGAACATTAAAATAACACATAAACGTTTAAGTCGAAATCAAGAGAATAAAAACAGCCCTGTCTTCCTGTGCTGTGAACATAGAAATGAACAGTGCAATGTCATTTAATGGTGCTCTTGAAATGAGAAGTTAAAATATTAGGGTTCCAGTAGCTTTCTTGTTATTTATATCATGAGCCACGCAGATTCTTGATAGTGATTAGTAATTATCAGCTGGTGTAGATGCTCTTCTACGTTCACACTTGGTGAAAATATTCCATTACATGCAAAAAATTTCTGCAAACTGAACCAAATGAAGAGGTAAGGCCAAAGTTACATATCCTCTCAATCCACATGAATTAGATGAAGCTCAAACGTTACTATGGATTCACACACCACAAAATACTGCGGTATCAAACACTGAAACAGTATCCAACAAAGAAAGCCTGTGCAGCCACATGTGAAAAACGACCAGAACTGAAAAAAAATTACTCTTGATGAGTAAAGTTTTCATAACGGACATCTGCTGAATTAATTACATTAACCTCGTCTCATCCTGGCCTTGAAGAAGAAGCAGGAAAAAACATAAACCAAACCTAAGGCCACAATTTGTGCAGCGCTACTAACCCACGTAATGAGCTCTGACTGCAGCCTGAAGGCAGACTTCACTCTGCTTCTTCATCACCTGCAGACATCTTCAGCTAAGTGGGAAAACTGAACGGTACCACAAGCTCTCAGCTATGACCCTGATTCAGCTGTGTATATGGGTGTTTTTATGAAACTGGTCCCTAAAAACAGGACAGAGGGCTAAACGTACACTAATGTTATGACAAAAGTTTGGAAGCATTTTGGGTCTATTTAAAAAAATACATATTTACTGACATAAAAGAGATACGATCTTTTAGGGAAAAAAAAACCCACATTATTTTTTATATAAATTTTATACAAAATTACACATGTAACACAGTAAAAAGGACTATTTTTTGAATATATATTTTTATTCTCTCACAGGTACAGTTTTGGAATCGAACTAATTATGTAAGGCAGAGTTTTCCCAAAAATGACTGCTGTTGCAAAACTACTCATGAATTATATGCGTTGACCTGGACAGGTTCCACGTGTAACACAGTGGACACTATGCATCATACATAAAGCTTGGAATGAGCCAATTCATGAAAAACCTGCCTGTCTGGATTAGAAAAACCACTAGGATCATCACATTTAACACACTATCTTTATTTATTGTGGTATATAAGACCATTTCAAGTAATGTTTTTTACGATCAAATCCACTGACACCTAAAGATCTCTTCCTGTCCCAATTTTGGTCCTATTTTTGGCCCTAATATTTTATTAAAAATTCATTAATTTTGTGACTGCTCAGAGCAAGAATTATTATTATTATTATTATTATTTTCTTTTTTTTTGTATTTATCGGAGGTCATTATTAGGTACATCCTGGGAGGAATAGGTCTAAATTTCTCTTTTATTATTGGGTCTAAAAC
>JAPSES010000258.1:14709724-14751943 GCA_029822895.1 Maxillicosta whitleyi
AGAAGATTAAAAGAAGAAGGAGCTCTAAGCTACTGTGAAAACATAAATAAACTACAACAACACTTATTCTTATTTTCACATGTCCAGTGATAACTTAGTTTCTGCACTGAGATCCTCCTAAGTTTGACACACTTGATATTTAATGTATTTCTGCCATCCAAGGGTGTCAAATGTAAAACCACCATGTTAATTTGATGAGTCAGTTCAAACATTTTGACCATTAAGATATGTCAATGGTAGGTAAATGCTGGTAATTATTAATAAAAAATTAAATGTTGATGTAACAGCTGACTGATGTTTTATGAAGTATTTACAACATAATTAATAACCTTATTATAAACCCATTTCATAAACCGATTATAAAAGTCACCTTAGTGTAAACAGTGGAAAAATAAAAAACATTTAGAAAACATGCTGTGGGAGTCAAACCTCATTCATCTGTGGACTTTTTGGGTTTTTCCCACTGAGATGATAAATTCCCAGGTTAAACAAGGCATCGTCACTTCCATTTAGTGCTGCTTGTTCAAAGTATTTCAGTGCAGTTTTGTGGTCGTTCAGTATAATCCCATGGTACCAGCCTAAGCCATTCAAGGCATTAATTGAGCCCTAAAGCAGGGAAACAGAAGCTGCTATTTGTAGTGAAGACGCATTCTGTAAACACTCTGACTGATTTCTACAGGGCACACACACACACACACACACACACGTACCATTGCTGCAGCTTTCTCCAGCAGCTGAAAACCTCGGGTGTAGTTTCTTTTTACTCCCTGGCCCTGACGGAATCAACATCAATCAGCAAATCAATAAATGTCAAAACACAGACAAACACAAAACATCCAGTGTTCAGTTCAATCACAAAATAGGTTGCTTTTATGTTATTACAGAACCTTCATCAGTAGCACAGAGTAGTCATACATCGCTGACGGATCCCTCATCTGCATAGCACTTTTCTCAAACCACTTCACTGCATTCACTATGTCTTTTGAGACTCCATTTTGTCCCCAGTACAGCATTGTTCCCAAGCGTTTCTAAAGATAATAGAGATTTTATTGGGTACTTCTTCACAATGCCTCATGTAGACATAATTAAAGTAGTTAATTTCACTTATGGGTCTTACTGAACAGTACTGTATAAAGTCAGCTGTTTGGTAAATGACACCCACCTGAGATTCTATGTCTCCCCTCTCAGCTTCAAACTTCAGATATTCAACAAAGTCACTTCTGTCATATGTCACACTTTTGAGATCCTCTTTGTTGCTTAGGTAGATGTGTTCAGGTGTGTATTGCTGTAGGGAAAACACAAGAAACTAGAACTTTTTCACCTCCTGCTAGTACTAATAATACGTCCTAGTTTTTTTTTTTGTTTGTTTGTTTTTTTTTACATCTCCTCTAAAAATGTTATTAGCACTATGAAAATTTCTTTTACTGTTCTAGTTACATAACTTTGCGTATTTTAAATATTTAATTTTTTTATTACATTTCATTTGTAGTTTTTCTTGCTTTCGTTGATTCATTTGTTTTGCATTTTACTGGTTGCGTAATCATTTTGTTATTTCACTGATTTGCATTTGATCATTTTTATTATCTATTTTATTGGTTTTATTTGGTTTTATTGCAAATGAGGTCTCCGCATCAATATATTTTGTGAGCTTAAAAAAAAGGAAGTACAACATTATCATTACAACAGTAGGAGGAGCATAAATACCCACGTAATATATATTAATACTATAAAGCTTTTACAAGGATATTTGGATCTTTCTAAAATCCATAACTGTTATCGTTGTTCTTCTCACTACTGATTGTTTCTACATGGATCATAATACTGCAATAAAGTCCTTACTCATGATGGGAGTCTCACTTCTATATCCAAAGTGGAACTGACAGTAAAGCTTTGGATGAACTGGCATTTTCTTATTTACCTGCGCTTATCAGTCTGTTTGCAACCTCATGTGGTACAGCTTTTAATATTCAATAAGAAATAATTTGGAAGCAGCATTTTCACACGGCTTATCTTCTGAGTGCTCTCATCTATCCATCAGCAGCTCTAACTCATTTAGATTTCTCAATCAAAATTTAATACCCTCCTGTCCTTTGTACTCAAACTCTGATAGAACAAAGTCAACTAATAGACATATCATTAATGCTTCATTGGGAAATATTTTAGGACTTTACTGATGCATTTGTACAATTATGTCTGTGTGTAAAGTTCGCACATATTCTTTAACTGTATGCAGTATTTATCTTGTCCATGTCATAACTGCCACTACTACTTTAAATCTAATGTTCACCAGTGGTTGGAAATAACTGTATTACAAATACTTGATTGTCTTATTTTTGTCAAGTGTTTTTTACTTTTACTTGAACATATATCAGTGCATCTTTCTATTCCGTTTGTTTTTGATTTGATTATTTTAATTTCATGCAGTTGTTATTTTTATTCTGTATCCTTGCACACTTTCCCAACATCAAAGCTGATTTAATCGATCAGGAGGGTACGATAATACGGCAAAACATTCTAATGTAAAAGATGAAACATGACAAAATAAATGTTAAAGTGTAAATGAGCCACAGAGAAGAGGCATCGACATGTTACAGGTTCTGTTGCTGCCAATGAAAAATGAAAATGTGTAACATTGTAGTGATGTTATTGTTCATAATAATTAATTTTCACGTTAATTTTCACATTTGGAGGCTGTACCAGGCCTCTATCTGAAGGAGGGTTGTCATGTGTTTATTTCCAAGTTCCTCTGTTTAATAAGTAGAAAATATTAAAGTACTAAACTTTGTTTTGATTGGCTCCCATTTACAGAGTTAAAAGAACAGCAATACACTTCCTTTTTCATTTCAAAATAAAAGTCCATTAGCATAGTGGATAGAAACCAATCATTGCTTATCAGAGCTTTAATTGTGTAATTTTGTTGAACTACAGTGCCACCAAGCAAGGCACTGCTAGGCCCTACTGGGAGCAATTTAGGGTTCAGTGTCTTGCCCAAGGACACTTTGACATGTGGACAGTCAGTGGTAGAATTTGAACTGCCGAGCCTTCGCTAATTGGACCTACCAAATGAACCACAGCCGTCCTCTACAAATAAAAGTACTGCTTAAAACATGAGACAAACACACCTACAGTGACTGGATTCAGACACTAACACTTGAGATGAGAAATGAAGAACAGCAAAGTGTTGAAAACAGCTGTATTATTATCAAACATGTAGAAGTGTGTTTAACTGGCAGCCCCTTATATGACAGATGCCTAAAGATTTGTCCAAGTTGTTTTTTTATACAGTTTGTTCTGTATTTGAGGAGTCATGAGGAAAAAAGAATAGTTTGTTATTAGACCTTTTTTGCATCAAAACTGTCAATACTAAATAAGCTTTAAGTCACCAGCATAAATGTTTTTCTACTTCACTGTTAGAAGTGTTGTTTGCTAATTAACCTCAGGTGGTTACCAGCCTATAAAACCTTAACTTAACTGGTTAAAAATGACATAAAAGCTTCTAATATGAGCTGTAGTATCTGTGATGTATTGAGAGGGTTAGGGTTATTTCATCCCTTTTATTTAGGCTATGTATATACAGTAGATTTATATTAATATACGTAAGTGTTTCATATCAAAACTTATACATGCTTTTAGGTTATTAAGTGAAATTAGTGAATTATAGCTACAAAGGTGGCATTTTTCGAGTCACTTTCCATTATATAAGGGGTTGAGGTTAGAGCTCTTTCAACAAGCTGCTAATTAGCCCTAAATTAAAAAGAATGACCTGTGTAGACACATTTTGTGGCTGTGGTTTAGATTAACATTTTTAGGGCTGTTAGGTTCCAGGAAAATAAATATTTGAACGCATTACAGAAAGCAGTGTATAATCCAATACTTAGCGCCTGAAATTATGTCTCCTTTTCATAAATAAAGACATCTTCGCCATAAAAGGTTGGCATAAATTAGTTTTAAAAATTCACCCAAATGCATGAAATGATGAGTCCCCTGAATAAATCCCCCAATGTTAAAAAAAAAAAAAAAAACTACATTTGTGCATTTCAGAGCATTTATTTTTAACTTTTTCTTGAATGAAGAAGTTGAGTCAGCATCTACTAGTTTTACCTGCTACTGCTTAAACCAGTGTCTGTACTTCTCCCTGAGGACAGAATGTGTGTACTGACACCTCTGTAGTTCAGTAAATATACTGTACCTTACTTTCATGCATCCTGGAGCTGTCGATATTGGTTTGTGCACCTGCGTTGGAGTAGTAGCAATAAGCCATGTCAAAGTCTTTTGGAAACCCGTCAATACCTTGCGTGTGCTTGTAGGCTGCATGCATTAGGGCAAAATGGTTATCCCCCAAAGCTCCAATCAAACTATAGATATGTCCCTGAAACACACACAGGCCAATATTATCAGTCATCGTTACAGAACCGACTATGATGATAAAGTAGCAATTAAGCAACAAGGAAGGCATTGACTGTACCTGTTGTTGATCGACTGAGTGTCCGAGGCCAGAGAGATGGATAGTGGCCAAAAGCAGAGACGCTTTGTGACTTCCAAAGCAGGAGGATACTTGTAGCAAAGATGTTGATTTGGATGTGACTTCAATTTTCACCTGATACTCTGTAAACATTGTGCCAACTGCCTCCTCGAACAAAGTTCTTCTGAGGTTTTTCATGTTCAAAGATCCTAGAGAAAATCAAAGTTGTCAGAAACAGTTAATAACTGTGTGCTACATCACGTATAGCACAGCGCCTAATTAGAGTTATTAACAGCGCAAACAACAGACAAAACCAACACCTGTTCTTAGCTCATCTTCTTTTGTTTGCAATAAATTGAAAAGAGTTTTGTACTTCAGCTGTGACTCCCAGGGCCACATCTGTCTGCAGATTTTCTTATCAAACTGTCTCTGCAGTCTTATGAAGTGAGGGGTACAATAACCTGAAATAAAAGACAAATGAAACTGTTAAATATAGTTTACACACTCCCCATAGGTGAGGAATTTACTAATTGACACCCTTTCAATAAAACCTATAAAAAGTCAAACCCTGTGGAATGACTGCAGGACTTGTCAAAATGATATTTCACCTTTTTTGATTGGTGATAGGAGGTCGCTCTCAGTTACTTCCTGAAGAAAAGCTGTGGTAAATTCTTTTATTTTCTGACACTCACAATGAGTCTCATCCAGATCTTGTAACGTCATCCTGGGATAAAGTTCATTGTCAACCTGAGACATGAACAACATCCTTTTTAACACTCTCAGATTAATAATTTTACTGATGGATAAAACAACACAGACATATTCATTATCAACTGAGCTACTTATTACCTCTTCAGTTCCAAAACGATAGTATTTGACAGGTCCAAAATACCCATGGATACCCGGCAGGTACTTGCCTCCTCCAATCACAAAATATCCATCACTGTCATCATAGTAGATATTGTGTTGAAATCTGTAACACATTTAAGTATCATCATGATCAGTGCATACAGAAATGGAAATCTTTTGTGTCAGACAGAATAAAAGGTACAGGTGTGTTTTGCATAACTGGCATCCATTAACTAAAATAAAACAGAATATGTCTTACTTGTATATAAATCTGAGGGTTTCACCGATCCACGATACATCCAGCAGCACCTGAAAGTCAGACATAATAATCTATGTGCTCACAACATGGACAAAAAAAAAACCTACTGAGCTGTGAAAGACTCTAAATTGCAGAACACACTGCAATCGCCTGGAGTTTTCCAGCTGGAAAGGAAGCATTGTTCAGGATCTTACAGCTGTTCGGAAAAGAAAACCAGACTCTGAAAAACCAGGACACCAAATGAAACTGAGATGAAGCTCCATGAGCTGTATTTTAATTTTTATTCTTTACCTCCCCCCCAGAGGCTTTAAGTGCTCTTCTATACCTTTGAGTCCTGTATGTAACAGTCCAATCTAATCCATTTCCACAGGGGCAACACTAAACTGGTGCTGAAAGCTTCATCTTCTCCAGTTGTCACACGTGTTTGAATGATGACGTCCCCTACACAAGAGATATGACAGTCATATATAACACCACAGGAGATCCAAAGCTCTTTATTAATACATAACCCAGTCTGTTCTGCAGCCTCACAAAACACACATCATCACTCACAAACGTCTCATGATACCTTCATCTCATCTCCTAAACTGGTACCCAGGGTTGTTAAAAGTTAACTACAGCTAAAAACCAAAACTAGCTCAGAAAAACCTTGTCTTGTTAACAGTTTCCACACAACACAAACAATAAAGAAAATCTATAAGCACATAAACAATACAATGCATATGAAAATAAAATAGAACTACAGGTTAAAAAAAAATCTAAATTTATTGGTTCATGGTGCACAACAATAAAATGGCTTTTCACAATATGAGACCTGTCATGCACTTTGGCATCGTATTTTTCAGCTTATGTGAATCAAAGCTTTACTCATAATATCTGAAAAGTGAAAAATAGCACCACAACTACGGTAAAAAGAAATTAAACCCCAGGCAGTTCCTTCAACTAAAACTATCTAAGCATTAAAATCAAAACTCAATCAACAAATTGACAGACTAAATAAAAATGTAACAGTATTCATAAGCCTGTTGAAATCAAATGTATCCACAAGCTGCCCACCTGTGTCTGAGAGCTGCATCAAAATGGAGCCATATGCATTTTTCCTATCAACATGATGGATGATCCCACAGAGCTTTTTGTGACACCATTTCACTAGGTAGATCCACACAGAAAAGGTGACTCTGAAAAGCAAGCAATGAAACATGATTTGACAAATCATTTCTTTGGCCACTGAAGCATGAGGTGGAATTTAAAATGCTGTGCTATCTGCTAAAAATGACTGACCTCGCTGTCTTTCACTGACCGTAAATAAAAAGCTTTATGCTCTGCTGAAGAGGCTTCATGAAGCCTGTAAAGTCATTTATAATGACAGTGAAGTAAAACTAAAAGTGGAGTGTGTTCTAACAGATGCCAGCACTGAAAAGGAAACAGTCACTGAGCTGTAGCCAATCAATCTGCTGATATCAAGGCAATCCCCCCTCGAACATAAAGCACAAGACAAGTCTGGTATTACTACATAGAGGTATTGGGACAAAATAGTAAATACTATACAATCAAATATTTTCATTAAAACATGCAATCACTTAAAGTGGATTCCTCTAGAATCATTGTTTGTACAAATGATGACATACGTAGACATGGGGGGGTTCAGTCTGTGTTTTTGTGTTGGTTTCACTGACAAAGTGACAAAATATTTCATCATAGTTTATCTCAAAGACTTTTTTCTCCACAGATGAAAAATAGATATTCGTAAAATATACTGACATCAGAGAATAAAAGTGAGATTACATGATAAGATTGGACAATTTGGAAAGAGGTCCAATCAGAACTCTTCTCCTCGTGTGATGGGAGGTTTGATAGACTCAGATAAATCTGACTGATGGGATGTTACATAGCATTAACCTGCTATATTGACTTTAACATGTGACAACAGATGATTACTCCAGGATTAGTTTTTAGACAAATGCTTAATAATACAAATGCAAAAAAGTTTGACTCAAGATGCCATCTACACATTTCAACTAAATCAACTGTAGATTCAAGAGAACAATTCTGATTTGTACATTAGTTATTTAATATATGATTTCAACTACAATGTTATATATGTATTTGTCAAACCCCAAAGTATCATCTGATTATATCTAAGTGTCACTTACATGTTAGGCACAATTCATATAATAAACCCCATTAAACTTTCATATTTTTTTTAATTATAGGAATGTGTTTTCTTTTTCAGTTACACAGATATTATGATGTTTAACAAAATGTTGTTTCCAACATACTGTATCATGCTGTATATAGTGGTTCCCCAGCTATTTAAAATCTACTGTATGGAATATGTGGTTTCCTGTCATTCTAATACAGTGAAGACTTTCTTTTTCTACAGCTCTTATCAGTTTTTTAACAACATTTAGTGATCTGCTGGATTATTCTTCCATGCTGCGTGTTTAAACCTAAAAAAGAATCGAGTCAGGCTAAAACAAAGCTCATGTAGACAGAGTAAATCCAACCTGGGCTGTGTCACAGCATGAAGGCGGGCTCGCTCCAGGTCTCTGTCGATGAAAGGCTGGAACCTGCGGACCACTCCAAAGTGCTCACCAGTACTTGCCAGGGGGAATTTCAGCAGATTGATTTTGTCTTTGTTTGAGTTAAAAAGCAAAAGATTACGTTGTGTGTTTATATTTGTCATCATCTTCACACTGTTAAACTCCATGTTTTTCATGTTTCTACCAAAAGTGGATGTGAAACAATATCAAAAAACAGGACAATATCATGAAAAATCTAACCTGATTCATGTTGACAGACTCTTTTTCTGTTAACCTGCCAAATTAGTTGAGCATCCCATGAAGGACACTCAGTGGGAGGTTTAGTCGGACGCTCTGAGAGTGGTAGTGTCTGTAGCTCTTTGGAGATTATCATAGATCTGGGGTTGGTGTTGTGTTCAAAGCTATCATGAAGATGCTCTAGCCAAGCACGAAGCATGACATTCTTAGCCTCCAAAACATGCCTGTTAAAAAAATTACGCTGATATAAAATGGATGGAGGAAATCTGAGCAGCACCTGGTATATCCTGATTGCTTGAGGTCTGTTACTGATCCATTTCCTCCTGAAGAGCACTAAATCTGTCTTCCTTAATGTGGACGCCACCACCTCCACTGCAAGCTGACATGGCCTGGAGCACCGGTAGCGCAATCGGACCACTGCACCATCCAACACTTTGTCAGGGGCTGAGGCAAACCAAATGAAATTGTGATTCAGACTGTCACCACTCTGCGATGAGTTGGTTGGAATGGCCTGTGATACACACTGTCCCTGGGAAAAATGAAAGATATGTAAATAAAATTAAGTGAATGTGAAAGAAGGAACGTATTCACAAAAGTGTCAGCTTTTTTCAAAAAATCAGTAAATATGGATGTGATGAGCGACAGTACATTTTCAACTGGACATTTACATCCTTATAAACAGCTTCACAGAAATGTAGCTGTTAGTTTGGTCACCATTTTACAACAGAAAAATACGTTTCTTACCACTATGATTGCAGCAGTGACGGCAAATCCAAAATAGATGAAGTGAGAATTCATTTTGCAGTCTTATCCTAAAACCTCTATTATTACTTCTGATTTAATTTAATTAAAATATGAGGTAATTCTGATATTCCTTGAGTTAATTATTACTCTACCGAGAAATGAAAGTGTCTGAAATACTATTGAGAGACACCAAACAGGTGTGGGAGTCTGAGCATACACACAGAAGGATTACCTGATATTCTGGTGCTGCAAGTTAAGCAATTTGCATGGAAAAGCTTTTAAAGGGCTACTAACCTGAAAGACTTGACAAAATTTGCTTTGCTGTGTAAGAGCTAACAAAAGCCCTTTTTGGTTCTTTTCATGCGTCGTTCTATTAGGAAACTTACATGGGAGTGATGCATCAAAGCTCAGAGTCTAACATAATTTGATATGCTCAAGCCAAGGCTTTGCCATCGCCCTATGTCCTCTTTGGCCTACGCCCACACAAGACTTTGAAGAAATCTGATCTGAAAAACAACCTGATATAGCAGCCAAAATTAATTACCCATAGGCAACTGACTGTGTATGCTTCAAAGTCAAGGGAATGAGGTATTGGTAACTGTTGCTGATGATTTGTTACGGATGATTAATGCAAAGTGTGCTGTCTTCTTGTCCATATAAAGGGTGACTGCAGATAAAAATTGACTTGTCCAGCAGCTCTGTACTGACAGCAAACCTCTGTCTGCCAATTGATGCAAACATTTTATTGGATATTTAAAAGAATATGTAATGGCTCTACAGGACTTATGCAATTACCATGACAGCCTTATGGACAATGCAACCTCTGAATCAGCTCCATTTGGAAAAAAGACCAGATTGCAGTATATGAGTGATTTAACTTTAAGGAATAGCAAAAGTCTGTTTAAGTTTTATATACCAGCTGCAGAGTACCTAGAGGGGAGTCCAATACAGTTTGGGCAAGTCAGCACCGTGCAGTGCTCCAATGACATCTTGCATCCAGACTCCATCCTTCAGTCCCTCTCCTCACTCACAGCTCCTCCACTGGCTTCCTCCCAGTCAGTGCCCCTGCCTTTTCCAATGTCTCATGGCACCACCACTCTGGCTTTTATGTTCCAGGGTGGTGTGTTGGCTGCAGCAGACACTCGTTCCAGTTGCTCTGGACTGGTGGCGTGTCCAGCTGCTCAGAAGATCCTGCCTATACACAGTCACTTGGTGGGTACAACCTCTGGGACTTCAGCAGACTGTGCACTTTGGAAACGGATTCTGGCTCGGGAATTACGGCTATACCAACTCCGCCACGGGAGGCGTTTGTCCACAGGTGGAGCTGCTAAGTTGCTCTCTCATATGCTTCATCCATTTAAGGGAACTGAGCTGTGTGTGGCTGCTACATTATGTGGGTGGGATGGAGGAGAGGTTGAAGAATGCCGTGACCAAGATTTTGATCTCATGGACTGCAGGGAAGTCACAAAAAGTAAAGTGAGATCTCTGGAAAAGTCTCAAGATGCCAGTTTGGATAAAACTCAAAGAGCCTCTTTGGAGGTTGATAGACAGCTGCCCCTCACTAGGAAGAAGCAGACTTTCTCGGGACCGAGGCTGTTCTACGTGTGTAGCGATGGGACTCGTCTGCAAGGATCGCTATTTTCTGTGGGCTCAGGATCACCTTATGCATACTCAATTTTAGACCAAGGGGTTGAATGGAAACTGACAGTTGATGAGGCGATTTCAATAGCCAGAGAGGCTGTATACAGAGCAACACACAGGGATGCGTATTCAGGGAACTTTGTAGACATCTATCACATTTCCTCCAAAGGCTGGACTCGCAGAAGCAGAGAGGATTTGAAAGAGGAGTATTACAGAGAAAAGGAAAAACGAACAAAAGAGAGGAGGGATGTGGCAGGACTTGACTCTGTCAGTGCAGAGAAATGAAACAAATAGAAAAGGGATGAGAATAGACAGCCAAACATAGGGGAGTATTTTGGAGAAGTAATGGCATCTTTGCAGCAGATACTAAATTAATGAACAGGACAGACAGTTGCATCCTCCAGGCTATTTCTCAAATGATTTGGGCATGCATATCCCATATTCCCACTAATAAACAGCTGATGTTTTGTTTGTGCCCATCTAACAGCACAACGCTGGCTGGCATTTTGATTTAGATGTTAAAACATTATAAATTATTTCAGGCATTAGAGATAATTACAACCTGCTCCTGTATGTTTGGCTCACATGAAAGAGAAAGGTGGAGCTTAAGAGCAGAAAGAACAACAATAACACTAAAAGAAAAGGGAAAAAAAGCCCTGAAGCTGTTACTTTGTCAAAGGTCTTAATGAATTTCTGTGAATAAGGGAAGAAATGTAACTGCAGCAATAAATGGAAAAGAGTGAGCTGATTTTTTTTTGTCTGCTGTCAGAAATTTCTGACACTTAAATAAAATGATGATGAAATTTTTGCTAGATTGCCTCCTGATTCTGTTTAAGCAGTCTGCTGGTAAATTACAAATACTAATTATTGAAGTGCCAAGGACTCTTCATGTGGTATTACAACAAGAGGTATAGATCCGTTGCTCTCTTAAACTTTAATGAAACAGTCTTAGTAGAGCAGTTAAGGTTTCAAGGACAACACAATGCAGCATATGGGAGGAAGATTTACAGCAAATACAATTTTGCTACATGTCAGAATATAAAAGCAGTGTTTCTGCAGCCTGATACGAAGAGGTTGGTTTTACAAAGTGCAATACATGATGTTATGTGGAAAAGTTATTTATGTCTAATGTGTGAGCGTATGTACAGAGGGTATATCTGTGAGGAATTCATCACATAAAATATATTACAGGCAAGGTTGCGTGACGATGAGCATATCTACCCTGGAAGATCAGAGATGAGTCTGTTCTCTATAGTATGTGCTCATGGTATGATTGACTGCAGCTGTGAGAGTGGGAGCAGAAGGGGGAAGGCCTCCCTTCTCCCCCACCTCATCCATAATTCTCATCTTTGCAAGTTCATTAATGACAGAATTATTGAGCGAGTGAAAAACAAAAATGAGTGGGAACCAATTTGGTGGTCCACATTTTAAAGCGCTTGCAGTGCTGAACTAATGTAAGACACAGATCTGGGTGCAAACAAGGACAAAACCATGATTCTAAAGTTTGGAGAATGCTACAAGAACAATGACTCCAGATTTGAGTGAACAGCAGGCTTTCCTTTGTTTGCTCTCTTCAAAGCTTTTTGTTCACTTTTGGCAGTTTCCCTTGCATTTGAGCTCCAACTGAGAAAAGAGCAATCTCCACTGGATGTGACCAAGAAGTGAAATGTCACAGACCCAGCCTGTACAGCTACATCTGTTTTTCCATTTGTTGTAAGTAACTTAAAAAAACATCCAACCCTCTTAACCAGAAATTTGCCAAAAACTGCTTGACAGTGCTGAATTGTGTCCCTCTGTGCTCTCGTTCTAACTTGTAGAGAATTTTTCTGTGGCTTTGTTTTGTGCTTGCTCAGTACGTTTGGCATTAATAAACTACCGTGCCCAGCTGGGTGCAAGTGATTTGAGGAGTAACCTTTAGGTTTGCTTTCTAGTTATATCGCTGAGGACTTGTCTCACTACCACTTGTTTAAAGGCTTTCTTCTTCTTTAGCACGAAGAGGCAGACAGAATACAAGAATGATCAAGAGACATCAGTGTGAAGAGAGACTACGCTCTGCAGATGAATGATCACTTTTAAAATATTCAGCTTCGTGTGCAAACGTGATGTTGCTGCCGGGCTGAAAATGATCAAATTCAACCTCCCTTTTAAATTAAGAATAATCAAAACAAAATGTGTTGAGAACAAAATGTCAGGTCCAGACTAGTTTATATATTTTAAAACATATACTATTAATGTTCATCTCTTATAATCCTGATTTCCAAGCAAACAGTCTGGTCCAAATAATCAGAAAACAATTGGGAGCAGATGTGACTTTGAATGTTGGACAAGCTACATGAGATTGAGGGGTTGCCAGATCAATTCCCTGCAGAGAAATCGTAGGCTCATATGTCCTTGAGCAAGGCACATAACCCTCCATTTGCTCTCCAGGCACCCAACATTGCATCCCACTAGTCCTCGTCTGCAGAGTGTGATGTGTTCTGCATGTTCAGCTAGTGGTGGATTAAGTACAGAGGGTCAATTTGAGTGTGTCTGTATATCAAACATGTACACTGACAAACATTCTTAGAACATCCACAGATTTAAGGTTGTCTTTGACATTTATCTCTATAAATTAAGTAATGATTTATACTTTCTGAATTAATTAATTCTTTTCCAAGGCCAGAAATTGAAGTTCTTCATTAAAAAAAACCATCTTAGCGTTGAGACTTATGGAGCCAGAATGTGCTGAATCAAAATGTCCATTTAAGTCCCTGAACAAAGCATCTCTGCAACACAATCAACTTACTGGATTAAATATGCTATCACTGTGGAAATGAGGAGGGTAATTACATTCATGTATTTTTGACATGCTGTTAGCCGTATTGGAAGAGCACTGCTGCTGAAGTTTCATCTTTTAATTCATGCTTGGATTGCACTTCTGTGGTCCAGCTCTGGGTGGAAAATGCTCTTTTTATTGAAGTTGATTATGCAAACTGGGTGTAGCAGATTATGGGCTATAGTATATGACTTCAAGGAAATGATACTGAAAAATACTGTAAAATGATTTGATTCAAGTGCAATTCATTCGACAGCCCTAAATTATAATATAATAGAATTTCCTTGTGGTTTTAGAGTGTCTGTGTGGGATCCGATGGTCTCAAAAATAGTGGTCTTTATGGGTGGCTATCATCTGTGGAGAATACTTAAAACTAATGGAGAGGAGGCAAAGAGGGAGAAGGGAAGAGGCTGATGCAGGGAGTGAGGGAGGGATAAATAGAGGCAGAGGGAGGGAGTCTGGGCTAAGTGGACAGACCTCACGTTGAGCTCGGATGAACCTCGCATCCTTTCCCACGTTGGATCATTTCAGCTCCGTTAAACCGACGAGCCACCGGAGCAGAGGCGAAAACGCACGGTAAGCTCTATTCTACTCTATTAAACCACTTTTGTCTGTCCAGTTTATGGAAGTGGAGCTGCTTGACATGACAAGTTTCCTCCGTCCGCGTCTGTACTTTACCGTTCAGTTTTTGTCATTTTTTTGGAGGCTAAGCCACAGGCAAGCGTCTGTCCAACTGTCTCACTGTCAGTTTGACGCTCTCAAATAAGCAGAAGCGAAACCTTTTCGCCTTTTAACGCCGCGGACCAGATGTTACAGTGCGCGAGCTGTTAAGGTGGAATAATAGAACAGAGAAAGCTTTGAAATGGTAAGCCACGTTTTGTTCTTGGGTGACTGAACTAAACGCCAAGCTTTGACAGATGGTACGGATAATGCCTCCCCCCCTCTCAATTTTCCTGGCTTGGTAACATTTGTGCATACATGTTGTAGCGCGAGCTTGTTTTGAGCGCGCGTGCACACACTCACCTGCGGCGTGCACTCACTTGACATGGGGGACGGTCTTTGGCTGAAATGCCTGGCTCCACGGACCTCGGGTAGGAAACACACATTTTGTTTAGGACGCCGCGGTCATTATAATAGTTAGCCCAAGTGTATAAACCACATTAACGTGCATCAAGTAGGTCATTTTTCTGGCTTCCACTAACAAGACAAGGTCACGCTCCAGGCTGTTTAGTGCTTCTCTACTAGATATGCTAATGAGCGGTCCAGATGTGCGTGTGCGTGTGCGTGCGTGGATGTGGGTCTGTGTGTGACAACATTATTTTCCATGATTTGCTCTGAGAATCCCCTCACAAGAGATTATAATGTATATAAAAAAGCCATATATATTACTAAAATAACACATGAAGGTATTAAAATAAACAGGACCCCCATAAACTCATTTACTCACATACAAGAGTGAGCTAACCATTTATGACAAATTTGCTCAGCACTGTGCTTTTGCTGTGGTATCATTTAAGGTTAAGCTTCCGGAGTGTCAAACCTTGACTATAATGAGGTGACTGATGTGCTGAGTACACTGGGCCTCTCTTCACCAGTCTCATTTGGAGAGACTTACTAGATTTCTATGTGTGCACTGAGCAGAAGAGACGCCTTGAGAATGGATGAGAGGTCTATAAGCATTAAGACGAATGACAGAAGGAGAAAAAGCCAGAGATGCTTAAATGGAACAGAATCTGTTCATGTCTTGGTTAGTTTAAGCCGGCCGGGGCTGCCCCCTTTCCCTGTACTTCTACAACCAACACCACTACCACCATCATCATCATCCTGCTTCCTCCGTCTCTGCCTCCCATCTCCCCCATTTTTCCCTATGTAAAAGGCCTGACATGCACAGGCTATTTTTAATAAAAATGAAATAGCCTTGTTGCAGTGAAGCGACTCGATGCAGAGTGAAGTGAGACTGAAACAGCGATTTGCAATTTAGAGCTATGTCACCACTCATCATTCCATTCTGAGCCAGCAACAGCAAATCGTCCTCACACTTTCATCCTCTATCCGTGCCTTACATTTCACACATATCTCATACGCACTCATAGTCTAAAGACTTCAAACAACAGTGAATGACATGTACTGCTGGCAACGTGGTTCTGCAGCAAAGCTGGCAGAGAGAAATCTAAGCCTTGAATCCAGTGTATGCTAATACACAAAAGCTGAGAAAGACAAAAGTCCTCTGGAAGAAGCACTTCTTGTATTTTGCTAGATTTAAGATGACGGAAAACAGATGCATTGGTTTACAATGACTGAACATGAAGCATTACATTTGGATGACTTGGTTTAAGTGGAGTGCAAAATATAAAAATGAGTGTAGTGTCTTTTACTCGAAATTATGTGAAGAGAGAAAAAAATACTTAATATTTCCTGTGATCAAATTCTCACGTTGACTGTGTTCTGAAGTCTACTTTTTTGAAACTAGGTCAGTAAATGTACTGGAAAAGAAATTGGTTTTCATGTGTCCTTCCTTTCATATAAGCATATCAGCTTCAACATATCAGAAAATGGTATATAGCTCCTATTATACAGTGTTATCAAAGGGTTGCGAATGAGTGTACTATAAGCCCACTCTGTCCTTATTTGCATTTAAATTAATCAAAGCCATTTTATCGTACATTCGTTTAGTCAGGAATCAAATGAGGCTTGAACATCTGGGTTTGTCAGAATACTCTGTGGTATTCATGTTCTTTAGCCATGACACTGATCATATGCGCAGTAGAACAGGTCATGCTGGGAAATCTCTTTAGCTGATTTTAGCGTTTAAATCTGTTCCTGTAAATCTGGTCAAAATAGAAGTGCCTTCATTAAAACTTTATTGAAATGTCTTTGAAGTTGTCTGTGCACCTGTGACTCACAGGGCACTGCAACATAAGTGTGTGTTTATGCACGCATAATGAATGTCTGCACACGTGCATAAAGGTGAAAATAGATTTCAGTGAGAACAGAAAATTTAGATTCATTGCAGGAAATAGTGAGGCAGAGTGATGGATGCAGGTGGGACGTGGATGGAAAAACTGCGATTACACAGTTTCAGTCTTGTTAAGCCTTTGACAGATTTCAGTACATCAAGTTTTAAAGATCAATGGCCGGGATCTGACTTAAATACTAACGAAACTCAGATCATTAAACTTTTGGGAAATGAGGACAGTCATTGATTAAATTATTTATGAGCCTAATTAATCTCTTTAGGGGAACTTCTTTCACTACTGGGCATTGAGGCATGGGGAGACCATCTTTAGGGATGATATCAATCACCTGATGTCCGGGCAATTGTGTGTGACAAGGAACAGTAAAGTACCTAAGCTCCACCTCATCGCCAGACCCACAGGCTCTAAATTAATTGAAACTTTTTAAGACCACACTTAACTCTCTCAAAGTATGATCGATAAAATGAACCCAAACACAATTCTCATACAACAGATGGACAGAAATATAAGTAGCAGCATCTGGTGTGTACAAAGAGAATTCATCTTTTTAGGTACTGTTTAGTTTCATCAGATGTTAATATTTATAGTTTACATAATATAGCTGGTGAGATTATACAACACACATTGTTAAAATATAATTTCATATATAAATGCATCTCAAAGTACTAAATCTCCTTCTTATAAGATGAAGAGAATGTCATAATCCTTAACCTTTTAACATCCTCCTTCTTCATGGTACTTGGCCTCAGGGTTAGGCTTATAATAGCTAGATGTAAGACAAAATGCATGTATAACATTACATACAAAAAGCAACATCTATTTTCTGCAATAAACATGTGGATAAAATATGACCTTTGTTTAGTCATGCCTTAGTTTTAATCCTAAGCCTTAAGTGAATTGCCACTGACCTGTTATGTTTCCCTTTTCAATAACACTACACTAACTTTGTCTTTTCATAGGTAACCTTGTACACCATGTGTGCTGAGAGTGCGAATAAAGGGATACATTGAGGACTATCTGGGAAGACAAAAACCTGAACCACGAGCAGAGAGAAGATACAAAGAGTAAAAACACAAGATGGACCTGCGTCTCATTAGCACATTCATCACCCATTCTTGGAAACACACCAATCAGTGACCATCAGCAATGGCCGCACTTATTGTGCTTCTTTTTCTTCTGTTCTTTAAAGGAGAAAGAAATGGCCTTTCAGAGGCTGTCAACCATTCAGGAGAAGATGATGATTTGCAAGTTTTGTCAAACAAAAGAAAACAAGATTTACTTCATCAAGTATCCATGGACACGACTGTTTCATATGTGGGAAACAACGATTGGGGAAGTCACTTTCAGAATGACGAGGATGAAATGAATGCACTGGGTATTCAACTGACTGACAGAGAACCACATGAGTTTGACTTTAAGACCAACCAAGTGAGACAAACAGCTGTACCTAAACCTGCAACTACTGCCAAATCCCTAACACCTAAACATGGCCATGACCTCACTGTGAACCGTGAAAGAAAGAGTAATTTGACTACATCTAATAGAGAGGTTGCAGGTGTAATTAACGATCACAGTCAAGTGCTGAGTTCAGAGGAGGAGTACGCTCTTCAGGCCGGGCTCCATTTGGAGACAGGTGTCGACGTTCTGCCTGAGAAGACACGAGGACGCTTTAAGTGGGTCACAGAGTCTGAAGACGGTCAGTGGGGGCCAAACTTGCCAGAAGCAGAGCCTCACAGTCGCCGGCAGAGAAGGAGCTGGCTCTGGAACCAGTTCTTTGTGATTGAGGAGTACAGAGGCCCCGAGCCTGTGCTTATCGGCCGGGTAAGCTGTTGTCACAAGCACTCAGCATGCATGTGTGAATCACCTGTATCAGACTGCTGGTTTTATCTTGTCATATACTCCAGTCTTCACAGTCGCCACACCAGCAGCCATCAACTGCTGTCGGTGTCGCAACACAAAAAGTGTCTGAGGTGATTTAATCCACAGCACACCTGAACCATTTGGATCCCAGGGGTTTACTTGTAGCATTTCACAGTCAGGCGCCCCACCGCTAATGCAGCTGCTGGCAGCTGCAGTATACTCGGAGTAGGATTATATCAGCTGTAACGCTAACAGGGAATGCTGCCAGCCACTTTGTAGCTAGCAGTATACTTTATAGTGACAGTCTAGATTGGATTCTTACCAGTGCAGTATACACCTCATAAATGTTTAATGTCCCTCTCTGCTTGTTATTGATACAGTCAGGGAGGGGTGTTAAAGCAATCAGTGGATACACAAGAATACTCATTCGTCTCTGCAAGCATTGGCTAGATATTCATGTAACAAAGCATCTTTGCCTTGCAAGGAGTTTGGAAGCACAACATTTTCTCTCAGCTCTATATGTTTGCCAAAAATAGAGAGACAATCCTGTCACACATATTGTTGATGCAAAGTTTGAGGTGAACTATCAACAGTTTTAATCTCAGGTGACGGAGTTTGTGTGAAAAGAAGAATTTAGCTGCCAAAGAATCCAGTGCAAGGTGGATAAACCCGGAGAAAGATGTACCGCACGAGTGAGAGGAGGGGAAAATTCAGATTACAGAGAAGGAGAGAATGTGACAAAGGAATTGGAAGAGGCAATTTCCCCTTTCTCCTGCTTTGTTTGAACGGGTTGGATAAATTTCTTTCCCACCGTGAGAGTGTTTTTCCATGCTGACTGAAGCACAGCAGGACTGAGCCAGCAATTAGACAGCGAGGAGAAGAGAGGCCGCGTAAAAAGAGAGGATGGAACAGGGGGGAAAGCACAGAGCAGAGGAGCGAGATAGACACACACTCTGACAAAGATGTCTTGTGGTGAAGTGTGGGATCAAAATCGAAGCTAGTTTTAAGTAAGAAAGAGGGGATGGGATGGATAAAAAAAAAAAAGAAAACCTGAGTCCTTTATCAAGCAGTTTGTAGGGTATGCTATCATGGGTTCCAATAATCCTCAACTTTATCCTTCAACATGTACACACCACACACACACCACGTGTACACTAATCTTATATTTTCTCCATGCCTGCATGCATTTAAGCACTGTGTGAGTTGAGGCAGCATGAACATATGTTGTGTACATGCATGTGTTGAAATACATTACTCTCAAGCCGACATTTATGTACTTCTTCAGCTACTGTAATTCTACATTAAAATAATGCTTTTATTAGTCAGATTCATGCATGGGGGAGTTTCATATATCAAATTACTATATCCCTTGCAAATATTTCCCCCAAATTGTTCCATAAATTTACAGGCAATGATTTTTGTTGTTGCACCTTAAGATTGCAGCTTTAGTTAAAGCAAGAAAGTATCGACAGTGCAGAGCAGAGGTTGTGAGTAAGCGTTGTGGATTATGAACATGTGCAGATGCGCCTTAAGGGTAGAGAGATGTGAAGGTTCCTGGTCAGGAAGCTCAATGTGATGAAGTCTGAGTAATCTCTTTAGCTTTCTATTTCTGTGTATTTGGCCTTTTACCTATCTAGCTCATCCTAATATCCTCTCTGCTATTAAATACCGGACTAGTATTGCACCAGACACCAAAACAGTCCAAGGGAGGGAGAGAGATAGAGTAGGGAGGAAGAGTAATGTGAGCAGATGGACATTCTGTGTAACCAAGGTAACTTGATGAAAAGAGGAAGACACAAGAAATGAAAAAAGGTGGTTTAAAAGGTACAGCGAAGGGAAGTCAGGCAGATGGATTCACAAGAAGGGACAGATGGATAGAAGAGACAGAAAGATTTACAGATGGATATTGCCCCTGCTCACAGAATGCATCTGTGGACATTCATGTAGGACATTTGCAGGGTTACTGTCCACAGTGATCGGATTTGCCCTCAACAAAACCCCCAGTGGCATGTTTGGTCCAATGAGTTAATTGGCTGTATGCATCAGTACTCATCCCAGTCCCATATGGATCTTCCACACCTGGTGCCATTCACTTCAGATTCACTGAGCACATCTCATCTCAACATAAATCATCCATTTCACATGGCCATAGATCTCAGTGCTTGCTAGACAGATAGATGACCATTAATGAGTGATACCTAAATCAGCAAACTAACTGTAAGTGACATTGCTTGAAGGTGTTATAGTAATTTATTGTGTATGTTTTTATTTTTAGCTGCACACTGATATGGATAAGGGCGACGGCACCACTAAATATACGCTGGAGGGAGAAGGAGTGGGCTCTGTGTTTGTTATTGATAGCAACACGGGCAATATACATGTCACCAAGTCTCTGGACCGCGAGGAGAAAGATCAGTACCGTCTCATTGCAACAGCTACTGACCGCGAGACAGGCCGTGCCCTCGAGCCATCGTCTGAGTTCATCATCAGAGTACAGGATATCAATGACAACCCACCTGTCTTCCCCAATGAACCTTATGTTGCCATGGTGCCGGAGATGGCAAACATAGGTAAAACACTAAACAGTAATTACTTTAAGATGGCATCTGTTGACAGTGTCTAGCAGTAGTATCGACTTCTATAAACTCAGGCATCTGTGATGGACCACAGCACAGGTTGGGTCTGTGTGCCCGTCCATCATAGATGCCTCCAAGCCCAAACAAGTTGACAGCACTTCTGGAGACTCATCAAGCCTCCTTTTTGTACACAGCATTTTAACTGTTGTTGTTTTTGTGGATGTAGCTCCTGTGTTGTAGTTCTTCACTGGCTTGCAGTCTTTCCCTTTGTGCACAACAGTTTTATCCAGATTCTGTGAATCTGAAAATCTAAATTATGTTCTCCACTATAGTGGGGGACATTTCCAGCTGCCGTCCTGTCTTGGATTACTCACTGTGTCTCATTTTGGATACTTCTTTTAAAAGTCTTCCATGCAGTATTCTTTGTACCTCATGTATTCATTTGCAAAGTGCATGATTTTCAAGAGGGTAATGTTGTCTTAAATCAAAGCTGTTATGCACTTACGAGAAATTTTTTTATCTTCGTTTTTTGAATGACAAATTGGAATCTGGTAGAGCATTACTGCCAATTTATGATAGTGTTTGCAGCCCTCAGATATATCTGCAAGCCTTTTTGCTCACTTGACTTCAGTTTTATTAAAATGAATTGTTCAGTGGCACTCTTCTGCTACATAAGAGGGTGACTCCTGAGGGAGAAAAAATGTCCATTCTCTTCAATTTAACGGTAAATTGGTAATCTGCAGCCAGTGTTTGATTCAGAAGGCCTTTGTACCAAATCATGATTACTATCACCTTGCAATGTCTGCAAGTGTGTGTTTCATTTTTTATAATGTGTTAAAGGCCTTGTTGGCAGGAATGGATGCATATATGTACAAATAGAATCAAGTTATCTTGATAAAACATTACAATATATACAGTACAGACTTTGTATTTGCAAAGCCCACACACAGCAAATATGTCACGTGAGATAGAAAAATTAGATAGAAAGCAATAAAACTGTAGTAAAAGGATGTGTAGTCTGAGTCGGAGGTGCATCAGGGTGAGAGGAGAGGAGGATGAAGTGAATACCCATCATGCCTAGTACCTATAGTACAAATCTATGGGGTGGTGTTATGATCTAGGGTTAATTCAGTTGGTCAGGTCTAGTTTCAGGCTCAAACTGTGAAAGTGTGGTTCAGGAGTATGACATCATCAACTCCACAGAGTCTTTGGTATGTCCTGAAGAAGACTTTATGCAGTGGTGCAACTCCTCCATCATTAATACAAGATCTTGGCTAAAAATGTATGCAATTCTGGACAGAAATAAATGTCGCATTGCTTGGTCACCGTGAAGTCACAGTGAATGGATTCTATAATCAAAGCTAAAGGTGGCCCAATGAAATATTAGAGTGTAGGTGGCTTTTTTTTCTTTTTTTTTTTTTTTGGTTTGGCCAGACTGTTTATAACACAAGGCAGAATGGTAGATGAATAGGTCAGACACTGGGCTCTCACCCAGGAGAATAAATCTTGTTCCTGATATCTGCTTGTTTTCAGTGTTTTTGTTTTGCTTACATTCATTTTTAATTTGCAGTTAGGCTTACATTTAGAAAAAATATTGTGATTGCGCAAATAATGTTAAGAATATTTTCCACCAGAAGGCTTTATAGGATATAAATGTCATATAACACTATACAACACAAGGATGTAAATACTAAAGCTGGTTATGAATACATGGGTACAAATTTTCCCTGCCATTGCATCCACCTGGGGAGGGTGTACCTAATGGTTATTTGATGTCATGTTAGAGTTCAATGCTTTATCTTGTCTTACTATACAATAAGACACAAAATCAATGTAGATGCCTCAGCTCTCTGTTTTATGAGCCTTCTTTGTACCATTCCTGTTTTGTTTTTTTGTGATTCGGGCTTGTGTAGTCTTTAAATTGCCTTTAAACTGTTGCCTCCTCTTTTTCTTAGGCACATCCATAATCCAAGTTACAGCCAGAGATGCTGATGATCCGTCATATGGTAACAGCGCCCGTCTGGTGTATGCCATTACCCATGGTCAGGACTATTTCTCTGTGGACCCTCAGACAGGTCTGGTCACAGCATCACATGCACTACTCTTACCCTCAAAGCTGGTTATTGTAATATGTCTTCTGAACTGATGATTACACATTACACTGCAAATCCCATGGGAGCACTTAGATATCATATGTTCTGTCTGTTGTACCATATGTCGATGGTGAGTATGATGATTTTAAGTCATGTTTAAATGAATAGTGGAATAGTAGAGGAGAGGTTTTCTTAAGTTATACACATCTCAACACTGTCATCTGTAATCTTTGATGATCATTTAATCAGACATTGTGTCTGTTACTGATGTGATTCTTTTGCTGTCGTCTTCACCAGGCATCCTGCGGACAGCCGTACCTGACATGGACAGAGAAACTCAGGATGAATATCTTGTGGTCCTCCAGGCTAAAGACATGGGGGGGCATCTGGGTGGATTATCAGGAACTACAACAGTCACCGTGAAGCTGAGTGACGTTAACGACAACCCCCCTCACTTCCGAAGGAGTAAGCGCTGTTGTTATCAGACCACCACTTAACTGTCTGCTGCTTTCAATCTTACTCACTGTAGAGAGTGTGTGTGTGTGTGTGTGTGTGTGTGTGTGTGTGTGTGTGTGTGTGTGTGTGTGTGTGTGTGTGTGTGTGTGAGTGAAGATTAAAATGATGAAACATCTTGTCATGGCATTCGTGACAGCAGTCTGATATTATTTGCCTCCTTTGGGTCCTGGTGACTTGACAGGTTCGTGACAAGACATAAACTCTTGAGTAGCTAAAAAGATTGTCAGTCCAGCATTTCTGTTTCTTTTTATGTTCAGTCTAATCATTGTTTTAACATTGATTGCAGTAAAATAACCTCTGTCAAAATAACTGGCTTTAACATCCATATGAACGCTCCACTTTGGTCCCTGAGGTTCAAATGGACTGTGCCTTGATGTAGAAGAGTGAAAGATCATGTCCGTTTTTTTCTTATCCAAGCTTTTCCCTGTTTCAAGCTATTAATATTTCATTTTAAAGTTCAGTGCTTTCTGCTTCAATAGACAGTAAAATCACTGCAGAATGCGTCTAACACTTTGAGACATATACTGCCTTTCTCTATATGCAATCTCTCTGTTCTCTTTTTCCCCACTTTCCTACTTCTTCTTCCTGACAGTCTCTGTTTACTGCCGTTCATCTTAATGTTTAAAACCCTTTTTCCTCATGCTGATATATTGTGCAGCAATACAATGCTTTATTGGAGCTATTTAGTATTTCCAAATGCCAGCAGTGTGTTATTTATTTACTGATATCTGACTATATCATCCCTCCCACACCACCTTAGCCTGGGTAATTATTTTCTGTTTGACAATAATGCCACAGTTTAAGCAAACGCCTCATTTAGTATGCTCTTTGAATGCGAGGGGTGTGATATTTAAATGTTCTCCATGATGTGGGGGATTTGAATGATTAACAATCAGCGCCTGCATCAAGGTAGTGCTGTTGTGATTGAAATGAAAGCATCTCTTAGAATTTGTTGTTTGCAGCTGTGCAGCTTCTCAAAGCAACAAAGCCAAGGTACATCATAATGATTGCTTATTGTCCTTGTAAATGTGGCTTTTTTGTAATCATCCTAATTTTGAAAAAAAAAAAAAAAAAAAAACAATCTTGTGTGTTATTAGCAAAATTAATATATAATGTACTCCAGATGAAACAGCTCATATTTGCTTCAGCTAGCAAATTTTGGTATTTAATTCTTGCAGGATTTTCCCCATCATCAGTTTGAATGTGGAACACCCCACCCATTTTAGGGACAATGTCAGCCACATTAAAATCAAATCAATATTGAGAGCTTCAAACTAAAATGACTTCTTCCATATCTAATGGTTGCAGTCGGTCCCCAGTCGACTAAGCTTTTTACGTATTCTTTATTTATTATCTGCTCTAGCCTTCCCAATTTTGTGCATACATAAAGCAATAATGTGTGACTTAATATGTTTTTATGTGAAAAATACACAGCTTTCTTGTATTTAGTCCCCAAAAACCCATCACGTATGTGCTTACACCATCCAGAAACCTAGGAAAAACATTGTAATAGTAAGAAAATTACTTTTTTTTTTCTTTTTTACAATTTTCATCATGCACATTTTTTTGTGTTCTAATAAAACTAGCTCAGTTGCTAAGAATTGGTATTCATAACAGTGTCTGTTATGAAATTTTCACTAAAAAGCTCAGAGCCTGAAGAACGAAATCACCATGCCATAATACTTACAGTTTTGACTGTAGATACTAGCATTAAATAGAACCAAAATCTCATTATTGCAATCAAAATAATCACAAGGGCACTAAACAGCGCCATGCCTTGTTTTGTTTCTGTTCAAATGGACTCTAATCTGCTCTAATGATTCAGTGCTCATATTCAGGACCATTAAACAGATTCTTTTCATCTCTGCAGGTGCATGGTCATTTTCTATCTCTGAGCTCGCTGCGCCAGGTGTGGAGGTGGGCCGTCTGACTGCCACCGATCCTGATCTGGGAGAAAATGCACAGCTGGAGTTTACAATCCTGGACGCTGAAGAGGCCGACATATTCAATGTAACTGGAAGAGAACGAGAGGCGGTCATTGTACTGAACAAGGTAAGTGATGAGGGACTGGCACAGACTCAAAGGAACTATTTCAGCTCCTCGTTAGCATATCAAAGATGTAAGGGCACACAGGTCACTAAATGTACTTAAATTAAACGCATGTTTAAATTTAGTCACTCAACTCACTTACTGTACTAGCCTACACATCGCATCTATATATTACTTAGCACATCTGTGCATTGTCAGTAACATATCTGCATATTTGCCCTACTCTATATTAATGCTAATCTATAATCACCTGTTCTTTGCCCTTATCAGGATATTGCTCTTCTGTATACTAATGCTGCTTACCCACTAATGCTGCCTACCCACTAATGCTGTTTATACTCTGCGCATATAGTGTACATAACTGCATACATAACTTAACTTATTTTGCACAACCTGTACTGATGTACTATATATACAGAGGTGGGAATAGTTCCACCTCTCTATATATAATACATCAGTAAATGACTATTTCCACCTTTTGCACTACCCTTGTCTATATATAATCTGCTCTCAACTGTACATATTGGATATACTGTATATATTGCACTCACTGCTCTTAGCACTTCTGACTAGATGCTAAACTGTATTCCTGTAACTACACATTTGTAAGGACAATAAAGTTGAATCTAATCTAAATATTTAGTGAACTATATTCATCTAATTCAATGTATATATATATATCATCTGTGACCAAATGAAACGGGCTTCTGAAATTACACAAGTCACCAAGTAATTAAAATAGAACTAGTCATCTTCAGCTGCACTTGAAACAACCTATCAACAAAATAACCTTAATGAAAATTGTGTACAGTCTGTGAATTTATAGTATTAAAAACATGTTCTTTGTTCTGGCAGTGCAAATTAATTAATGAAGTCATTTAAACACCAAGTGTTGCTGACAGGTTCAGATTCCCAAGGCTCTCTAATGGGCAATTAATGAGTAACAATAGACTAATAAGCAGCTGGTGACAAAAAAATGTAGCCACCTTGAAGTGATTAGGCCATAAAACAGGAGAATTAATGTAAATTAGTGGTTTTAGTTTTTAAAGGTTTTCACAGTGTTGGGCATTCAGAGATAATTAATTAACAGAAACATGAGGAGCAAGTAAATTGAAATGAAATAAAGGATAAAGAAGAGACAAAAATAAAAAGAGTTACAAAAGCAAGTATCATATATAAATTATTAAGTACATGGGGAAAATGTATAGGGTACATATGTATGAATTATGTATGAAATAGCACAGTCCACAGATTGTTCCTACTTTATTTTCTACTCAACAGCTGCTGGATTATGAGAGCCGCAATTCCTACACTTTCTCGGTGGAAGTTTCCAACCCTGTGGTGGATGCACGGTACTTAAGGAGAGGCCCCTTTAAGGACCAGGCAACAGTGCGGGTCATGGTACTCAATGCTGATGAGCCGCCGCGATTCTCTCAGGCTCGGTACCATCTGGACGTGTCTGAGAATTGCCCCCCTGTCTGCTCTGTCGGCCGGGTCTATGCTGTGGATCCAGACACAGGACAAAGCACCAACATCAGGTGGTCACTGCACCTTCACTCACTCATTCGCTCAATCAGTTGCCCCTCTTTCACTCTCCGTCTGTCTTGCTCATGCCTTTTTCTGTATCTCAGGTACTCCATCGATCCCCAGTCAGACCCCGAGGCTCTGTTCCGTATTGCCTCTGACACAGGCTTTATCAGCACGGTGATGGAGTTGGACCGTGAGCAGGAGCAGTGGCATAATATCACTGTCATCGCCACACAGAGGGGTATGTCAGCCCCTCTGCCCTCGGGTGTTATGAGCAACAGAGCTTACTTGAGTCATATGTCACTGGAAGCAGCCCCTGGGGTTTGGAATATAAAATGTGGAGCAAAAAATTACAGAAATTCAGCAATCATTCTAACTTTGGGGTCGCTTTCGTTTTCTTTCAGACAATCCAAATCTCGTGTCAAGGGTTGTGGTTGCTATAGAGACTCTAGACCAGAATGATAACGCGCCAGAGTTGGACAGACAGTATGCAACGTCTGTGTGTGACTCCAGTGCTCCTGGTCAGGTAAATTTTATTACCATCAGATTTGTACAAGGGACTGCAATTATTTAATTGAAGTTTAACTTTTTGTCCTTTGCTAATACATTCTATGATGCGTAAAATCATGTTATTGTGTTACACAGGTAGTTCAAGTCCTGAGAGCCATCGACCGGGACCAAGGAGGGCAGGATGTTCCGGTCCACTTCAGTATCCCCCCAGAATCCAGCTCTGCCCTCAACCTGTCCATCAGAGAAAGTGGAGGTAGCACCACATTTCTCTTTTTCCCCTAATTTTACCTTTTAATTTATCCATTCTGCACACTAATGGTTCAAGTGTCGTATTTTGTGCATACGCTGGCACTGCATAAAACACAATAATACTCAAAATCTATGTTGTTATTAATTATTGACATATATAAGGCTAATAATAATAAAATAACAAATACTAATAACTTAACGCCAAAAAATTCACCTTTGTGCTTTATTTTTTTGAAAAAAATAAAATCAAAATTTTGCATTTTTGTCATTGCAATATAGATTTTGCATCAAAAATGGCTTAAAATTGTAAATATGTATAAAGAATAAATAAAACGTTTATAGATCAGGTCAGGGAAGTAGTTGATAAAAGATTTTAACCTTTGAAAGTGAAAAAAATATAAATGTAGAACATTTTATAGCATCATTTTGGACACTAATGGTACAAATGTATTTTTTATGAATGATGTCAGAAAGTAAAATCATTCAAATCAACCAAATCATCAATAAACCAGATCATGTAAAGGTTTAGGGACCCCACTGGTACCACAAAATTTTATTATTTTAGACCGATTTAAATGATGATGTAAAAGGTATGTGGTGTTTTGCATGACTTTGTTACTCAAAGAGAACTTGATGAAGACAAAAACCACAGAAATCATCTTTTGTTGAAGTTTGAGCTGATGTATGTAGGTTGTGTCATGAAATGAGAGCATGTTAAATGGTTGATGAGCATTCTTAATTCATGATGAGAATGGGAGGCGTTGCAACATGAAGCTTAGGGTTTTATTATGATTTTTGGTTGGCAACTAATGACTTCTTATTGTCATTCTAATTATTTGGCCTTTTGAGCTCATCAGAAGATTCACAACTTAGAATTAAAGCTTCATTATGCATCATTAGGCAAAAAAAAATTCATAATAACCTTTCAGCATGTTGTAATTCAGGTAATCTGATGGGAAACTAGATGCCTCTCCTGTTAACATTTTTCTGGGTGTTGAAAATCTACTCAATGATGTAAATTTTGAGAAATGTAATAACATGTAAGATTGACAGGTTTAACTGTGATCACTGTTAGGATTCCATTCTACTGTGGTTCAGCACAGAAGTAACATGGCAGCTCCCATGACTGTGACTGTTAGGCTTTACTTTTTAATAAAGGCGTCACTCGACTACTCATCAACTTTAAATTTGAACAAAGATGAAAAAGAAGCAGGTGGAATGTGTGTATTTCGATTTCTGCCATTTTCTGTACATTTCTGTGTAGCTTAAATAGCTCCATATCCTGTTTCTGTAAGTTTTAATTTAGATTTGATTCGATTTGATTCGATTTGATTTGATTCGATTCGATTCGATTCGATTCGTTTCACTTCTGTTGTACAGTCTTCTGTTGTGAAAGTGTAAGCCTTTTAAATTCAATTGTATTACACAAGATGGTCCATAATAGACAAAATAATGCATGGTACTTGTAGAATTGCACAGAATAAAAAGCAGAATAAGATCATATTTTCACATATGCATACATAGATTTCTTTTTCCAGTTGACTCATATAACAGTCATTACTGTTACTGTGCTGAGCTTCCATTGGATTCTTCTACTTCTATAAAAACAACATGAGTCTGTCTGTCAGGACTCAGGATAGAATCCTAGTCCTACAAAAACTCCGGAAACAAGAATTTCCATTCATCAGTAAAATGAGTTTCAGCTCCACCCTTATACTTTGCCTCACCAATATTACATTTTTTGGAAACTTCTTCATGGTCTGTCAAAGGATTCAGTACTTTTCCTTCAAACCTAAGATTGGATTTGCTGACACAACCTGTTGCTTTACTGATAACAATACATACTGCTGCTCAGAATAACTGAATTATGCTGGAATCCCACAGGAAATGAAGTCTGGTGCTTACTTGAATTTTACATTTGGGACATTATATATTTATTATCACTATAAATATATGGCGAGATGCAAACATTATATGATGTACTGTACTATAAATCTGTATATCTTTTAAATATTGAAAGTATCAAAGGCAGCAGCAACATTTTATCCTTCACATAATCTATTACACAAGTGAGCAGTACACACAATTATTTACTTAATGGTGCACTGTTGTCCATGTTCGATGCTCCAACCAGAAAATTTGGAAACATAGACTTCAGAATTAGAATTATCACATAGTTTTCAGTTAGGTTTCTCCCAATCAGTAAATCAACCCAGTGTTTAAGGACAAATCAGCAAAAATACAGTACAAGCAGAGTGTGTTTGAGTCCAAGACTAAATGAGCAGATTTTCACAAACTAGAACCATTTGCCTCACAAATCAGTCCTCTTCCATGCATTTTGGCCTTAGCTTTTTTTATGTGGGTATGCCAATACTGAAATGAAAAAAAATGCTGATTTTAAACTGTTAAATGCATGACACTAGCCAAAACCAGTGCCAGTTTGTTGTGCAGTGACTGTGTTTAATATTGTGTTTTGTTGTGTTTGTTTTTTATCAGGTGTGACAGCCAGCCTGGTGCTCCAGTCGGCATTGGAGCCCCTCCCTGGCTTCTCCTCCTCCTTACTCACCCTCTATGTGCCAGTTGTGCTCCGTGACGGGGCCTCTGGTCTAACCAACACTGGCACAGTCACTGTGACCATTTGTCCCTGTCTGCAGGGGGGCATGCAGACCGAGGACAGGGGGAAGCAGAGGGACAGGAGATGGGAGAGACACATGGTTTGCCTCCCTGTTCCCTCTGCCTCTCCGTCGCTCATATTCAGTTTGGTCACCTTATTGGCCATGCTGGCGTGTGTCACCACTCTGTTAGGTAAGTCTGTCAGTCCATCACTGCAGAACTATAAATATGTTGTTTGTGACCGTTGGAAAAGACGCTGAGTACTTGTGTCAGGTTGCTTCTGTAATGTATAAAGAGTGTGTGGGCATGTGTCTCTTTTTTGCCCTTTAGTGGTGTGTGCACTCTCCCTGTCATTGCGCCATCAGAAGAGAGACTCCCACTCACCCTTCGAGGAGGATGATGTCAGGGAAAACATCATATCCTATGATGATGAGGGGGGAGGGGAAGCGGACACCGCAGCTTTTGACATTACAGCGCTGCAAAGCATGCACAGAATCCAGCACATCCACAACAACAGAAACATGTGAGCTGTGTCATAAAGAAATCAAAGTGTACGCTTGTGATGATTGCTTTTGGGAGTGTGCGTGTGTGTGTGTGTGTGTGTGTGTGTGTGTGTGTGTGTGTGTGTGTGTGTGTGTGTGTGTGTTTATGCGACTGTTTGCTTCTTTGACATTTATCTTTTGACGCAGATGGTACACCCAGCAGAATCCGCCGAGGGCCAGAACGTACAGCTGGAGTCGTAACCCGCGCCCCGGTCTGGACCTTCAGCGGCCGGGCTCCGCTCCGCTCTACGGGCGCTTCTGCTACGGCATCCACACGCTGCCTGTTCTCAGAGATTATCCAGCTGGGCCCCTGGAAACTGGTTTGCAGCTAACGCAGCTGACCCATGGGCTCACTGGAGGTCATATCAACAATTCCCTTGTCATCCAGAACCAGAGCACCTTTGAGCCGCTGCTCCATTCTCCAGAGATGAGCTCCAGTACTTGCAAAGCAGAACACATGGTGGCAAAGAGTAAAATCAAAGAGGGAAATGAAGGCAGTGACGTGAACGCTGCTGACGTGGATAAGAATCTGGACCAGGTTAAGGTCAGATGATGAAAATATTGAGCAAAAATCCCCTAAACAGTTTATTTGGGTAATCTGCCAAGAGATTTATTTGTTATGTTTCAGCATTGTATATTAAATAATTCATGTGTAATTTGAAAGAGAACTTTGTAAAAAATAAATAAATACATAAATTAAGAAAAAATAAATAAATGGCTTTAGCTTCCAGCCAAGTTTTATAGTAGAGTTCTACAAACTATCACATGTACTTGATATATTTATATTTATTGACAATATTTTGTCAAAGAAGTCGTGAAATTTTTAGAGAAGAGAGCATGAGACTCAAGTTTCACTTTCTTTCTTTCACAGCCACATTCACTTTAAATAGGTGTGTACCAAGATAAATATGTTAATAAGAAGAAGAAGAAAAAGAAGAACTAGGCTAGAAGAAGTAGTTGAATTTGATGACAGGCTCGGGTCTTTCCACACTAAGAGTGTTCAGTTTGTCTGCCTGAAGAAGGAATGCATTTTGCTGGCACCATAATTATAATAATAATATATATATATATATATATAATTTGCCCAACAGCAGATAAAATGTAAATATACTGTATGCATATCGACATCAGGAAACACGTCAAATTTTTCCATAATGGCCAATTTGGCCAATTTTTTTTTTTATATAAACTGTGTTCCATCATATTTCTGTTTTGTGACGAAAACACTGGATAAAAGAAAATGAATAAAACATTACACAAACAATGAATTGAATAGTGTTAATAATAATCAGCAAATACCTCGAGGAAATGGAGCTAAGTGTTTAAATATTGCATATCTCTTTCTACTCCACCTGTTGATATGTACCCATGAACAAACACAATCAAGAAAGAAAATCCAGAAGCAATTAGATGGTATTAAAGCTAAGAAACGTGCCCAGGCTTATGTGGAATAATAAAAACAATCTTTAAAACAGTGGATATTGTTCTACTCATAATTGTTGCATGAGCGACTCAGTGAGGCTCATCAGGTGTAAAATGAATGTGATGATTCACCCACAGACAAAGTCACTCAGCTGAAGTGTTGAAGTGTTGCTAACAGTTGTGTCCAAATAAAGCGTCACAAAAGTCCCTACAAACATGTGCCTCTGTGTCATATGCTTTTTCTTCTTTTCTTTTGCAGACAAATTCTTCAGAGTCTGAGCTGATGCCAGAAAACAGTGTTACTAATCTGACCTATTGTGACCCAAATGAGTCTTCCTGCCAAAGTCACACCAGCTCCTCGTCAAACCAGCAGGAGGGTCGACCCGGGTCATCACAGACTCAGATCAGCACCGGAGCCACCAGCTGTACGATCGACGACATCGACACTAACTCTTCTATTACCTCCATCTCAGAGCAGAATTATTCACACGATAGTCAAATCAATCCTTCTGTTTACCTGAAAGGAGACACATACAGCATTGTGGGCTCGCTGAATCCCAACAGCAGTGGGACATGTATGAACAGGAACAGCAGCAACAGTGGGCTGTACCCGGGGGGGCTGCACCTACTGAACATGTACCGGCTGCACAGGAAGGATCTGACCCAGCAGCCTTTGCCCTTACCCGGGGGAATGTTTGGAAACAGCAGAGGCTGGGCGTGCAGTGGGGTGGAGCCTGCCAGAACAGAAGCCACCGCCGCCAACCCACAGCCTCTGCGAATGGAAGACCTCCTGAATATCCGTCTGGACCAGGTCACCTTTGACCTGTCACAGCCGCCATATGACTCATTGCAGACTTATGAGTTCGAGGGCCGTGATTCAAGGGCTGAGTCACTGAGCTCACTGGAGAGCGACGGAGAGAAGGACAGCAGCAGGGTGGTGGGAGGGATGGAGGAGTTAAACCAGAAATTTCAGCGGCTGGTGGAGATCATCAGGGAGAGGGAGAAGGAGAAGGAGGAGGAGAGAAAGGCAGCTGAGGGAGGTGAAAGCGCACAAGCAGCTCCCTCGGAGACACAACCTGAGGACAAAGAAAAAGAACAGCAGAGATGGGATTTCTAGAGAACCAACACTGCAAGGAGAGAAAAGTTAGAGAGAGGAGAACCCTGTCGACAGCGACGGATTTAAACTCAGCGTGGTGGCAGAATACACCACATGTGACAGCAGTCTTGTTTTCCCCCCACTAGGAAAATCCAGGAGGCTGACAGTAGAGTCAAGATTTGTGGTGGAAATCAGTGCACACTGTATAGTTATCACCTCCACTGTGTTTATGAATTGCATATGGATTCTGTCACTTTTCACACTGCTCTTGTAACTAATATTAATAATGTACTTGGGCTTTCAAGGCTTAAGTTATGAAAAATTCACTGTTTGAAATATTGATTCTTAGCCCTGAAAGCTGCATTGTTCAAAAAAAAAAAAAAAAAAAATTCTTCATCAAATATTGACTGGATTTGTTAACTTTAATATTGATAGTATAATAGGGGCACACTCACGAGAAATAACTTGGAATTTAAATGCAACATTTGCATCTGAATTGAAGAGTTTAAATCCACACAAGCGTACAGAGCCCACACTGCCATGTGTTTACAGAAGGTCCCCAATGAGTCTGAGTGCACTCATTGCTCTGTGTACTTTTCTATTCTGTTGAGAAATTCTTGCAAGTTGTGACTGTAAAAGTAGCAGAAAATGCTCACTATGCAATTTGCACAGTTAGAAATGTTTAGATAGTCACTGTCAAAGGCTGTTGTGTACTGTTGTGAAAGTACAGTAAACAGTGTCCATATATAGATATTTGTCAGCCTCGGCTTTAGTGGTTATTGTCAAAGAGGGAACAAAATTTGGAGGGGGGACATTTAATGTAGTTTACACGCAGTAAATTAAGGGACTGATTTGTAGTTAATACGCAGACATAAGCTACAATATACAGTGTTTAGTGCTTCCCATAATTTCACCCACACAGAATTATTTATAATTCACTTTTGTGTTGGCATTTGCTCATGTAGAATTATCTCCAAAGGCTTATTTAACTCCCACCTATTAAACAGACAAAATTAGGCAAAAGCTATTATGTGACGCAGTAAAAACTGGCATTGTTCCTATGATGAACCAGAACAACAGAGGCAACAGCAAAATAATCATTTACTTTGAGATGTTATTCAGTCAGTCTGTCATTTGACAATGACTCATTTCTGCAGCTATTTCAAAACTCATTTATTATTCAGAAGGTATCGGGATGAGTTATTAAAATAATGACATTATTTTCAATAACATGATAAAAATGTATTGGACTTTGCACAATCATTCCTACTTTGCGTTTTCCTAACGGTCGGAATTTAAGTCTTAATCAACTGACACTCTAATACGATTGTGAGGCTTTCAAAGTCAATTTGACAGAAAATCTTTGGCACCCTGACAAGAAAAATGAGGTGTTAAAACGACCGGACTCCTCAGGCGAAGACTGAAAAGCAGAGGAAAAGTGGGATATTACATGAAATGACAAGGAGTCATCACTACACTGCATATTGTCATTGCACTCTGAATATCCTCTGGCATAACTGCAAGTTCCCACAGTGAATAATATCTTTTTTTTTTTTTTTTTTTATACAAACAAGACATTTTCTCAGACAGATTGTGAACTGATCACAGGAACAGACTGAATTTTAACCATGGGACTAAATATAGACATGGTTAGAATGTGAAAGTCATTTTTGCATTACCACTACAAAAATAGTCTGACAGAAATAAAATAAAGTAGCAGTAAATTAAAATGTGTTTGAAATTCTAATGTTTAAGCAGCATGTTTGAAACGGACTGAGAGGATTACAGCGAAGTGGAACACATCACTGTCTGACCAAGCTCTTTGTAAGCACGGTCCAATGCTGCCACCTAAAGCTAAACACACAGACTGCATCATCTCAGATCATCAAAACAGTGGCTCAAGCAAAGATAAGAGTTTCTTTTATTCCATGACGACAAAAATAGATTTTATTCATTTCGTTTCTGGAGCAGATTTTAGAAATGTGTGCTGTTTGTAGCCTTTCATGCCAGATTTTCATGTCAAGACTAAGGAAGAAAATAATATGCTCATGAATGAGGGTGTTTTTTTGTTTTGTTTTGTTTTTTGTTTTGTATAACCAGTATAAATGTGCAGCAATAAGAGGTAAATACATATGAGAATGGCTCCTCATTCAATGGGTCACAAGCCAAAAAGACTGAGCATAAAAGAAGTAAAGTAAAGAACCAGATGCAGGTGGTGTATTTTTGTTTGTTTGTTGGTTTGTTTTTTGTTTTGTTTTTTATAGTATGGATGTACCCAGTACTGTTTAGGTACAATGGAAGTCAAATCAACTGAATCAGTATGGAGAACATCAGAACTAATTAAATAACTTAATCAGCTCTAGATTATTTATGGCAATATACTAATGATACCAAAATACATCAACTTCTATATTTTTATTGAAACTATATATATATATATTCTTATGAAATGACCCTCCAGCCCCCACTTGTGCACCCAACTCTTCAACCAATTTATGGAAAATGCCAGAACATTAATAGAACCGGAGTCTTTTAAGAACCTGGGGGAAACTCTGGTCTGAGACATGAATAACAACTTTAATATCCATATTTTCTGGGGAATTTCCACTGACATTTTGAGTATCATTTGTCTACCTGTGTTCAACTAGATGGATGGATGGATGGATGGATGGATGGAAAAATGAAAAGTAGATGTCAAATTTAATTTACCTCATTTAACCCATAAAAACCGACCAAAATCATTTACTGTTTTTAAATGTTTTAATACCTGTTGATCCACTGATCTTATCAATACATGTAAATAATTGGTGTATAACACAGTTCATCATCTTTTCATGGTCATCAGATATGACCCATTTGGATGTTCAGAGGCTCCATAGTGAACATGGAAACACCGTCATCTTCTACAACATTGATTCACCAGTAAAACCCATGGAGTTTGATCAAAGACAGTGGATGGACACACTGGGTTTATGTTCAATTTATGATACATTTTACTGAAAAAGTCACTTTTTCTTTATTTTTTCTGTTCTTGATACAATAACCATCAACTTGAATCTGAGTTTTCATGAACATCTAGATTATCGTTATTATCATTATTAATTGTAGGAAAGTATAATACAAAAAAAAGCACAAAATACAGATAATAATGTTAATAATAAATGGTGAAGAATCATTTAATAAAGGCTAGATAGAGAAAAATTAATTTGGGAACTCCCATAAAAGTAGTACTGCATCTTTATGGGTTAATCCACCTCTATATGGGCAACATAAGTTGCACAAAACACATCAGGATGATACTGGATTTCTTGCCATATTCACTGTATCATAGCCTCATCATGGTATCAGTGATCTTTTGCTTCAGGTCGTTGATGTCTCATATCTTTGTTCGATACATGAAAGAAATCCAGGAGACTGATATCTAGTGAATGAGGTAACCATGGTATTGGACCATCATTCCCAATCCACCAGTCTGTTTGATTTAGGCGCTAACATGCCGTCCCCAGTGTGGTAGTGCACCATCTACCTGGAGAATGGCGGTTGAAGGTCATCCAGTTGTGGTGACACATATTCAGCAAAAGGTCATGGTCAACATTTGCAGTAATTGATTTCCTGTTGAAGAAAAATGGACCAATGATTGGACTGCACATGATCCCACAGTGCAATTAAAAACTTTGATTACCACTGAGCACATAGAATAAATCTAATGAACATATCTCATCAATTGCTTTTGTAATACTGCTTTTAATTTGTGAAGAGACTTTGTGGACACCCTGTATGTATGGACAGTGTGTGGTCTTCCTCTTTTGTCACATGTGAAAGGAACAGCGTGACAAGCTGGGTTTTTTTTTTTTTTTAAATCTGGTAATTAATTAATTTTCTTAGTATTATTTGCCCTCTATGTCTTAAACAAATCTGTGTTAGTGAAGCAACACAGTGGAAGACCTTTAAGGCCAAAATGAACCGATGTATCAGACTTTTGCTAAATGTTTATGGTTTTAAAATGTCGTTAAGAGTTCAAATGTGGCTCAGATATAATCCTAATCTTTAAATGTGTCACCAGTAGATGTTTAAAGGGTAATGAGTAATAAGGTCTTTGCTACCAGTTGGCCTGCAGGGGGCAGCACAGGCACAGTCAGCCAATGACGTACAACTCCACAGTTAAAGAGAAGAATCAATAAATTTAGTACCAAGTGTGTTTCAGCTATAAATTGGTAGTAAATCCAGGTCAAATCAAACTCATTCTTTTATTTGGAAAATTTGTTTTATTTTTTTATTTCATACAAGTCTAAAACAATGTCATTAAGAACAAATCACATCCTAGATTACAATGTGTTGTTTGGCTCATTTAAAAGCAATATTTTTTGTGTCCAACATGAGAATGAGATTGGCAACGGCTGATTTTAGAAATTAGTGACTTTATTAAATTTAGCATTTAATCCCAATGGACACAGTAAAACAACAAAACCCATCGCTGACTTATTTAGATCTTCTCTTTTCAAAGCATCACAGATATAGGTTACTGTACCCTCTCACATACAAATGTTTAATTTATCATCTATTGCGCAGAAAATGTATAGATATATTTAGAAGATGGTGCTGTAGTGGCAATAAGAGCTAGTTTCTGTTAAAGGCAGCAGACAAATGACCTCTCAAAAAGTAAAAAAAAAAAAATACATCATTCAAGGTAGAAACTAAAATTGCCAACAACAATTAGGATTGATTTTCCTCCAGTCCAAATATTGTGTGATAAAAGTCCATATGGAGCAACTTTTTTGGAAGAGTTTTACATTTGTGTGAATTTCTCATCATCTGAAAATGTTGTGTTGTAAACACCACCCAGGTTGGCACATCCCAGGCCATTTTCTACTCCTCTCATGTCTTCACTGTCCTCATCATTTGTTTTCTTGTTCTTCTTACTAGAACAGAAAGCCGAACATTAAAAACAAGATGATCAATGGTGTAACATGCTGTTTTACAAAACTGACAAATGAGAAGCGTCTTTTATCTTCTTTGCCTACCGTTTGTTTTGCACCACAGAGGACACAAGAAGAAAGATGATACCAGCACCCACAGCCCCCATGACCACCCCGAACACGATGAGCCATGGAGGGGTGACGGGGTTGAATGGTGCCACCAAGGTGGGAGGGATGTCAATAAACTCCAGAGTTTGATCAGTTAGAAGAAAGGCACCATTGATGCGGTTCCTGGACTTCCTGTTGGAAAAATCAAACCGAGCGTGAAAGTGAACATTAACTTTTGGCCCTTCATGTGGCTCTCATATCAAACTGAGCATGACATTGGTTTAGGCAGGACACACAGTGAAGTTCAGCCACAATCTAAGAAGTTGTACATCATTGCCTTCCCTGCACCCAAATAGCAAATCCCATTTATATTTATATTGTTTAACATGGTTGGAGTTTCCAACAATAGGCTATATATAAAAGTCTCCCATAGTGTACTGCTACTTTGTCAAAAAGTTTGATATTTTGGTATCCACATTTGAAGAATAGTACATGCAAACAATCAATGGCCACTTTATTAGGTACACCTTGCTACTATCAGGAGTACCAAATAAAATGGCCCATGAATGTACTTGTGTTGCATGTCTGGAGATACTGTTCTGCATACCTTGGTTCTAATGAATGGTTATTTGAGTTACTCTTGTCTTTGTATAAGTTCCAAACAGTTTGGACATTGGACAACCACTACTCACAGGATATTTTTCTCTTAGGTCTGATACCAACATCCATGTCATGTTCAAAGTCACTTAAATCATCTTCTCCATTCAGACACTGAACATATCATCTTGACCATGTCTACATGACTAAATGTATTTACCGACTATAATACCACTGGCCCAGAAGATACTGGTGCAGTTGAACAGAGGTACCTAATTAAGTGGCCGCTGAGTGTGCAGTTTTGTTAGACAATAGTAATATCAACTTTACATTAGTTAACATATTGACTAGCTCTAAATGGTCAGTATTGCAGGCTAGCTGACTGACTATGTAATCAACTATGAATTAATTCTAACTTTGGCCAATGTGGCTATGAAACATTAACCCATAACAACCCAGGTCTACTTTTGTATCTGTTCCAAAATGGATTTTCCTCTAGATTTCACCTTTCCTGAATGATCTATGACCAATTATTCTAATATTATCCTCTGTATTTTGCATGTTTTCAGTGAAAATCATGTATTTTCCTGTATTTAATTTACTGATCATACAAAAGGATCAGATTAAAGTTGAGGGTTATTATGTTAAAAAAAAACAAAAAAAAAAAAAACAGAAATTTACTATCAATTACTGAAAACAAAAATAAGTACACCCACTGTCATTGATCCAACTCCATGGGTTTTACTGGTGAATCAATGTTGTAGAAGATGACGGTGTTTCCATGTTCACTTACAGAGCCTCTGAACGTCCAAATGGATCATATCTGATGACTATGAAAAGATGACAAACTGCAGTTTTACACCAATTATTTACATGTACTGGTAGGATTAGTGGAAGTTATGAAATATTTTACTTCAGTAGATGATTTTGGTCACCGGTTACTGTTTGGGTCTTTATGGGTTAAAAGGCATAGCTCTGTTATTCAGTACTGGTACATATCTGATAGTCTTCGTGGGAGTTCTTTCAGTAATTGCCAAAATGTGTTTTTTAAAGTTCACAACAACCTTGAATTTGGCCTCCAAACTCTAATCAGCTAAAAGTGAATGTGTGTGCCGAATTTGAGGAAATTCTTTTGAGGTTCTCCTGAGATATCACATTTATAAGAAAGAACAGACATAAGATAACAGACTCGAGGTGACTGGTAGCGCAGCGAGGAGCCAAGCTTGTGTAGGTACTTCGTTGCACTCTAATGAATATTTGTAACGTTTATTAAAGCCATTCCTGAGATAACATTGTTGATTATATGTTGCTGCTCTCCCTGCCTTAGGCTTTTCCATGGGGGAGTAGAAACACCAGTCCATTAAATATTAATTACTACTGTTAAAAAAAAACACCTTTTCTTTCATAATCCCTGACCAGATGTGTCTGTTTTTTCCAACACTGCCTCCATCAATCAATTCATCCTTTTTTATCATCACCTATCTCAGTCAGGGTCTGTGTTTAATGATCGCCAGAAAAACTCAAACACTGTTTGCCTCTGTTATCATCCGTCAGCTCCATCTGGATCGCTGAAAGTGCCAGAAATCAATGTGTCTCAGCTTGAGGTCTTTTTTAGGGTCATTATAATCTACAGGCTGAACTGTGCTGGTTTATAGTAAAAATGGGTCAAGCTTTGATTCATCTGTCAGTTTCAACTGAGAATCTGAAGGAAAAAAATAAAAGAAAGACGCACCCTGCAGGTAGTTAATGTTATACACAAATCCAGACTTTATTCAGTACTGTGTTGGATTTGCACCACATCTTGAACCTCCAAAAACCGCCTGGATAATAAGGAGCATCCAAAGTACACATTTAAAGAAAATCTAATTACTCCCTGCAGAGCAATGAAAAACAAAGTCCTCGAAACTCAGTGAACGTCACAATTATCAACAGGAGACTCAGCGGCATGTATGTCATTCAGTATTTTTAACAACTTGGTGAAGAAGTGAGAAAATATTCAGACTGTATTACATAAAGTGTTGCTTTGTAGTCTCACATTCCCTTCCTTAAAATAAAAAGGTATTGTTTTAACAATCCAGAACAAAGTCATGCAGGACCTATGCATATCAGCAAGTATATAAACAATGGGAGAGGTAAGGAAAAGGGGCGTGTCTCTATTTTAAAATTCTAATTTTGACATAGTTTTGTGCATTGAATGTCCTTTTAAATACAACAGGCTGCAAACAGAGTCAAGCGTCAAAATAAGCTGTGATGTACACAGACCAGAAAAAAATTCAATTCAATTCAAAAATCTTCTACCAGATTTGTATATAATGTGAGAAGGTCATGGATCCTTCATTTGGATCATTTCTGCAGTGACACGTGAATGTATGCCATGATGAAAGCTCAAGGCTAAATAAGGCTGCATATTAATTCTGCTTTCTGAACATATATGTAAGCAGTAGAAGTGTCTCGGTATTATCAGCTAAAGGACAGAGCTCTCAACGTGCAGTAAAATGTAATTATATGTGACGTTTTGGATTTATGTTGCTGCTCCACTATTGTGTATGTTACATTTTACTGCTGTAGATGATAAAGTTTAACTTGTTCATTTTATATCGGAAGTGAGTAGTTTACACAAGAGAGTAAGTTTACACAAGTCACACTTAACCCTTTATCGGGCAAGTGACTATTTTTGGTCATTACTACATACATTATAAGACAGTGGCAGCAATAGTAGTGAGAACAGTGAGGCAACAATCTGAGGTCAAATGTGGTCTACAGGGTCTGTAAGGTCCACCTGTGTTTGAACAGTGAGTGGACCTGCTGTGTTAAGTACCATGAAGTAATGGTATTAATCTAAGGAATAATGAAGTAATGGTACTAATTAATGAAGTACTGGTACAAATGTAATGACGAAGTAATGGTACTAATCTAAAGAATAATGAAGTAATGGTACTAATATAATGATGAAGTAATGGTACTAATGTAAGGAATGAAGTAATGGTACTAATGTAATGATGAAGTAATGGTACTAATGT
>JAPSES010000258.1:14757543-14797309 GCA_029822895.1 Maxillicosta whitleyi
TATATGAGAGGGACAGTGCTGTAGTACAAATTTTAAAAAATATTTATTTAAAAAAAACATTTAAAACATTAAAATACACAATACAATAAATACATCCACACATATTTACATACATACACAAGCATAAAATCATATAGTATATATACATATACATATATGTGTGTGTGTGTGTTGCCCTTTACCAGATGTGTTGTTAGGGATGTGTAGGGATGCATACTCATTCTGCCATGACAACATTTAGAAAACCTTCACATCCTCTTTTCCCAAATTATACATTTGTTGAAGCTGTTTTCCAACTGAACAGAAACTCTTCTGTCATCCCTCATCTTCCTGTCATGACCGCTAGAGGAAAGAAGATGAAACGGACCGTGGTCATAACACTCTGGCCCACACAATGCAGCTGTGCTTTCTCTGAAGCAGACACAACAACCAAGGGTCAAGCAGATCACTGATGATGGCTGTATTCCCAGACCTTCCACTACTGCCATCCAAAAATATCCTTTGACACACTGACAGTGGAGGACCCATTTCTCTCTCATTCATGTTACAATCAGCCCTCCCACTTAGTCCAAATCCTATAATGAGCTGCCTTCATTATACTTCACTTCAAACTTGACATCCAGTTTAATCTCTTTTCCAACAAATTAATATTAACTGGCTTCTACAGTTTGTATTGATGATATATATTTTACTTTGCCTTTAGTTTTTCCAGAGCACCACAGCATATAAATCATTCCCAGGGTTCTCTGTGACTAAATTGAGCATAGCAGAGGACTTAAGACCAGCATGGGTTCTATTGGGTGATTGAAATCGCAGGGCATTTTTTAAGAAACAGCAAAATGAAACAGATTTAAAAGCCAAGTCTTCAATCCAAAGAAAACAGCTGAGTAGAGCTTGAATCTGCCTTAAAGACATTCTAGGATAATACGACGCTCCCACATCTGAGAAAACGACTGAAGAAAATGAATGAGCCCCAGCTTCAGTCTGGGAAAGAGACAGAAGATGCCAGACGACAACAAGACGCTCATGTTTCCTCCGTGCCATAACCAATACTCGGCCAAGTCCTGCCTGTCAGTACCTGCCGCCCCTACTCATCTCCTCCCATACTGTTGGTTTATTTTATCCTATACGCCAGGAGAGCAGCGTGTGTGTTCATTGCTTCACAGGGAGCCATTCTCACTCGACTATAAATACCACTTAAATTTGTTTGGTTTGCATTTTAAAATGACAGCTGCATGTGATGAGGAAACTATATGTGTCAAGCCATGTGTTGTCTCTAAGTATATGCCTGTTTGATGTAATTGCCATCCAGCAAACTCACACAACATCAGCAACGCTCTTATTATTATCTACACGGTTATTACTATTAATGATTCGTCTAGCTGGAGACAGTGATATTTAGAGATTTCAGACACAAAGAGAAGAAATCCTCACTGACAAAATTAGGACCTTCCCATTGATCCATGTCACAAAACTGAATAAAACAAAAACCTTCAAGTGAATCCAGTAATACTGTCTTTACAATGCACAGTAAAGACACAGTCATTTTGCATGTTAAGGTAAATAAACCCTAAACCTGCACTGGTTTCTCAATAACTTATATCTTCCCTGGTGGTTTGAGCTATAGCTGACTGTTCTCACAACAAAGATTACCAACTTTTATCTGTTGAAGTTGGTCTTTTGTTGCAACACCATTACTCAAAGATGACGACATACGCCATTTGCCTCGTCTCTCCTTTGTCCGACGGCGGGCTTTGCAAAGGTTGCATTTCTGGTGTGGACTTTAGTTAGGCCACAGGAAGGGCTTTAGGCTGTCACCTCTGATTCTGGCCCCGTCAGCTGGGATTTAGCTAAATACTCATTCAGCAAATGTGAATGAAGCTCAGCCTACGCTGTCAGGTCTGCGTACGGAAGTAAATGCAAACATTAACCTCCACAGGCTGCTAGAAAAGTAACAGGGTTCCTCGGAGTTCCAGACTGAGTAAACAAAGTTGTGCAAAAAGTGATCTGTTTGAAATGACCTGAGGTAAAACCATGCTTTGCTTTGGTATTTCATGCAATCCACACTAAGATCTTTGCTGGTGTCTGCAGTACTAGGAGTGATTTGGACTGGATGATGTCATACATAATAATCCAAATGTGGTTTTTACCAGACACAGCCTGCATGAGAAATAGGTCTTGATCTTCACCCACAATCCACTGATAGTCCAGGATACATTTCAATTTGTGTATTTCAAAAACAGTCTCTCTGATGCCACATTTGAAACTTAGACATAGTAATTACATGTTATTTACAACTACAAGAAACTAGTTGGAATGTTTTGTGATGCTGACCAAAACCTGAAAATATTCCTGTCTGTGTCATAGTGCATGATGACCAGCAGAGATCTCTGTTTCTTACCGACGTTGAAGGGTTAAAACAGGTGTTAACTGACCTCCACTGGATGCATGATAAAGGTTTGTCACAGTAATCCTGAGCCCATGTGTTTCTATCAGCTATAGATGGCTGACGGTTATTTATGCAGCACCGTTTGAGGATCAAAGATCACGGGTGTTCGGCTTAGACTTGAACCTTTGTGGTTTATGCACTGCAATACATTCAAAGTCCTTGAATCTCTTAATTCTGTTCTGCACCAGAGGGTGAAATATCCAAATCCAGTCTTATGTTTCTTTGAGGACATTGTTTTTTTTTAACATCTCAATAATTTTGTCAGACTTTTGTTGACAAATGGCTGTGAGTACAATCACACCATCTGCTTTAAATCTTTAAGTCTTTTCCATTAATTTAAGTTATTATTAATCCTAAAAAATACAATAATGCCAACTTTTTCTTTGCAGCCTGAATGTGAGTAATGGATGCATATTTACAAATGAAGTTAAGGTGATCAGACAAAACATGAATATATGATGAATGAAACACACAAGTTAAAATGCATGTTCATACCGGTGCCTTCTTTTTTAATATGCATTTTTCTATACCACTCCATCTACTCTTTGTATAGTTTCATATGTGTTCTGCAGTTTCTGGCAGGTGCTATAAAGGCCTTTGCATGTATTTGAATATTGAAAAGGAAAAACACATTTAATAACTTGTGAACCATTAATCCTATCAATACATTTAAATTATTCAGATAACATTCAGTTTCTCAGCTGTTTGATGGCATGAGATACGACCCGTTTGGATGTTCAGAGGCTTCGTACTGAAGATGGACAGTATCTTCTGCAGCATTGATTTACCATTAAAATATAGTTTGCTAAATTAGATTAACTGTAGATGTTTGATGTTATGTTAAGTTGATATATTCTGCTTAATTAAAGTCTCTTTTCCTTTTGTTTTTAAAATGAAAATACATGATTTTCACTGGAAAAACTCAGAATATTAAAATACACCAAAATTATACCATATGCCATTCTCAGTTCCACTAAGTGACCAAGATAATAACACGGACTGTCCTGTGTTTTTATAGTGTTTTTATCCATACTGTATTTTATTTGTTATATATTTACATGAATTTTTCTTCTTCTTATTTTTTTTTTTTTTTTTGTCTCCAAATGTTTTTTTTCTTTTATTGATCCAAGATATCTTATACATAGAGAAGTATTCTTATGATTCTATTATGCTTTTATGCATTATCTTGGTACTTTTATGCTGTACATTAGAGAGCCAAAAACAATTCACTCTCTTGGTGGGCAATACATGCATCTTCTATTCTATTCTATTCTATTCTAATGTTGATAAATCAATAGAAAAGGGTAAATGGAGAGAAAGATTATTTTGGAAGTTACCAATAGAGTTGTTTTCACTTTATTATACAGTATTCTAATATTTTCTATCTGTCATTTATCATTTACATGTATATATTGATTTTTTTTAAAATTTGCACTGTGCCTTACTTGCATTCTTCTAATGATTTTATCATGATTTGATCTCATATCATAATCAGTTATAGCTGAATAAATGTTGAGAAACCACGTAGGTAAGGACAATGTGGAAAAATAATCATTTGGAAGTTACCACAGAGGTTATAGGCTTAGGTTAAAGGTCTTTACACATAACTGATAGACCATTAGTAAAGGTTGCATTGGTCTTGGAATAAGTATAGTTTTAAATGCTTTGCACTTCATAGTGTTCATAGCATGTATAATTTGACTTTTACCGTATAAAAGCTCATTGAGGTATTTTTCTGTTGTGCCTGTGGAGCCAACACAGCGGCACGTGAGCGTTAGGACTCCGGATCCATATGGGGCCTGGATCCGCTCCGTGTTTTTCTTCCGCCCATTTTTAAAATCCACCTCTACTTGGGAGCAGTGAAAAACACAGCAGCACTAAGGCAGCAGATGACCGGCGCAGCAGCGAGGAGCACAACAGTCCTCTCCAACAAATGAAAGGATGGGGGGCATCAGTGGTTGAGTCGACACCAACTGGACCAGGGGCCGAGGGGAGACAACTACTTTGTACTCACTCTTGGGTCACTTTTGTCGGATTTATTCCCCGGCCCGCACCAACATGCCATTTGCCAAACGAGTCGTGGAACCTCAGTTACTGTGCAGGTATCAAATCCCAAACGAGGACGGTCTGCTTTTCGAGGACCTGGTCTCCATCAGTAATGTGGCTCTATCTCGGACCTTGCGGCAGCTGTCGGACCTCGCCAGACACGCCTGCTCCATATTCCAGGAGCTGGAAGGAGACCTCACAACCACCAACCAGCGGGTCAGGAGACTCCAGAGTAAGATTAATGAACTTCAACACAACTGCACGGAACTGGACCCCAAACAGGAGGCAGTGCGTAAGTAGTCCCGTCCGACCCTGGTCCGCTTTCACTGGTTCAGAATGAGGCTGCACGCGCACACTCTGGCCACGCGCGCTGCCCCGAGACAGAGGAGCGCGTGAAGGAGGAATTATGAAAAAACAACAACAAATTGATAAAAGTCGCTGAAAAAAAACGAATTTACATCAACTATTAATGCAGTTTTATTATGTCGACAATAACCAGGACAGAGTAAGTTTCTGTAATGGGTTTATATCCTAACAGTTTTAGATGTTGCATTCAGGGCACCTTTCATATCATTGTTTTTAGTCACTTTAGTCCAAGATGGAGTCTTCTGTCAACCTGTATGTCCCACTCATTTATGACATTGTCTTTAGCCTCTTGGGTGCTTTAAAACATGCTAGTCAATGTTATAACTCAAGTGGACGTACAGCTGAGGTAAAAATGACAGTTTACCGGTCTTAAACCGGACTTCTTACCTGTAAAACCCAAACTATCCAGTCTTTTCTATGAACACTGTTGCCCATAAAGTTGGAATAAAATATGTGTTCGTCTTTCCATGAAATGATTGTGAAAATGTGATGAAGTGTAACTGGGACTCTTAATCATTGCCCCTAGTCATAGGTGATTACTGATGTGTATAAATGAAAAGTGGGATGTTTCTGAAAACAAACATATTCCAGTGTTTTGGTGTGACTAGTGGATGCCTGTTTCAAAGTTCAACCTCATGCTGTGCTCTCCTCTTAGTTGCCCTCCTTCATGTGCTGGCTGACAGTAAGAATTCATTACCCTGATAACCCAGCATGTGGCCATCGCCTGGTTCTTTCAATCTCTCTGCCCCCTCATCCCCTCGGCTCTTGCTGAGGTAACTGGGGGTGTTTTGATATTGCTGTGTGTTTATGTTTAAATACACTCTTCAAGGAGCACTTAGGAAAGCTGTGTGCGCCCTTTTTTTCCCAGCACAGGATGGTATTTCTTCTATAAGTGGATTTACTCTTCCTTAGTTTAGGTCTTGCAAGTCTTTGCTTGTTCCCTTGGACTGTGCTTCCTGTGGTCTGTGAATGAGTTAGGTTCCCTCAAGGTATTTATGTCCTTTATGGATATCTCCTGAAACCAAAACACAGGCCGGGCCTCTTTGAAACCTGATTTAAAGTGAAACAAAAAGCACTGGAGTGTGCATCAACTTTCCAAGTGGTTAATCAGACTTTTCTTTTCCCTTCTGATATCTCAGGTCTTTATATCTGCAAAACAGTACAAAGCTGCTATTAAGTCATGTATATTAATGAGTAATAGTGCTGTTTTGATCAATTGCATTTCCACATCTCAGTTTTTGTTTTTAAGCTGTTGTGTAGAGTTGGTGCCAAAAGTCAACATGGGCACAGTTTTCTATAAAATTCGCATCACATCATAAGCTTGGAACAGATGAGTAGTCTAATCCTTCCACCCTACATGCTGCTGTAAGATTGATCTTCTGTGCAGTATTGCCAGATAACCCCTTTTGCCTGGAAAAGCCTAATTATTCTTAATTGTGCTTTTCATATTAATGGTGTCAGGGGTAACCTTAAACAACAGAGCCCTCCCTCATCTGAATCACAATTAGTGTAAATGGAGCAGTTCAAGGCACAGAGAACTCCGTGGGTGGGGGTGGGCTTTTATGACATGGCAGGGATGTGTCCATAGGATGAAGGACACAGCTGCAGATTCACCATATTGGATTATCACTTATTTGAACAATGATAAGGTATCCTGAATCTTGTTATGGACCCTTTTGTTTTGGAAGAGTTTACTACTGCTGCATCTGAGAGCCACTATTTGTATTGCTATGGTGTGCTGTTACTGTATTTGTATGCAGGCATGTTTTTAAATGCTGCCTGAGATGTGACACATTGAGGTCAAACAGCTTGGTTTGCAGGACATGAGGCGTCTCACTTTCACTTGCTATCTCATATCGAGCTTTTTACTCTATATCAACAAGACTAGCTATCCTAGAGCTCCACTTAGTATGCCGTATATAGATGCCTAAGTGATGCTCTTACTGTCCATAATTGATTGACATGACTATAAATACAGTGGCATGCAATCAAAGGGTACATAACATACTGTAATGCACATACTATGTAATATTTCAGTAAACATGGAAAGTAACAAGAAGCTACATCATGTGAAGCTTGTATCGTTCCCTCAGTGTTATCCTTCATCTCTCACACACTCACTCACACACATACACCCAAGGCGCCTGGCATGTATCCCTCGGCCTTGTGTTTGGACAGCTCTCCTGCGACACCCCATCAACGTCTGTGTTGGACTACCATCAGAGCTCCTCAGCCAGACCAGGCTCTGTAGTAGAGTCCCATGTTAGAGCACTCTGCTGGGTTTTAAGTTACACTGGCTAAGAGTGGAGGGGGAGCAGTAATACTTGTGGCAGTAAGTGGCCCTCTGGCTTTTCTGGTCCAAGAGCACATGGCTGGCAGTTTACCAAATTCCTTGAACAGACCGCATCAGAGACTGTCTCACAATACCAAATAGAGGAAACCAGAGGACCCAGAGCTTCACAGAAAACAAAATAGTTATTTTTATTGTGTATTCTTTCCATTTAACATACTCCTTCTGCACAGTATGGATCATAAGCATCACAGAGAAAGATCTCATAACTCTGATGTAATGATTTCAGTGATAAGACATACCACCGAACTAAAAACATTTTATAGCTCTGTGTGAGAAAATAATTTAAATGTAAATGTACTAACATGATAAATACACCTTGCATAAAGGATGAGCAGGAGCAGCAATGATCTCACCTTTAGTGTTTGAGTAAAAGACTAAACTCAACAAGTGTGTAGAATTTGAAGAATTTACTTGACATAGCCTACTACTTATTATGTAACATTTAGAAAAACACCAAAGGCTGTAGCGGTCACACTTTCTCACTACTGTGCTTAGCAGTAAATTGTGCTTTAAGCCATAACCTGCTTTTTACACTTGTTTAAACAACCCCTGGCGTAAGATTCAGCACCATCTATTTTTTGCTCTGTAGTCGCCGTCCTGTCTGTTTACTTGTTTCTTTACTCCACAGCCTGTCTCCCACTTCAACAGTGTGACGTACAGTCCCCTCCAAAAGTATTGGAACAGTGAAGCCAATTCTGTTATTTTGTAGTCTGGAAACATTTGGGTTTGACACCAAAAGATGAACATGAGACAAGAGAGCAACATTTCTACTTTTATTTCCAGGTATTTACATCTGGATGTGATAGCATTATTTGTAAAGGAACACCACATTTTTAAGTGAGCAAAAGTATTGGAACTTTAAATTAAATCAAAGTGAATGAGACTTAATATTTTGTTGCAAATCCTTTACTTGCAGTAACGGCATCAAGCCTGTGACCCTTTGACATTACCGAACCTTCTGCATTCTTCTTGTGTGATGCTTTTCCAGGCTTTCACCACAGCCTCTTTCAGTTGTTGTTTGTCTTGGGGGGTTACTCCCTTTAGTCTCCTCTTCAGCAGGTAAAATGCATTCTCTACAGTGCTTAAATCTGGAGATTGACTTGGCCAGTCTAACACCTTCCACTTCTAGCCCCTGATGAATGCCTTTGTTGTTTTTGCGGTGTGTTGTGGGTCATAACTTGCTCCATGCTGAAGGATCTACCAATCAGTTTGGTAGCATCTTTCTTTAAATTTGTAGAAAAAATGTTCATGAGCTAATTTTACTGCTGCCATCATGTGTTGCATCATGAATGAAGGTTAATGAGCCTATCACAGAAGAAGCCATACAAGCCCAAGCCATAACATTGCGTCCACCATGTTTCACAGATGAGCTTGTATGTTTGAGATCATGAGTAGATCTTTTCTTTCTCCAAACTTTAGCCTCTCCATAACTTTGGTAAAGGTTAATCTTTGTCTCATCAGTCCATAAAACTTTGTGCCAGAAGTTCTGAGGCTTGTCTCTGTACTTTTGGACAAAATCCAGCCTGGCCTTCCCATTCTCTTTGCAAATGAGTGGTTTGCATCTTCTGCTGTAGCCTCTGTACTTTTGTTCATGAAGTTTTCTGCGAACTGTAGATACTGATACCTCCACTCCTGTCCTCTAGAGGTTGTTGCTGATGTCACCAACAGTTGTTTTAGGGTCTTTCTTTAAAGCTTTCACGGTGTCCTTGTCGTCAACTGCTGTTGCTTTCCTTGGTCTACCCATTTTACGTCTGTTACTTAGTACACCAGTGGTTTCTTTCGTCTTCAGGATATTCCAAATGGTTGTACTGGCTATGGCTAATATTTCTGAAATGGCTCTAATTGATTTTCCATCTTCTCTCAACTTCATAATTGCTTCTTTTTCACCCATGGATAGCTCTTTGGTTTTTATGTTGGTTACACCTCTAACTATAATTGCAGTCTGCACAGATGAAACCCAAATCTGAAACTCAGTACAGACATTCAGCACTATTTATTGTTTGAATGATCAATATAATAAAGCACACCTGGGCAACAAAACACACCTGTCTGTCACATGTTCCAATACTTTTGTGCAGCTAAAAATGTCATGTTCCTTTACAAATAATGCTATCTTCTGAGTTGTGTATCAGATCCAGATGTAAATACCTGGAAATAAAAGCTGAAATGTTGATCTCTTGTCTCATGTTCATCTTTTGGTGTCAAACCAAGTGTTTCCAGTCTTCAGCAAAAATAAAGGAATTGGCGTCAGTGTTCCAATACTTTTATAGGGAACTGTACATTCATTGTGACGTTCATGAGAGTTGTGAGGTTCACCAGCCTCGAATGAAAGGGGGAGTGGGAAACCACATAAGCCCGTTGACGGTCGTCCCCTTCTGCATTTTATTGACCCAGTGCAGCCATTACTGTGACTTTGATTTACTAAGTGAGGCTGCAACAACAAGTCAATGCACATTGCATCCGAGGTCAATATAAGTCAATGTTATAGCTCCCTGATAGTGCTTTGTGGATAAAAATACTCTAGAATCCTTTGTTGAATTTAATCCGGTCTCTGTAGTGTTGTCTTTAGTATATTCTCATTATTTATTATGTAACCAAGTTGAACACATGGTGTGATTAGATGTGGAAACAAATTAATGCCACAAGTTTTAGTTTGTTTTTTTGTTTTTTTACAGAAAAAAAACCCCTCACAGAATTAATCAGAAGCAAATATATGACAAGTCCCAGATCAGATTCAGGATCAGGAGCCTCTACCTGCCCTCTCTCTTTCATTATCACCACTGAATGCATATTTTTGCAGGTCCAGACAGCCTGCGATTGATATAGTACCCCTGCTAATTATAGAGCAGATTTCAAAGACCTGCTCACTCATTCCACACCAACCCCCATCCTCCCAGACAGACACCAAAAAGACCTAGACAGCCTTGATGCTAGCTTATAGCTGATGTCATCCCTTTTAATTACGCACTGTAAAGTTTCTTTTTCTACTTTCTGCTTGCACTCTGACTTTGCAGTTTTGGAAGAAGGATGTACTAAACCAAGGGCTTTGTTCGGTATTTTGCTTTGTAACCTGATAACAGAGTTTAAGCATTTGTCAGCAGATTATTTTTAAGGTACAGCACAGAAGCTTTCTTCCCTCATAAGGTTCTACATTAAGTCTATGTACGTCTCAGCCCTCAGTGGATCGCCTGGACTTCGACTGAAGTGGTTTCTGCTGAACCATTCTGTCAAGTCAAGCATTCCAACAAACCAGTGACCAGGAAACCACAGCACTCGCCTGCACTTCTGGGACCTTGCCCCCCACACGTGCTCCTTAAATTGGATGGGATGACTAGTGTGATTAGGGAGATGGGGGTGAAACTGGAGTTGCGTTGGGTCTGTGTTTGTTTTTGAAAGGAGACATTTAGTTAAAATTAGGGTTAAGGTTTTTTATTACTTTGCTTTGAGGGAAATGTGTGAACGATTACACTTTACATTCCTGCGGTAGGACCCTCCATGAGAGCAAGTGCTTCTGAGTGGTGGCGTCTACATGCTCACCTTAAATCCCTCTCCCTTTTCTGTATATTTTCAGGTGCATATAGGCAAACATTTGCATTTATCATGCAGAAAAATAACAAGGCTTTTGCACTGGAATGTATGTATGCATGTGAAAAATTCCTGCTTAATGCTCTATATTGTTATTCTAATGTCAGGTTCTTGCTAAGAAGGCTAAGCTCTGGTTTGTTGTTGTTGCAAGAGGGGATTATTTTTTTCTGCAGAAACTGAAGGTCATGATAAGATATTTTCTCACCCCAAGGTGTATACGTTATCTCACATACAAACTTACACTAATGAAATACCATCCCCCAGAAGTCTTAATGGAGTTCTGAGGCACCAGGGGGACAATTCAAGCCTGTCCTGAAGAAAAGGTAGAAAGGGGGGGGGGGCAAAGTCATCTACTCCTGACCTCAAAAGCTTGCTGACCTCCCAACCCCCTCTAAACGCCCCTTTCAAAACACAAAAGAGCAAACACAGCCGCCTCCATCTTGCTTATCACTCAGCCTCTAAAGACTTGACCAGCCAATTAGAGTGGATTTAACGTTTGACATGATACTGAATAGCCACAGGTCACCAGACCAGCAAAACCCACTCAGACCAAGGCCGGAAATGACTGAACCTCCAGTCAACTCAATAACTTAACGAACTCTTCTGTTTAGTCTATTACTAATGGTGGAAGAAGCACTAGGCCTTAAATTACCAATCACATGACTACTTTTGCTTTGTGTTTGTGATTTACTTCTTTGACGCATTAAGCTGTAGCAAAATACTTTGAAATTTAAGTATTGAAAACTCTGAGTCTCATGTCAGTATTTAAACAATAAGAATCATAACCCGTAGAGCTGATTTGAATAATGATATGATTATGTCAGCTATTAAATTAATTAACAACTGCTTTGATAGACATTTAAGGACAACTTTTTCTTCAGTATTCTTCCACATATTCTACAAACCACAAAACTCACTGACTACTCCAAAAAATAATAATTAAATTAATATTAGTTGCATCCCTGTGGTACAAAATGAGTGTGTCTCTTCATAACAGTATCCCTCCACCGATGGCAAAATTTACACAAGTATGCATGTAATGGAACTAAGCTAACCTCTATTTGTTCAACATTAGGGAAGTGATCCCCTTTGTCCCTGCCTCTGAAACATCTGGCTTATGTCTGAACCCACATGTAGCTGTTATTGTTAAATCTGTGGCTTAGACTAAAAGATTTTCTCCAAAGATCAAATAAATACATGTCTGACTTCGGGTCAAAATGACTTTACTGTAGCGTGGAGTTTATAGCACTCACCCACATTCTTTTCCGTGGCAACCTGGAGAAATATTGACAGCTTACAAGGCTGTAAAACTATTGTCTCACAGCCGTTAGCCAAAGGCTTTTCAGGCCACCTGCACGGGTGTCCTCGCCTTACACATTCTGTCTTTAAATGATATGATCTCCCGCTTTGCTTTTGTGTTCATCTCCTAGTCCCCTCCTACCAGGGCCACCGGCGTCACAAAGACTTAAATATTATGCAATGGACTTCTAACAGAGATCAGGGCAAGAGGAGGAGATATAAAAGTGAAGTCTTCTGAGCCTGATTTTGCGCCATGTGAACAGTTGGCTCACTATCTATGGGGATAGATTAGTAGGAGGTGAGAGATAAAGGATCTGAGCTGATAACAAGTCACAGTGGTATTAAAAGAGCCTTGAATTGGATAATTACTCCCGTGATACTGAAGGAGTCATCAGATATGAAAATCATATAGCATGAACTATGTGTTCAAGTCTAACTTTATTAAAGACTACTTTTAAAAAAAATCCTCAAATCCCATCATGATAGTCAGCCCAAGCTGCTAAAATACTGTGCGATGGGAAAGTGTGAGAAGAAAATTACTTGGTGTTTTAACAGGAAGGAAACATATGTGAGTTTGTAGTCTTTACGTGCAGGTGTTTAGACTGGGATTCAAGTGGAATGTGAACTCCCTTCACCTCGTGCCAGTATACAAGCCCACGGATCAGTCTGTTGAAGCTTTAAAGTAGAAAAAGGCTTTTCATCCATCATCATACTATCTAAAAAGAAAGCACCTGTGGATGTGAGGGTGTGTGAACACAGTGCACTCAGCAGTTTCTACAAAGAGCTTTAGTTTAGAGATTAGATTTTTTTTTTTTTAATGTGTCTTCAGTGCTTGATTATATCAAGCGGTAGCAGAACAAAATATTAAGAGCTACCAAGTTTCTCTGGATAAAAGCTACAAGTTTGACATGACACACTTAGCAGAATTAAATTTTTTTTTTTTTTAGATGTATTCTGTTCAACCGATGAAATCCTCATTCATTCAATCATTCAGAAATGGAGACGTTTACCCATCTAAAATAATAATTACATTTAATAGAGCTACAACACCCATCGCTACTGAGGAAGCCTTAGTCCAAAAGCATGTGCCAGTTTTTATTTTCCTTCTTTTTCAGGGCAAACGGCTGTCTGATCTAATAAGCCGCTCCTCTGCTCTCCTCATACGTTTTCTGTCATCCCAGGCCAGATTCCCTCTCCATGGTCTTATCTGCTTCCTGCTGTGCTTGAACCATCCTGTGGGCCCTCACTTGTCACACTGATTTACACTTTTAGTGCGAGTGGTGGTAGGCGCCCTGTAAGAGGCTGGTGGGGTGTTTGTGAACATGCACCAGTGACCTGGATACAGAGGTTTGGCTGGTTTCTGTGATGAGGCTTCTCATCACTTTAACACCTCTCCTTGAATGAACTGCATCACTGTAGAGACACTTTACAACACTTTATTCTAAACTACATTCACCATTAACTAGATCCTTATTAGTATGTGTATTTGTAGCATATTGGCTCTTTATATGTCTCTATAGAGTACTTATAGAGCCTAACCATATTCTACAACTGGTAGACCATCATGTTTTTCCCCAATAAAATCTGAAATACTAGTTATTGAAACATAATTTCTCACTTGTGAACTAAGACCAAAATCATAGCTACACACATAGTTTAGTTTTTGCTAAGTTTCAGATATAATCTCTCTTCTGATGCAGGTGTTACAGTTTCCAAACAGGAATTGTCAAAGTTCAGCTCACCCATTGTCACTTTAGTTACTAGTAGTATAAAATAAATGATAAAATGTCAAATGAGTCAAATGCTAGTGTTCAAGGTTCATGTCTTGTTTTCTTCCAGATAAGGTGATGTGACAAGGTTGTAACCAGTCAGAGTTTAAGTTATATTTCATGTTGGAAAAGATGCATTTTAACTACATGTTGAATGCAGAAACTGGAAGATGTTCCCTTTTAGTTGACGTGTTGCTTACATTTTATATCTATACTCCTGCTGTATGTCTGAATCTAAGTGAAAGAATCATGGGGGGGTAGAGTTTCATGAACAGTGGTTCTTAAAGGGTTAATAAGAACCAATATCCCGTTGTTACACAGTGTTTCGGCTGCTTGCCACCACACCATACATTTGACACAAAAAAAGTCAATACTTGGTTTACACACATTACACACATTAGGCTAAACATGTTAAAGTGTTGAATTTGCAATTTTACAGTTTTACAACATGGAACTGTCATCGCAGTGGTGATGTCTTCCATCTTTATTGGCTGGTTTTGCTGCCTGTCACTACCAGATCAACTGCCCATTTGTACATGTGCAACTCTCGGACAAACTGCCCGAAATGAGCTGCCAGAGACGTTATTCTGTGCGGCAGAGGACTTTGTCATTGAGTGTATCATGACTCAATGCTATTTTCATTATTAAATCTTATTATTATATCATCAAATGCTGTTGCAGTTTAGTTATTTTCTTTCCTTAAAAATGCAGAACAGAAGCCGGCCAACTAGCGCAACCCCCACGACACAGCGCCACACCAAGAGATAAATTCCACAGGAAAGACTGTTACATATTGTGGTAATGGCAAACATGTGTATCTTTATATAGAATGTCCTGTCTTTTATCTGTAGAGGATTAATTCAGCAGTAGTGAAATGTTAAACTTTCTTTCCAGATGCTTCAGATAGAATAGTTGTTGCACCAGGACATCCCGAGGCCTCTACACAGGCTTCAGTGGACAGGTCAGCACGAGAGGACGTCTCTCCTTCAACCGGCTCATTGTGCACTGATGCACATGCAGCTTCACCCTCCTGCATTGGCTTTTGTTCCTCCCTCCTTTCACCCTCCTCCTCTGGGATATTTCCTCGCCATCCGGGTTCATCTTTTATTCTTGCCAGTAATTTTCTGTGCCTGCCTGCTCCCTCAGGCACTTCATATACTTTGTTCTCCTCTTCTGACTGCACGCTTTCTACGAGCTTCTGGGTCTCTCTCGCTCTCACTCCGCTCTGTATCCCAGTTTCTTATTTTGGGATTCAGCCAGTCCTGCTCCCAGCAGCCCCACTGGGGGAGAGACCATCCTGCTATAGCAGCAAAAAAGTACTTTGCCATAAAAATGGATGACCTGCTCTCCATTATGTTCTGCTTTTCAGTTAGCAGCGCTCTGAATTAACATTTACTGGCCACAAATAAACTCAGGTTTGATAACTCCCTCTGTAACTAGCATGGTTTAGTATGTGATCAGGCACTTAGTTTGCCTTCATTTAGTTTAAAAAGGCGCTGAGCTCAAAGTGTAATGTGTTGTGAGTGACACTGGAGTCAAATGAGTAATCAGATGGACTGTGGCTTAGCTTAAATGAGTAACATGTTTCATTCACTTTCCTACTAAATCCCTTCACTTTCTTTTGTGTAATGTTGAGAAGTTCCACAGAATCTGTTTCTGACTGCGCTCCACCATCAGATATCTAATAACCAGTAAACAGGAAATCCAAGCTCAATATCAATTTATCCCACATGTTCTCAAGAAATGGATCCAGTTACGAAATGAAGGGTGCAGTTCTCACAGCACTCACTCATTGGGGAGTTCTGACTTGGAGGGAACTTCCACTGACATCCGAGTACTGAAACCGTGGACTGAATGAGATGCTGTGTTGTTTCAGAGTACTATTTCTCAACAATGAAGGTGCACAAATAATTGACTCCACCTGTCTGGACTCTAACATACTACAGCATTGTGTTTCATGGCTGGGAAAATGCACATGTAAATCTACCACAGTGTTTCTATTTATAATGTGTATCAGCACTAATCCTCCGCAAAGGCTGTGAGTAAGACTGGAAAGAGAAAATGCAAAGTAATATCCCTAACACATCCACATTTAAATCCTCTATCTCCAGCTTTTGTGATGATTTTATGGTGATCTCTCTTGGCAACTCCCTACAATCAAGCTGAAAGCCATCGCAAAACAATTTAGTGTTGGAGATTATGCTCATTTCCACAGTAAGACTTTCTAAATAGCTCAGACATGCATTTTCTGCTGGTTTTATGTTGTTGCCAAAACAGTAGTATTAATGTTTCTCTCATGAAGGTAAAAATGATCCAAAAGAAACTGACTGAAAAACATAAACAGTTATAAAGAAGATCTGTACAGTTGGGAAAAATTGTCCTCAGTTATTTGGGGAAAGTTGTGAAAGCTGAGGGTGACAGGATGAGGGAGAACATGAAAAGAACAAAGTTGACTTCAAACAGGATTTAGCATTTAAATAACACTTTGATGCTGCTGTGCAAGGTGTATAATAAGGTCTTTATGGCTGACAAAGTTTTTGGTTTTGTTTCTTATGAAACATGAGCTCTTCTATACGCACAGGTGTGTTTGAATTTGAACACTTTTCACACAGCGTTCCTTCAAACCAGATTCACTTTTTATAGCTGTGGTTTGCTTTGTTTCCTCTGTCAAACCCTGGAGAAAAAGTTCCAGGAAACTGCTTCTGATGACGAATCATTTATGGGAAATCCGAGGGCTGTTGACCACTGTTACATCACAGGATTAATGGGGGGTCATCATGTTCACATCACTACGACCAAAGAGAGTATCCCCCCTCAGGCTGTATTTGAAACAGTAGCCGGTCACATTGCATAAGGGAAAAGTACCTCAAGATGCTCCTGTGTTGGTACCGGCAGGGTCTGTGTGCTGAGAAGCCACATCTGTTGGCTGTGGGCCCAGCGCTCGCAGCGCTGTGGAAGGTGTCTTTCATTAGACATGGACTTTCATTGGACTCTCCTGCAGGAATACTCCTAAACTCTAACCAGACATACGTGTCTGTTTACATATGAGTCAGTGTGTGTAACTTTTTCCTTTTTCTGTGTACTAAAGTATTTTGTGAGTTGGATGACTAATTTATTATCATAACATTTATGAGTTTTCTGTCTTGGAATTTGTTTAAACAGGAAATCAGTTCAGGTTGATCAAAACAATAAAGAAAATCACACTTTTTATGTTACATATAATCAAACCACATTCTGCACAAAGCACTATCTCACATACTCATAGTAGTTACATGGTAAATAAAGATGTCCATAATAATATTCTTTCTACTAGAAATAGCATTTCAATGTATATATTATGAGTTGCAACAACAACAAAAAAAGATTATAGATATCTGAAGACAGTTTTTCCTGATAAGAATGATAAATGGTAAGAAATGTAACTGGATATCTGAAACGGAAAACCCTGCACTCCTGAATGTCACATGTGATGTAATTTTTTACAGGAAGAACATCGTGGCTATCTGTAATCCTCATTTTCACTCGGAATAATTGAGTTAGAAATATCTGGAATATTCAGTCTCGTGGTGTGCAGGTTAAAACTTATTTTCATGTAAGCCTACACCTATTTACACAACACCGAGCTTGTAAATTATTCAGTTTTAATATTGATATATGTAACATTTCTCACCAGTCACAGACTAAGTCTAATCCCCGACATTCTGATTGTGATTGAGGAGAGTCTTGCAAATTTGCAGAGAAAATGTGATTAAGCTCTTCTATTAGACCACAGCAGTGATGTTTATCTGCCTGCCTGTGGGAATCTGTGACTTCTGTGTTATGAAGCTTTTCACATGCACACTCTGTCATACAGGTCAAGAAGTAAGTTGTTGCACAGGAACAAAGTTTTATTTGTTATGTTGGTTTATATAATAAGCTGCTATTTACACCATTCAAATCTGACTAGATAGTCTTTAAAACAGTCTGGGATATATTTGTATTTAAACTATGCTGAGTATGTGCTCATGTGCCTGCGACTACCTACACATATGTCTTGTCAGTTTCTTCCCAGTGTATTTTACTATGTTTTGCATGCACTCACACATTAACTGGAAGATGTCTACTAGTGATAAGAACACTCAAGGTCCAATGATGTTTTCCATTTGAACTTCAGCTGAAGTTTCAACTGGAGTGGAGAACTTTCAGTTCAGGATCTAGGTATGTAGTGAAAGCTATTATCATCTACTATTACTTAGTCATTAAGTTAGTCATACACACAGTACAGTGCAACCTCAAGAGCAGGACAGCCAAGTGTTTTTATCTGAAAAACTACATAATATGTAGTTATTAACCTTTCTTTATCATACTTAGATACAGATGTAGTCCTGGAACAATATCAGAGTCAGGTGTGATGATTTCCTGCTTCTGAGGTAAATGGAATGAGCTGGATAAACCGCACAATCGACTTTCCAGATTCCTACCAGTAAGTAAATGGAACCAAAGTGGATGATTCCATTGAAAAAGGGAATCACATATGCAGAACCTGACTAACCGACTGCGATCCAGACATAAAAGCTCCTGTGTGAATCAAATTGAAAGCAGGGTTTGAAAGGCTGCCACACTGAAACAGACCGGCGTTGGGGCAAAATCTCTCTCTCTTTGTTCAGGCGATCTGCATGCCAGCTGGCCGGCTGTTGGGAAGTTTTGTGTGAGTCATTACGTGTCCAAAGCTTAGGGTGCATTCGCCCGTCAGAGCTCGGCATCTCTTGGCACCACATTCTGCACCTTTACACAAGGTCAAGATCATATCTCCCATGCTGGGATGATGCCTAGCAGCTTAATCTTCTAGCGGCCAATCAGCGACGCTCATCTCAGTCACAGGACCTTTTTGAATGAGCCTTTCAGTAGGAAGTCCCCTCCATTCACTTTATGTCTGGACTGTTACCTTGGCAGCACTTTGTCAAAAGAAAGAAATGTCGCAATTGAACCCATTTGGCAGAACATGCTGATGGCTATTGATTTGAATTCTTTCACTACATGTGTCCTTAAAGTGTGTCTCTGTCTGTGTGTCTGTTTTATTACCCCCACTGTTTGTTCTCTCTCAAATTAAATATCCCAGTGGCACCAGCTTGTGACAGAAATGCCCCATTCATCAACCTGATGACATCCATTCATTCCTGTCATAAAGACATTGCTTTTTGTACTCAACCTTCTTGTTAGTTTGACTCTGGGATGTTTTTGAGTGTGTGTATTCAGAGGTGCACTGCCAACGGGAACTCGTAGAGGTGGATCAAAGACAACCTCATTCTGACAGATGAGAATAACACGTTAAAATCAAAAGCACATGTTTTAGGAGATCCAGGTTGGAGACAGTGAGCTGTGATGAAGGGGCAGATATGGTGTGAAAAAAAGCTGCAGTGTTATCCCGGACTTAAAAGTATAATAAATACCCAACTGCATACCTAGGTGGATTATGATGTCTTATCAAAAGCAGAAACATGTTCTTTGTTTTTCCTCCCCCGCTTGTGAATGTTCAGGGTTGTGAAGTGCATGACTTTCTCATTTTGGTAAAACCAGATCATATCAGGTTAACCCTGGATCACAATGTGGGAACCTGTGAGACCATCTGTGACTCTGCAGATGGCCCTGCTTGCTAAAGTGGGCCATGGTAGGACCCTATCGTCTACCCAGGACGGGACAATGGGAGATTACGAGTGTCTGATCTCTTGGTTTAACACAGTCTGAGGACCGCAGGACACAGGGAGGGGCTCACATCCCTGATCTCTGAATCAAGCATGTTACTGTTGTTTTATCCGCTTCAAGGAATTACAGGGCGTTTGTCTCTAGGAATGGCGTGGTCAGGTCCATAGGTTGGTTCAGGTTAAGGAGGCATATTTTTGGAGCTGTAGGGTTTAGTTTAATATTTTCACTTTTCATCAGTGGCCCTTGTGCTGCCTGCTGGTGTTGGCCTTTACCTCTGTTTTGGCTTCATCGTGAAGGCGAGGCTGACAGTAAATACTATATAAGAAAGCACCTGTCATTATCTCCTTTTTTTTTTTTTTTTACAGTCATTCTCTTCTAAAGAAATTTCACATCTACACTTATCATTGCACTTGTGCACATTCTCACAACCTATCTGGCTTTCCTTGGTGCTTGGTTGTTGTTGATGTTGGTGCTCTGCCAAAGAATGATCTGTTTGCTCAACCTGTAGTGTTGCAGTGTAACATAATATCCTGGCATTTACAGGAATCTGTGGAAGCTACAGTTCAACAGAGGAAGGAAGTTGTATTTTCTGTAATCTTCGGTAATGTGGGTGAATTAACTGAGCATGCACAGCCTTTCTTTTAATGATACTTAGTTATAGTCACACCCAGAAAATCCAACTTGCTCTTACTGTGTTAAGTTACTGGAGGTCAAGTTCAGCGCTTATCAGTATATTTGGAGGTGTACGTATGAACATAAGGGCCTATGTTAAAACCTCACCTCCTGTTCTTAGTCCTCAGGGGGTGTCCAAGTTAAAGGAGCAGTGATCCTGATCTTATTAAGGAAGTGTCAGCCGCTGAGTGAGAGTTTAAAGTAACAGGATGAGTCAGCCTCGCTCGACTGCCTTATTCAGCACCCACAGTTGATCTGCTTTATCTTCAGGCGAGGCAGTAAAAATTAAAAGCCTAGTATGATGGATCTCTATTAATGTGATCACAGAGTACAGATAAAGTCATGTATTTTGGCATTACGTCAACTGTTGAGTTATTGCACAACAATCACTTGACAGGTTTCTGTTCCCACAGCTTTTGTTTTCATGACCCCTGCCTTAAGAAACCTGAGATGTTGGGAATGATCTAAGGCGAAGGTATCTAAGCATGATTTACATCCATATTCAGGCTCTGCTTAACCGTGAAACACCTTCATAATTTATGACTCCTTTGTATGGGAGAGAAACATTCTTGGGAAATGTCTTGGGGTGACATTTTTAATCCGAGTTCATAATTAAAAAGATGAAATTTGTAATGTTATCAACTCAGCTGTATTTTTTTTAAATTTTATTTTAATGTCATATTGTAATATTGTATGGGCTTGTTCCACAGACTCATTCTTGTCATTCCTGATGTATGTTTTTGTCCTTCAAAGGAGATCAGAACAGCCAATGAAAACAAGGTTTAACTGTAAAATATGGTCACATTTAATTTCTTCAAGATGCTTGACTGAAACTTTTAATGCCCTTTAATCATATCAGATTGCACCACAAAAGGCAAATCAGGTTTCAAGCAGAACAGTTTGGACAATGAAAGACTGGTCTTAACATAATTTAAAGCCATTTACTTTTCAAAGTTCAGCCTTTAGTCCGTCAATCATTCTTCCATGTCTGTTCAGCCCATCTCAGTGCGTCTATTATATTATAGACTTGAGCCATCACACTCCTCTCAACAGACAATGCATTTCTAATAGCAATGCTCAAGGAAACATGCCTTTCCAGTGATGTCATATGCAGCCAGTCGGGCCATAAGTAAGAACTGTGTGGAGCTTCTGCTTTGAAAGGCACTGGGCAGCTGCTTCTACGGTCTCCATCTGTGAAATGTATATGTTCAACGCTTGCCTTTGTTGCTCAGCGGCGATGGCAGTGACCCTGGGTCAGGGGTTTGAATCCCACTGTGGCTACCCATTGTGAAAATATACACACTCATAGTAGTTTAATGCAATATAATTTGGACCAGGTGTCATCCATGTAGCTTTATAAAACTAGCTGCAATGTCAAAACTTATTCAGAGGGGAAATGAAGGTTGAGGTGCAAGGAAGGGAGAAAAAAAGAGAGATAAGTGGCATCAGTGAAGCCATCTGTCTGTTATGAGTGTGGGCAGAGGGAGTGTCAGGCACACAGTCTGTGTTTTTATTCTGGCTACTTGCAATCCTATCATTCTCTTTCACAAGAGTATGTTGGTTATTTTCCTTCCTGCAACTGAGGATTTTCAGTAATCAAGTGGTGACTCTCACAGCCTGGCTTCTCAGTTGTTTATCGGTGTTATTTGCTTTGAAAGAGTCTCCTCCAGCTACCAAAGAAAAGGAGTAAAACAAAGCAGCTGAACATATAACATGTGTTTTAAAGCAGCTTTATTTTAGTTAAAGAAAACTAAAACTAATAGTGAAGAAGTCAAACAAAAGTTTTCAGAAGCATAAAAAGTTCACAAAGTAACACAAAATAAATTGGAAACAGAACTTGGTCTTTAAAGGTTTAATACATAACATTTGTACATGCTCATGTGCACTGGACTAACTGCCTCCTCTGTTGCTTGTTGGCTCTATGGTAACAACTTTGATGTCATGCATTCTTTCATCCTACATTCCTTGAGCTTTTATAAATCAACTTTTCTAATAATAACTGAAAAACTAAACGTAAAAAAATGAGCTAAAAATAGACAGTTTCTTGAAGTAAACCGAAACTAAACCCACTTAATACCCTTATAAAAACCTCTAAAATGTAACACAAAACAGAACCAAACTCCAAGACTAGATAAAAATTTAAAAAAAAAAGTAATGAAACCTTCATAACTCTGTTCTTAATGTTTTAGCTGTTCGGTTTGTTTTATAAGGTGCAGTATTTCTGCTTCCTCTGCCACTTTAACACATTTGCAAGTTAATGTTAGTCTGAACTGGTCAGAGATGACTGGGCTGGTTTGAATGTTACCATGACAACTGTATACTCAGTTGTTTCCGGTTATTCATGGAAGATTTTGTATGGTGTTTGGATTATTTTGTTCCATGATTTTTCCAGGGTTCACTCATAGTTCCTGGAGATCTACCCAGATGAGGTTTATAGGGATTGTAGACAAATTGGTTTCAGGCTGAAAGGGATGGTAATGGCTTTACAGCAGGTTTCATCAGAACTTGAAATACACCCTTTTTTTAAGATCAAATAAAAATCAGTCTGTTCGGCAGCTGTGGTGTGATTCATGCAATCAGGGAGAGGTTTTTTTTTTTCTGTTTGTTATTGTACGTTGGTGAACATGTGTTGACATCTGTGTGAGTGGAGCAAAACAACATGCAGGGCAGTTCTTACAAAGTTGCATTAACTGCTGTGTTTTTAGTGGTTTAATTTGTAAGCGATGACACTGTGGATTGTTGTTGTCTGGTGTTGTAATCATGTTACTTATGTTGACGTGGAAGAATATCTGTGGGTGGAACTGAAAGCTCCATGGCTGACACAAAGAAGCTTTTCAGCAGACCTTCAGATGAGACAAAAATTTATGATAAGGTGTCAGAAACAAGGCCAGAGCCCAGTCGCTGGAATTTTACATAGAAGTCAGGAAACATGTGAGGACGGTGAATGTCAGTGCGGTGTGAATTCTTACTTGCACTGTTGCATGGTAGAAAGGTAGAAGAACCTCTGAGTAACAAATGACTCACCAAATTAAATATGCATATTCCCCTGATCCCCTGGATTATGATGTTTTATTTAATCTGTCTTTTATGACGCTTTGGGGTTCATCCAGATAAGTAGCTTGAGGTTTGTTTGGGTTTGTGACGCCCTCATCTGAGTTTGTTTTTTGTTTTTTTCTTGTAATGTGTAAGAAGTTGTTCTCGCTCATAGTCTCATGTTGTTCCACATGGCTTACATTGGTCATGGTCATCAGCTGAGAAGGAGAAGGAGAAACTAACCATCCAGCTCTGGCATTCTCGAAGCCCTGAGGGTGAAGGTGACTGGGGAGGCATTCCTCTGTGCACATATGTGACCCATCCCATCTGGACTTTTGCTTTCTGTAAAGCATAAGGAAGGAAACAAGGGTGTGAATGTGTAATTTTACTCATGTTTCTTGTCAGATATCACACTCCAAGTACACTGTTTTCACACCAAAGACTGACAAGCCTAAATCACCATCCGTTGAGACCTCATTTCCTTCCATAAACAAACTCTAGAGGGTCTCTGGAGGAGCATGTCCAGACCACAATTACTCATTGTTGGTAAATGTATGAGAAATTCTCAAGCAAACATGCTCACACATCAGAACAGGACTTCATGTTGGGAGTTGCACAAGTTAAGAAAGAGTGAACAATCCTCAGTGTGACCTTAAAAGTGTTTGTTATGTGAGAGTAGTGGTCCCAACAGACTCTAGTTCAGATGGAGTAAAAGGGGAAACAGTGGAGTAGACATCCAACTGTGAAGGATTCGAGTAGTTCATCTATTCTACTCAGTTATTTATCTCAGTATGTATGAAATGATTACCTCTCTCATTACAGTGTTAAAATGGAAAAGTGTTTTCCTTTGTCCTTTTTGTACCCTGTCCACAGTGTATGCTTTAGAAACAAACATGTACCATTTGTCTTGCCAAGAACATCTGCAGCCCTACATCTAACCTCTCCTTTAGAGACATTGACGCTCTGTTCACCACTTCCATCCTTCCTGTTGATCCTCAGGCAGTTTGGGCTCAAGTCCAGAAGCTTTTCAACTCTTAGTATGCAAATTCTACATCACAATAATAAGAGCATCATTTGGTGACTGTGAGAAACCATGGAATTAGAAGAGTTATTGTCACCGCAATTGCTCTTGAAAATCAATCTTTCATATCTCATTTCATTCTAATGAAATAGCCGCAAGCAATATTGCCAAGCATAATGCCAGCTTATTGTCAGATGAATCGACTTATTTAATGGTAATTTAGCTGTTTACACATTACCGTACCTACTAAATTGCTGGTTTGTATAAGCCACATGTCTCCTAAGTTAGACTGATTTTTGGAATATATCAATGAAGTAGCTCTCTGCTGGATTATTGTGCCACAAACTACAAAAATTATGTAGTGTAACCAAAATAATGCTCTAATCCTGTTTTTAAGTGCAGTGTTTTCCATTAAGATATGATAAAACAGACATGCAAGTGAAACAAGCAATTACGTTAAAGAAAGTTATGGATTTCTGTGAATTTGAGCATTTTTAGAAACATTTAATATGAGCCCATATGTATAAATGTTATAAACGTTATCATACGTGTCAGGTCTGTCCTAAAAACACATGTCCAGATCTGTCCAATCTGGGACACTGGTTGCCCCTAATCTTCTGGTTAAAGGGGATCCTGTAGGTGACACACTTACACCCCTGTGAAGTTTGGTATCACTGCTGGTGACCCTTATTGGGGGCATAGGCAGAGCATGTGGAAAAGCCCTCTTTCTTTCATTAATATTCAGCATCAATCACAAGCTCCACCCTCACAGGCGCCTGCTGACATCTGGTGTGTTGTTCTGCTGACCCAAGCCACCTTTTAATCACGTGTTTTTATTCAAATATCTGCCGAGTCAGGCACAGACTCAGGCCCATTTCAGCCCTGAGCCCTGACTCCTGATATTTATGGATGATTTTAATATTTATTCAAAGCACATTCCATTATCTGGCCATTAATATTCAGATCAAAAAGGCTCCAATTGTCTCTCAGCTCAGTTGCTTTTAGCAAGTTTCCAAAAAAGGAGACAAATCTAATATTAAAGGGGTTTAGTTCCGAAGTGTATGTGTGCACCTACTGAAGGAATAACTTTTATTCTTATAAACTGGTTGACGTCAGATTGAAAGCATTAAACAGGCTGCCGTCTCACTGCTTTTGGGGTATTACTTGTTAGCTAACAATCCTCTTGCTTGTGATTAGGAGTTGTGTGTGGCTGCAATGAAGCCCACAGACTCATCGCTGTTGGATTTCCATCGGGACCTGCCAGGGCAGGATAAGCGAGCAGCTAACAGTGATGTCACTCTGCCTCAGCTACAGAGTTGATGTGATTACCATCCTAGAAATCACTGTCAGACTGTGGAGACCAAATTATCATGCTTGTTCCTTCGGCGTCTCCCTCCCCCTCCCTCTCATGAACAGCCCTTCACTTCTCAGTTTGCTCACTCACACAGCATCTTCCTCATCTCCATGTGAGCATTCCTGTTGGGCCAGGTTCACCCTGCTGTGATATCATGCCCACTGGAGCCAGACTAATCACAGTCACTTCCCCGGATCATTCCCACACTGTCTAAGCCATTCATTTCCTAGACGTGGGATTGTCTCTCCTACTTAGTCAGAAAAGTGGAAAAAAGATATTGTACTTCTTACTTAATTTTGGAAGCCTGTTTTTCCTTCCTTTTCCCCTTTTCCCTCTCCCTAGGGCTCAAGTCTTCTCTTATAAGTGGCCATGGAACCTGGGCCAATTAAAATCTCTTATCTCATTGTGTCTCTTCCTCAAAGGGAGCCTGCTCTGCACAAAGGGAACCACAGGAACTATACTGGTGGCTTGTGTACAAGATTTTGGTGGCTCTAAAAGCATTATTGGCTTCTCCCTTTGCTCACATTCCTGCAGCTCACTTGAGGAGCCTCCTGACCACACAAGAAGGTTATAACGCAGAACAGTCAAGAAGCAGAGTGGAGACAGAGGAGTTTGCCAGTTATCAAATATTTACTGTTTGCACAGTTATTCTTGTGTTTGTGTGCTGGCAGGCTGAGAAGATCTGAGACATTAGGAAGTAGATTAATGAGTGTCTGACAATGTCAACGCTGTAGGAAGCAAAGGAATTAGAGTTGAATTTACAGTTAGTGATTAGTGAAGCTCAGGGATATTGTTGGGGATGAAACCAACCACACAAACAAACCAATGAGTCCTTTCACAGATAAAAGCTCATTATTGGGAGGGCCTAGTGGTCACGCTTAACTGCATGGTGGCTGCTGAGTCTGGGGTCTTTCACATGTGGAGAAAGGACACCCCCCACCACCACCACCACCACCGCACACACATACTCTCACTATATACACACTTCTCCCCGTGCTTCTTCTGAAAGAACCCTAATCCTTGGCTTTTGTAAATGCGTTCTTAAATCACCCTTTTGCCAAGAGTCTCCAGCGACGTACTGGAGCTGCCACATTTTTCAAACAAAACCACAGTTACAGATTGAATGGAAAATTTAAGTCAGTCGGCGTCTATTGGCCAATACAGAAACATAGCACAATGTATTTGTAGACTTTTGTAGCATATATTTTTTGTTTTGAGAATGCAGGGTCTTGTGTAGGATAAACATAACTTTATTTTCTTTATTCTATTTAACTATATAATTAAAAAGTTATTTAAGTGTCTCATAGTATCTTGCAAAAAAAAGCAAAAGAAGAAAAAAAGAGTCTCTTTTGTTGGGGATTTGTTGATGTTGGTGAACTCAATGTCTGTATAACATATCAGTATGGGTACAAACAAGTATAGAACTTTTAAAGGTACAATATGTAACATGAATAAATTTACATGTAGTATTCACAGTCCAATTGTGAATAGACTGTAAATAATCTATTTTTGTTACTTAATTTTACTATGAAAAATCCTTCTACTCACTACTACTACTCACCCCTGCATACCTCTTTTTTGCTCCGTCACTGTAATAATGCTGTATTTTCAAAGTCCGCTAGTAACCAGATCTCAGCACAACACCAACTCAAACACCAAAGTTTGAGTCAGCACACAAGCAGGAACAAATCTTACTACGTATACTCTTTCAGACAGGACTCTTACTGTACATCAGAGTTGTACAGAATGACACACATTTGTACTTATCATGTTGAAGTGGTGCTCTGGAACATCTGTGCAATAATGGCACAGATCAGAGTGCATGTCGATGCGTAGGTCAGATGAATAAATGGAGTGGGTCAAATGAAGTCATGAATAACTGGTTGAAAAAGGGTCAAATCTGACTTCTGTGCTTACCCAAATGTTTACAGAGCTATATCGGGAGCTTCAGTTTGTTAACCTTTTAATGTGTGGATTAATCAGTATCAGGCAACACAGGAGCAGCACTCATAGACTGGATCCAGTCATTTATCACCAGTTGACAGTAGATTTTTAGCATGGTCAAAGTGGTGGCTGGAAAGTACTTGAAATGAAGGGCGTGGGGCACACATTGCAGAGAAGAGAAACCAGGACAAAACTGTAATGTGATCCATCCAGATGAGTTTAAACACTAGATTTTACAGTGGATAAACACTCAATACATCCAAGCAGACGTTAGCAATCATATCAAAATGGAAGGTCAGTCAAAATTACCGCTTGCCCTTTAAAAAACACTCATTTGGAAATTAAGGTGGGTGTAATTGTACCCAGATTGTTTTAGCTGCTTCTTTAGAGAACCTGTCTTTAGTTGAAGTCTGTGAGGTTGCTCTCTCAGACAAGTTGCAGGAGATTTCACGAGGCACAGGGAATGAGGAAACTCTGGTCAGGATCTCTGGGCTATCTGAAATGGAGCAGCGGTTTGTACAGTGCAAACGGATCACCAGAGCTGTGTTGCCAGGCAAGTTGAGCATAAGCTGCTTGCTTGTATTTATACTGGAACAGAATTTCTGCAAAGAAAAGGTGGATAATGATCTTGTAGCTACACCGAGACTGAAATGCTAGCCTTTGCAGAATGGTCTTTACTGGAAGAAGACTTCAGAGAAGAAAGACAAGCAAAAAATTTGCTGATTCACATTGAATTGTTTTTATTTTACACATTATTTGTTTTACTGTGGGTGTGTCTTTTATTATGTGTGGAAAAATAGGCAAAACTAAGTTAGATTAGTAGTGAAAGTGTCTCGCAGTGGTCGTGTGACATGCTACTGAAGGGGCTGTTTATATAACAAATTATTCCCCTAAATGGGGAAGGGCAATGAAAGGCGGAGACAATGAAATCATCTTGCTTGGATGGCTTCAGTATTGAGGTCGGCCCTGTTTTGAGCAGCCCCCCCTTTTCACCATGCACCCCACACAGCGAGGAGAACTGAACACACACAGTAACAATGCAGAGCAATGTCATTGGCTAGTAGACCACGCACTTCTGGCCAATAGCAGCAGCATGCAGAGATGGTAGTGTATTTGGACCCCAGAGAGTGTGATTACCTATTCACAGTGTGTTTTATTTGAACTTGTGTAAAGCTGTAGCCGTGCTGCCATTGAGTCTGCACACGTTGGATAAAAATTGGATACAGGGAAACTGTAAACTTTATCTTGTTTTTGTAGGATTCAGATATTATCAGTGCGGTCTTGTTTAAATATCTAATCATAGTGGATGTTCAGGTTTGTAGAACAGGCTTATGATGGCAGGGAAATGTAATCTACGGCTATTAATCTGCTGAAGGTGATCAGTCAGGTGATAATGAGCTGTGAGACTGTATTTGATAACCTGTTGACATTTCACACTGACATCAGAAGAAGAGCTCAGCGTTGTTTTCAAGTTAAACTCTGCTTCCCATCTGGGCGGATGAGAGTTTTTCTCTGGGTTTTGGTTACATAATGTTAGCATGTCAGGCAGGAACGGGCCTGCGATGACTTCATAGTCTCTTGGCAGACCGGGTCCACCACTTCTGAGGTATTTTCTGGAGGTGCTTTTGAAACATGAGAGCTCCAGGGAATGGCCAGCACAAGCTTGTCAGGAAAATATACCCTAATTGATGAATATAACCCTAATCCATTTCTTTTGTAGCTTCAGAATGTGGAAGGATCCACGTAATCCTTTACAACCCAAAAAATGTAGTGAGGTTGAGGACCTAGAGACACAGCTGGGTTTGCTTTACCCTGAAGGTGATTTAAAAAAAAAGTTGACCTGAAATTGATCACATGCAGGTTAGGGTTGTGTTCTGACCTCTGGGGTGGATTTTTTTATTAGATGAAAAGTGTTTCATTATCAGTACATTCTCCTGCAATGTGGACTGTAGGTAATGTTAGGAAAGACGACCTTACATTTCAGTAAAACTAAAAAACACTATAATACTTATATAATTATATAGTATTAATTTCTAATGAATTACCTATACCATCACATTCTAAGGATCCATATTTTCAAAATGTATTTCTGTTTCAGTTGTACAAAACATACTTTTTAGTTCAACTGAATAAGGCAAATATTACTGTGCTTGTTAGCATTTCTATAATTTTAAGATCATAATATGTGATTATTTCGAGGCACTTCACAAATTCAGATCAAGGCCTTACAAAGACTATGTACAGGAAACTCAACAAATCCTTCAAGAGGAAGCCCAAGGCAACAGTGGAGAGGAAAAACTTCCTTTACAGAGGGGAAAAACCTCAGACAGAATCGGGCTCTGGGTAGGTGGTCATCTGCCTGAACCAGCTGGGGATAGTGGACAGAGGAAAAGGAAAAGAAGAACACAAAGAACAATAAAGAACACAGACACTCGATGGCACATGCAAACACTGGGCAGGACGGAGCCCAGAACAACACAACACAACAGTTCTGCATTAAAACTCCAAAACCTCAATATACAAAAGTCAGAAAAATGTATAATTTTGTTTTGTTTAATGGCCTGTGTCATTTGGTAAACTACCAGTAGATATATATCCCCTCTGCAACATTAATGTTGAAAGTTACTTGTAGCTTTTTCATCAAAAATGTAATTACATGTGAATATACAAACTATACAAACTTTAATGTGTTTCTTCTTCTGTAACATATCCCACTGTACTTCATCTGTACTCATCTACTACTACATATTTTCTCTTAGTTTGACTGATGGACCCTGAATGGCACAAAATACATAGTGTGTGTTTAACCCAAGCCCGATTCAATCTAAATATAGTTGATATAATTTAACCAGTGTGACCAATGTTATTGACAGGTAATAAGATTTGAGTTTTTATTAAACATGAATAACTGTGTATATTGATAGAGTGTTAGAGTTATTAGATCATGAAAAGGGTGGATTTCACAGAGGGAAATATCAGAGGAAACAAGTACTTTGCATGTTTCCAGACCTTTAACAACTATTTTCCTCTGTGGTTGTCACCAGGCCTTTAACAGCTATTATCTACAGTGTTGAATATGGAAACATTTCATTTGCAGTGCTCCAACTTCAGATGAGTGGAAAGTCACTTTGTGACTATTTGAATGTCGCTATATTGGAGATTTATTGGTACGTATAAATGTAAATGCCAAAGTCATCATGAAATGTGTCACAAGGAAATTAAGTTTGACCACTCACTGTTTGGAAACACGGTGAAATAACTGGCATGTTGACATGTGGATAATGAATCAGGACACACTGACTGTGACTGTGCCCATTCTGGATACTGTACTGTCCCAGTGTTTTCTCTGTTCTGTTCACAACTGGAATAGCCTGTGATCAAAGAGATCACTGGGGAAAGGTCAGATCTTTGTTTCCCTGGCCGAACAAGGACTAGTGTGGATGAAACAGAAACCATCTGGGGAAAGGCGTGCATCAACATGGCCAGACCTGAACCACAGCCCCGTTGGAGGGTGAACTTTGCTCAGACACAGACCAGTTGGTGCTTTGCGGTCTGTTGTATATAAAACCTGCCGTCTCTGCAGGCTTTTAGAATTGGCCATCTAGATGTTGAAATTGAGAACAGCTCAGTATTGTGACATGACTTTTAGCAGACTTGCAGCCTCCTTCTAGTAAGGGTTTGCCCTTTGGCTGTACTGCTGAAATCTGCGGTTAGACTGCTGCTGAGTAGTACAGGCTCTGCCCAGTCGCCGTTAAATCCCAAGCCAAGGAATTCATTATAACGCAGTGTGTGTTTTATGAGAATTCAGCTGTTTGTCAACAGAATGCAGTGTGGTTAAAGGGATATAAATCCACAGTGGCCTAAGTAGTGGTTTACACGTTTGGGATAATGTGTGAACGGCACACAAAGTTGCCACATTCAGCCCCGATGTCTAGCATTAAATAGATAATGCAGTGTCGAGGTTAAAAAAGCAGGAGAAAGTGATGAAGAAATTCCACTCTCCCCTCTGATCCCTCCAGTTATATGCCTTTTGTCGATGCCCCCCCTTTCCCCTCTTACTGGCCCCTTGTGCCTAGTTTATCCTAATGCCTGTGTTATGGGAAGGGACAGGCAGTACTCCAGGGAGCGTCCTCCAAATCTCAGCTCATGTGAAGGCGTGCTCTGAGTGGGAAAGACCGAAGTGTTATCTATATAAGGTAAAAAGAAAGCTGCAGATTAGGGACTGGCCAACAGATTGGCAGATTAAAAAAAATGAAACACAAACACAAGACTCCAGACTCATGTGCCTTGTCTGCCTGATGCTTTTCTTGTTCATGAGGAGATATGACTAGTACAACCTTTTCTTCTCAGGGCACCTACAATTTGTCAACTATAGAAACACACATTCCTGATTGGTGTTTTTCCTTTTACCTTCATGTCTCACTTGCCATTCTGTGCTGACAAATGAGTCATCAAAAGTTGTCAATTTAAAATGTTTTGTGTGTAGATTTGTTGGGTTTTTTTTGTAAGAATGGTTCAACTGGAAAAAGTCAAATATATATTAGATTATTCATTCATCTTCTTAACTGTGTTGTCCTTGAGAGGGTTGCGGAGGTGCTGGAGCCTATCCCACCTACCTATGGGCGAAGGCGGTGTACACCCTGGGTGTGTCAACAGCTCATCACAGATTATTAGATGATTTTTAATATTGTAAATTAAAAAATAAATGGCACCATTCACACAGACAATAGTTTTATAGTTCTATTTCTTCTCAGTTTTATGAAGGATCTTGAATACCAGTTAACATGTTAGCCATATCAACTTTAATAAATAAATGAATGACATGTTAATACACCCAGTGGCTTTACCATCACTGTAATGATGGTAATGAGGCCTTAGGAAGACTCGATTGATTGGAAAGTGTTCAGGGTTTTCACTATGTGACGAAGGCTACCCTACATGCTCTACGTATTAGATTTGAGTACAACTTAGTTTTGTCAGAGTCATAAACAAAAGCACAGGAATGGTAGACTCCACTTGAAACACAACACGTATGGGAATAACCACCTCGGGGAAACTCTATATGCTTTCTCTATAAAGTACAATGCAGCTGCTCAGATAGGATTCATTGCCTTGGGAGGAGTTGAATCTCAGGCTTCCGGGTGACTTCTGATATTTAGGCAGGCGGATCGGCCGGGATGCCAGAGGCTATGTTAAAAAGATACTGTGTTACTTGTTGTTAAGATCTAGTTTCTGTCTATGATGGAACTGACTGACGGCATCACAGTCTGACACCAGTGGCCTTCGTGGAGCCACAGCCGCTCCCTCAGCAGTTTTGTGGAAATGCTCATAGGAGAAACATGTAATTGCAGAAGAGCATCGGGTGCTTGGTAACACCACCTTTCCTTCTGTTATGATTTGTAGATTCGATGACAGATACGTGTTAAGCCTTTATGGCTCCACACTCTACTTTCATACACATGAGATGCTGGCAAGACGCCTCTCACGTGTTCCTTGTGGACAGACATTTGCCTGTCATTCTCTTTTTATTAGACTAAACAGGCCATCAATCAAAGTGACCCAAGCTGTGCCTATGTTAATCACAGACATAGAGTAGTTTCAATGCTCTTACTGGTTACTGTATTTCATCAAATATTTGGCAGTGTGTTCTTAATAAAGATAAAGGACTTACAGCTTAAATGTAGTTTTCACTAAGAGTAATTGCTGTTATGTTATTGATTACATGAGGACAAAAAAATGAAGCCTAGGTCCAAAGATTTATTATGTTTTTTAAGCTTCTTTCATTTAAGAATGCTTGTCTCATATCATACATAACCACAGTGAACGTCATGGTTACTATAGCTCTGAATATATAGCATATTTTACTGGATCTGAAAGTGAGTCGGTCATAAAGTACATGTGCTGGTATGCTGCAAAAGGTCAGGTTAAAGCTCACCTCCTCACTCACACACACGCACACACAGTGATCTCTCTCTCTCTCTGACAGACACACCCTCCCAAATCACTATATGTTGCAAGTGCTGTTTGTTCAGCTGGAACGGGGATCCTCCTCCTCTTCTCTTAGTAGAGGAATTGGGAACTTAAATTCCGTAGTATCACAGAAAACTCTCCCGGGTTCAGGGTACCGATGGCAACAGCATACAGCAAACAGATGTTGCACTTTTTAGCCCTGATTTGCTCTTCAGTGTTGGGACCTAGGGATTGGTGCAGAGCAGATTTAAGGGCTTGTGTGTTTTTATTACTTGGCTTCAACTCCCACAGGTGCTTTAGGGGAAAGAACCTAACTTGCTTGTTATGATTATGGCCCTTCTCTTCCTGAAAATGAGTCTTTTTTTTTTTCTATTTTTCTTTTTTTGTTTTGATTGTATTTTTGGTCAAGCTGAAACCTTGCATTAAATTACAGGAAATATACCAAAATGTTTCCACTGTAAGCCCAGAGAGACTCCAGAATCAGTGATAACAGCTCCAACGTACTCAAGGTCATTTATTATCTTTACTGCACAAAGACAGCTTCCATAGCTTGGTTATTTGCAGTGCTGTGTTGTTGCTGGAAAATGTAATTCTATTGCTCAGCGTTCATCCTGACTTTGTAGAGATGTGCACAGATCTGAAGTGGCACTGAAACTGTAGTTGAAATTTGTTCTCAACTTGATCTCAGGATTTGCAAGAGCCCGGTCTGACTTGTCCTGCGGTTTGCCTCTGACTAGAGTCTGTTGAGAAAAGCCATCTGGTGGAATTTGGACACCTTTAAAAACAGCGTGACTGCATACAGATAACTTCACCCGGTGGTCTCATGTACATGCAACCACCCAAACTGTCTTGAGCGCACACCCAGAATGTGTGCAGGAAAGAAAAATAACCTTCAATCGGTGTGTTGTAACGAGAATGGACAGTTTTTAATAAATACATGACAGTTTACTCTTACTGTCAGTTTATGTCTGATTCTTGAAACTTAGGCCCAGACATATTGGGAGATCATAGTACATGGAGCAAGACGTTAAGTAAATTATCCAACTCACATCTGCATCCATGTTCAGTATACTGGAGCTGCTGGTACATTTATAAGTGCTTTTAAATGAAGTCCACCTGAATCTCAGTGTTTGTTTTGGTTAGTGGTGTATTTTCTTCTGTCCCTCAAGTTAACCTTTACACTCGTCTGCAGTTATTTTCATATACATTGGTCTTTTGTGTTTGTTTTTCTTGGTCTTAAAAGAGTGGATTAGATATCAACAGTGCAGTACATTTCCCTGTTCACCAGCTGTTTAATTATTTTTGCTGAGACCTTTAGCCTCTGTTTGAAGACTGGACAGATTTGTGTTAATGGTCTGAAACTTAACCAGAAAAGGCACTTTCTCCTCTAACTGTTCTTTTAAAACTAGCATGTTCTCTATTTTGATAAATGGAAATTAAATCACAAACACCACTTAATATTAAAAGCAACATGCTAGCCAGTAACACCTGTAAACAACAACAAAAAACAGTATTTAGATTATATCTCATATATCAGCTAAATGAAAAGCCACAAAGCTGTTCGATTACTTGTAAGGTACCAGTTATATGGTTATTTTGACAAAGAGACACATTAGAATGGTTTGTTTCTCTTGCTTCTATTATGCTAAGGTAAGCTAAAGCTATTTTTGTTCTAGCTAGCATTAGCTTTACCGTTGATTCTTCTCACAGCCACTGGACCGCAAAGAAATATCTCGGTTCTTGTGGAGTATGTAGCAGGCTTTATCCTACACACGCAACATTTTCCACTCCTCTTCCGTGATTTTTTTTCTGTTTTTGCTAAAGATGTCGTCCTTTGTCAGAAGGAAAAAGAGATGAGTGGCCTACATTCGTGGGCTCTGACTTGCGTAAAACTGTCACCACATGCCAGCAGAGTGTGTCATGGGTGCCATGTCATCAGCTGCACCCACTAATTTTACATCCTGGCATAACAACAGGACCCATCATTACCAAAATGCTGCTGTTGCAAATTAGGGGCATGTACAGCAGAGCGTAGAGTTGGGACATACCAAAGCAAAGAGACAGCAGCAGACAGGGAGATAGCTCAATGGGAAAGAAGTAAACACTGTAAGACAGTGACAACAGGGATGGGTTTTAGTGAAAAGAGAAAACAGCCCTGATAAAATACCAAATCTAGAGGGCATAGATGCTCTTCAACTACACCTTTGAAGGCGCAATAATGATGCCCCTTGAGCACAGTAACTAGTGACTGTCATGGTTTCAATGCTTATTGGCATCTAGTCCCCAGGCCTGCCATTCACAAAGCACTTAGCCCTCAAGGATCAGCACACTATTCACAAACCAGGCCTACTTTCTTTGCCCAGCCTTTACCCAGGTCCATTTCTTTATTTGTCTGGCCAAATCCTCTGGGACAAACTTCTATTCAGAGTGAGGCTGCCGACACGTGAGCTGTGCCCTGTCAGACGCCAAATCTGGCATCTGTAAAGTCATGTCAAAGAAAAACACTCCAGGGAACAAGCTCATAGAGATTAGAGTGAGGTGAAGATGTCTGGATCCTGTACAGGATGCTCTCAAAATATACGGTGGATGATAAGGCGCTCTCTGCAGAGCAGTAAAGTCAAAATTGTTCCTATAATGAAAAATATCTCTGCTACTTTACAGCTGGTTTACCCCAGTGATTCATGTGAGCAAATGAACAGCATTAAATTATGACGAGATGTTTTCTTTGATTATGTCACTAATCAACTGATTTTGCTTTCTTGTTTTTTCTTTTTCATGTCTCTCTGTCTTTGCTTCCTGCTGATTTCTGCTGATGATCAATAGGTAAGTACCATGTAACTACACATATGAAATGCATCTGGAACCCACTGATGTATAAAAAAATATGCAAAAGATTTTTTTTTCTCTACATGTTAATGTTCTCCCACTGTTCTGTAGACACATCTGCAGGGGACACATGGTTCACTGCTGGGCTGTACTTTCCCACAGCCGAAGTATGATAAGCTGTGAAAAAAACACACCATCATATGAGCACATGTCTCTGGGCATATGTGCCCATTTCCATGGATACACTTTGTTTAGAATAATACAAAGACATCCCTTTATTATTTTTTGCTGGCATGAGTTGGTAAGAGAAGACAGCATGGTGCAGCTTGAGCGTATTGATGCCGTCTACATGGCATTGGCTTACAGATAAACACATACCTCTCTGTTTCATACTTACACAGTGGACAGACCAGATAATATGTGCACACACATGCTGGCAGTGACACAGCAGGTCACTACTTTAGCAGAATCATGTCCAACAGTGCCTGATTGTATATTTGTATTCCAGCATTGTGCTGACTCAAAGAGGCTAACAATAGAAAGGTACATGAGTCTCTCTCTTGTGTGTGTGTCCTGGGAGAGAGGTGAGTTTCAGCAGCTGTTTGCTGGTTTGGTCCATTCTCACTGACCTTTATATCAAACCAACTATTACCATTCAAACAATTTTCTTTGCTGTGTAGATTTTAGGTTGCATGTTTGGTGGCGGTCTGGGTGTGGTGTTGAAAGCCATGAGGAACTGGTATGGCCTGATCCTCTCCATTGTTTCCACTGAAAAGGCTGCTGGGTTTGCTCCCTGTATATCCATCCATCCTGCCAGCTTTTAGTTTGTGTTGAACCAGCAAGGGCTCCAGCTTTTTCTCTCTCCAAACTGAATCCCATCAGGCAGAGATGTGTGAGGGGTGGCCAAGGCTCAGCTTAGCTCAGCCTGACTCTGCCAGCTCAGCCTAATGCCACTCCCTCCTAATGACTTTCCCACAGACCCACACATACACACAGGTCACTTTGCTGGTGATGCTGACCTCAGCTTGACCATATTTCTCAGTTAACGAGAGGTTTCCATTCGGCTAAAAATTTTGCCTCCGTTGTCTCTTTCCAAACCACTCCTTCCCCTGTGTCTGCAGTCTGGGTTTCCTTTTTCCCCTCGTTGTGTTTCTCTCTGTTCAAAGTCTGTCTGTTCTGCTTATTGTGTTCCATGTGAGCGCTGAGTGATGCCAGTAAACTGATGAAACCAGAGTCTGAAGCTCACACAGACCAGTGTTTACACAGGAAACTGTGCGGAGAAAACCTTCTGTGATTAAGCTTCTCAGACACTTATGTAAGAGTCTGCATTTTCCCGTGCACTTTAAGCCAGGTTGCAAAGGAACGGTCCAAGTGCATTAAGACAATGATGTTGTGCCACTGTGAGACTACACCTGGGCGCGTACGTATGTCCTCATGCCCATCAGTCACTTCCCTGTTTCCATACCTTCAGGCGCTCTGTCTGTGACCCGAGGCGAGTGCCATACAGACCCGTACCCTCTGACCCCTCAACCTGTCACACACTGAATAACAAGTTGATGAATGAGCAGCTGCAGAGTACGGTGAACATCCTTCTAACGCTGACGGCTGATGATGGTTAGCTCCATGTATTGTACTGTCCTTCAGTCAAAACATAAAGACTGCTGTTGTGGCCCCAGACTCTGAACCATGTCTTTCTCCAGACATCAGTCAGTGCTATTGACTGAAAGTGTGTTTGTACTGACAGGCCTTTTACTGATGTCTCACTTATGTACCAGTGAGTGAATCAAGTCTGAGTCTTATTGACTCCCCTTAGTGGCACTTTTAACTTTTGTTTCTAAAATACTTACATTGTTCAGTCACACCCATATTAGTTTTTTAACTGTGATGTAGATGTATTAGGTTACATTCAGTCCATTGTGTGAAATACCCGGTGGCAAACAGGGGGTCCCCCTACCTACTGCTCCAGTGTTATGCAGAAGTCTGACATGGACTCACTACACAATATACAATATTTCATGTGCACAAGCAGAAGAGACGCCCTGGCTATAGCTTCATGATTTACAGACATATTCATCACTGAGCTATTATTGTTAACAAGACCACTCAAACAAATATGTCCTGCAACACAACCCCCACCCCCACCCTCCCCTACAGGTTTTCACCTTAAACTGCACACAGACGGTCCATCACAATTCAGTCACAGCAAACAGGCAACAGATCACAAATATTTTTAACCAAGTGTTTTAGGGCTGCAACTGATGCTCATTTGGATTGTTGGGAACAATTTTCTTGATTAAAGAAAAAGACGAAAAAATGATGAATTACCAGTTTGGGCTATGAAATGGTCAGAAAATGGTGAAAAGGATTCATGTAGCTAACCAAAGATATTCAATTTGCTTTCATAGAGGAATGAAGAACTCAGAAAATACTCTAATCTAAGCAGCCAAAATGAAAGGTTTTACCTTTTTTCTTTTAAAATGAATAAAACAAACAAACAAACAAAAAAGATTGATTAACAGAACTGTTAGTAATTCATTTTCTAGGAAGGTGCTGCCTGAATTAATCAAGTAGTAGCTGCAGTAAGTTATGAACTACATAGTTTCCCATCTGCCCTCTCTATGCTACACATTAGCTTCAATAACATTCATCATGTTTTCTCTGATCTTCATTTATCATTAAACATAAGCAAAAAGAAACATCTGATCTTTGACAGAAACCTTCAATAAACCCAAATACAAAATTGAACTTGTCTCACTGAACAGCTCTGAAATTCAATTTGTGTCCTGGACGAATATGTGGGAGTGTGGCTTGATTGTTCACTCCCATTTCAAACTCACATCAGGACTCTCCTCTCCAAAGTTAAATGTAGAATCGGCTTTCTCTACCAAAATAAATCATTTACACACTCCGCCAAAGTCTTTCCTGTTAAAATGACTGTCCGTCCACTATTTGACTATGGTGATTTGATATGCAGATCCACCCCAAAGACACCATCTACCACATTGACATCTGCTTTGCTACCAAAGCTCCCTATAACGCATACCATTACAGTCTGTACTCATTGGTCAACTGGCCCACCCTTCAGTCCTGTACACACCTACACTGGTTGATACATCTACAAACCCCTCATTGCTAAAACACCTCTTTATCTGTGCTCATTACCCACCATTCAGAACTCCGCCCGTACTCTTCATCATTCCAGTTTTCTGATGCTCATGACTTTGACTCTTTGCAACAATCCTTAAGACTTACCTCATTAATACTGCTGCACCTGTTTTTAGCTTTTGTTATATGTGATTGTGATTGGGTCTACTGTCCATCCTGTGTGTGTGTGTGTGTGTGTGTGTGTGTGTGTGTGTGTGTGTGTGTGTGTGTGTGTGTGTGTGTGTTTGTGTGT
>JAPSES010000258.1:14797409-14823659 GCA_029822895.1 Maxillicosta whitleyi
GTGTGTGTGTGTGTGTGTGTGTGTGTGTGTGTGTGTGTGTGTGTGTGTGTGTGTGTTTGTTTGTTTGTTTGTTTGTTGTTGTATATAGAATTTGTTCTGTTGTTATCTGTTTACGACCTGTGCTGCTGCTTATTCTGTTTGTATGCTGTGTCTTGGCCAAGTCACTATGATAAATAAGAATCAGTTCCCAATTAATTTATGTGGTTAAATAAATAAAATACAATTAAATGAAAATAAAATTTCTATATACATATATATATATATATATATATGTGTATATCTTGATCTTTACCAAATTTGTATTTTTAAGTAGAACCAGTAAAATCATGACCTTAAACATAAATAATAAACATAATAATTCCTGCTTTTAAGGTGAGTTTATTTTTTCCTAAACTTGAAGGATTTGAATTTGCAGACTATTTATAACAGGTATTCAACATCAGAAATTCTGTGACAAAATAAAAGGAAACACTACATAATTTTTTCTGTATTTAATATTTGTGAGCATATATTTGGCTAATTTGAGTCATGAATATGGAACATGGTAAAAAAAAAAATGTAAGCATTTTTAATAACAGTTGCAGTGTTTTTAAATATATTTCCAGAAATCCTCTCAGGTTTGTTGCTGAGGCTTTCAGCGGGTCTAAGTGTCAGTCCAGAGGTCTTCATAATGCTGCAGCGGCCTGTCGACATACTTTCAAATTCATACATCTTTCATTTTGCGCTTGCCATGTGCATGGTGTTGTTTTGTTATTACGTAATGGCATCTCCACCTGAGAGGCTGTCGGATGCACAGTGAATATGAGTGATATACAGGAACAAAACACTCAGTGAAATTTGTAGATATGGAAGAGAAGCAGGCTGTTAAAAGATTAATCTCCTCTGCTATTCTTTCTGTGTTTTTCTTGGCTTTGCAGTAATGGAAAGGTAAATTCACTCCTCAGTCGCTCATCCTGCCTGGCTTCAAAAAAGCCACTTTTGTTTCACCTTTCTAAATGCCCCTTTTTCCCGTAAGCACTCGCTTATGTTGACGGAGCTGACTGTGCAGAAGCTGCTCACATTACTTTTTCCCTTGTTCTTTTTCATTTTCTTTATTATCCTCCACCTCATGGTTAATACTACTCTTACTTCCAGTAAAGCCCGGAAATTCTTTTTTTTTTTTAAACACGGCAACCAAGAGTTCCCGCCTGTGAGATGAGGAGTGTAGACTGAACAAAAGCAGCAGGTCAAAGGGTACACATTTTCATTTGTGAGACTAATAGCCCAGGTTTACCTGGAGGGTACGGAAACCCAGAGAGCTTTTTCAGCAGGGACCAGCCCAGACACACCCCTTCCTTCTCTGCAGAGGTTGGGCGTGAGTATATGAGGACTTCAAAAGGTCTAGAGCGAAGGCAGGGACCCGGGCCAAGCTCGGCGGGAGAGCCATTACAGCCCAATAGGAGTCAGCTGTGACCTCAAAGACCGTTAAATGATGTGATATGAGAGGGTGTGCTGCAGCCTTCACAGGCCTCTGTACCAAATCAGAAGGACAGAGTAGTAAAATGAACTCCATGCTGATTTAAGGGTGAAGGAATTATAGCTGTACAGAGGATAGGCTTTTATTTCTTTTTTCACAGGTCTTTGTTCAGTCTTTCTCACATTTATTGCATCAACACCCCCCAAGGACTGTTCTGTCTGTAACTATGCTATTGCACTGTATCAGCTGTGTCAATTTTTTGTTTCTTCATCAGTAAAGAAATCAGTTTTTGTTTTGTTTTTAAATGAGAGGATTTGTTGTTTTTATGGGATCCACATTGTGCAGGTTCCATGTTTACCTCGAGGCTGATGGAGTGAAAGAGCTGGTGATTTACTCCAGTGTTTACTGATGTGAGCTGACCCCCCAGTCTGTGTGCAAACCTAATAATGAGGTGTCTGGAGGTCAAGAGGTAAAAGTTTGTTGAATGCAGACTCTGACCCTCTCTGACCTCATTGAGCCAGCACGTTAAAAGCAGCAAATGAAATGACTGGCTATCTCTGAGCTGGGAATTGCTTTCATTCAGTTTTTTGTCATACCACGGATCTGTTTTCATTGCTCAGCAAGTGTGAGTCAAAGAGTGGATGCTAGTAAACAAGGGGTCAGGTTGTACAGAGTGGACAGAGTAAAAGGCTAGCATTGACTTTGTAACAGAGGAGGTTAGTAATTTATTTAATGAGATTTTAACAAATGATTTTGTCATTGCATAGCTGGCATATGAGTATAAACCAAGTTTTAATGAGTTTACACTGGGAATTAGAGTGGAAACTCCCACTTTTCCTATTTGAGTTGTTGATTATGACTTAAGATTAGTTTAATTACATAACTGTATATTCCATTGTATTGTTAAGAGGGCTGTCTTTACCACTGAAGCTCTGTGGCAACATCCTGCTGTGCTTTCTTTGCTGTTAACTGTTGGTAAAACTATTTCCATGCTCTGGGAATAAATGTATCTTTAGAGTCGAAGTGGTTAGTGGTATGAACTTTAGCTCCCCTCCTCTTTGCAAGTGCAATTATTTGCTAGAGTAGAATGGCTAATTAAGTGGATGTACATATTTTACAGTAATTATTATTTTATGTTCATTGTTTGTGTCTTACTTAGATTTTATATTAAATCAGTTATAGTTGATTTTATTTCACCACTTTGCAGAATGAATTGTTTATCACCACTGAAAGGCTGGCCAGGTTGCATGTAAGAGGGATAATCAGAGCTTTCTCACAGCTGCTTGCTATACAGTGGTGCTGATCACAAGCATACAATTGACTCAGAAAAGTTACTATTGTAAAACCAAAGCAGAAAGCTGAAAGATCCTAAAACATTGTGTCATCATAATTTCCCCTGGGTTTATTACAGTGACTGCCCATCACAGTATAATGTAGTACTAGTTTAGTCCATTATTAATATGAACATAATGATATGTATGTGGTTGCATTAATGTTGCCCACTGTAGCGAGCCAACCATGAATCATGGATAGTCAAATGTGTTTTCACTTGTGTTCCGTTAAATCACCCTCACTATGTCACATAAACGTGTTATGACGCTCCAACAAAATTGCCTGCTCATTACGGTGCTATAAAACACACCACACACTCCCATGAACATTCCACTTGCTTTACAAAAGAAACGTCTCCAAACGTGCCAGACTTTTTAACCACCACTTAACTCATCCTCCTTTCCTAAACCCCCAGAATTCACTCTCCTTTGTCAAAGTGAGAGATCTTCACATTGACAATGTGCCTGTCTGTCACTTGATATGTACCACAGGGAGATTTCAAAATGGAAAACATTTCAAAGTCACCGCAAGATTGCTGTTGGACTTTGTTGTGGTAATACGAAGCAGCTGAGAAAGCAGGGCTCGTACACCACTCCTCTAAGGGGGATTTCATTGTCAGGAAGTGTCCCATGTGCAACAGCACGGTTGATCCAAAATGGCTTTTAGTCCTAGTAGCTTGAACTCTGTGTGTTTAGACCTTTTATTGTTTTAATTGGAAAGGGTAATTTCAATGATGTAGGTGTTACATTATTGTGTAAAGGTTCAGACACTCAACTGAATATCTGTAACAAATAGCTGTCAATACAGACACCCCCCCCCCTCCACAAGCATTAAATGTCTCAGATAAATGAAAGGAGCTCTTAATATTGTCTGTTAATTGAATGTCTATTGTGAGATAATGAACTTTTTCGTCCTTCATAGTGGAAACTTATCTGATGGGATTCCCCCACTCTTCCATATTTCCACCCCTTCTGTACCTCCCAGTCCACAGACGGTTTCACGATCCAGGCGCTGATCCAAAATCTGAGCACAGAGCTGCATCTCCTGAAGTTCAAGTATGATTTAATTTCACCACATGACGAGTTTTTCGTGTGTGGGCTTGCGGCACTGCCAACGCGTGCTGATGTTGTGACCTCAAGTCAGGAAATCCAACCAGACTTTAGTGCACTGCAATTAAACCAGAGCCATTTCACACCTGCATTACTTTCCTGCAGCACTGATGTCATTCTCACACACTGAAGTTACACTATGTAAAATTAAAGAATGACTTAAACTGAATGTCACAGATTTTATGAGAATATAAATAGTATCTGCTGTCAAGAGGGACCCCTTTTTCATTTTTCAGCCAGTAATTAAACAACTGCTGTTGACAGACAGGAAAGCACTTCAGGAAGCCAAGCAGTGGTTTGATTACAGCTTAGCTGGTCTGGGCTGTGGTACCTGCAGGCAGCTGAGCACTGCATCAGGCAGCAACAATGGCTTATTTAGCCCCCTGTAGGCCTCCTGGTTCTCAGCATCACATTCCAAGCAGAGGTCACAGGGCCCACCTGCTAATCCACATCAAAGCTCCAGGTGAGGTGAGGGGCGGACCATGGGAATAGGTGTGGTGGCATAAATAGGAGTCACAGCCAAAATAGTGCATCTTATACTGGATGGTATGTTTGTGGGTTATTTCTTCTGCATATTTTACTTTTTTACCAATAAAATCAATAATTAGTCTATTGTCATGTAAATTTAAATCATAGACATTAGAAAATATATAGGCTTGCAATATACACCACAATGATTAGTCAGGTAATTCAATATGTAACATATAAATGATTATGAAATGATACCTTAAACTTTGCTTTCATACCAATGTTTAACAGAATTTTGAACAAAACAAGGAATTTTTTCCACTACTTCTGAATTTTGATATTTTAAAAGTTAACCATTGAATCTGCATGCACAGAAACAGCAGAACACCTCACTGTTTTAACAAAGGAAATCATAGACCATTTCTATCCTATTATTGTGTGTGTGTGACAGCTGCAGGTTTCTTTAATTTGACTAAATTTAATTTCCAGTAAATTCAATGTGTTTTATGCTTTTTGGTCATCAAATAAAACTGTAATTCAAAGGTTAAAGGGAAGTAATTTTCAGAAGCCTACATTTTTACAGTAAATGTAAATGGATCAGATTTGGTTTGTGTGTGTGTGTGTGTGTGTGTGTGTGTGTGTGTGTGCGTGTATGTGTGCGCGTGCGTGCGTGCGTGCGTGCGCGTGTGTGTATGTATTTTTGCAAATTGGTGATATCTTGCACCAGGGGTCACTTTTGAGTTAACTAGTCCTTTCATATATAACCCTGGGGACCAACCTCCATAACTACAGGACTTGGCTACAAAACTAAATAAAATCCTCACGTTTCATTATATTTCCATCAACAAGAAGTGCAAATGCTGAAGCTCTTGCTCATTAATATTATAAATGTTATTTGAACAGCTCCCAGCACAAGGTTGTTGCAGTTGTTTCACCTGTAGTTTTCCCTCAGCAGAGCCTGTCCACAGATTTGTGGGTTTTACCCTCACCCCTACCCTGACTGTAAACAATCTTTTGCCCCACCTGCTGCATCGGGTCAGCAGCATCGACATTACCAGCATCAGCTGGGAGGATGTGGGCTCAGAGAGGATTACCGGGGAGACGGGTATTATTCTGTGCCTACTGGAATCGGGACTCTACTCTTTGTGTTTTCCTAATCAGACCTCAGATGGGGTTTTCTCCAGCAGTTGGTACAGACTCTCAGTGAAACAGCAGCATCGTATTGAAGACCAGGCGTTTTTAGAGACAGTTTTTTTTTAGTTTTGAACTTAACATTTTTGGTGATGGGGAATGCTGTTTATTCTCTCAGTTGTTTGATCTGCTTCCCAGTTATTCCATGGATTAGGTGAGTCCTATTCATTCTCATACTAATGTATATGTCTATGGACTATGTATTTAGTATATCCTAAGTGTGTACATTAAATGCTTTTATCCATCCAAGTGAAAGTGATGCTCTAGTGATGGTGTTTTCTTTGTAGTGCAGATGAAGGACTTAAGAGTTCACCATCTCTTCTAGTGTATGAAATTTAAAGCATATTACTGCATATGAGAGGCTGCAGATACATCAGTGATTTATCAAAGAACAGAATCACATTATTACTTCTAAGATTTTACAGATGCGAATATTCACCTTGCGCCTCATCCGTCGGCATTCCTCTACTCCCTTGTCTTCTTCCATTGTGGGTTAAGCGGTCAATGTTGTTTCAGCGGGTCAGATTAACACTTCTGCCCTTCTGTAGCAGACCATAAACAGATTAATGGTAGCCCAAGTCAGGGCCTGGCCGGACCATCTGTACCAGCGCTGGGCAGAGGTGGGGGCTAGGGTGGGGAAGGGGACAAAGGGGCGGAGTGTGAGCAGATGTTCGCATAGAGCTGTAGGTCAGCGTGGCAGTAAAGCCGTGAGGACGCGAGGGAGACGCACAGGGACACCCGGATGAGGTGACAGTGTCTCACTGATGCTCAGGGTTAAACTCACACCGCTCTGACATGGCTTTAGGATGTTGTCTTACACTCACTTCACAAGGTACCGTATAATTAGCAGGATTTTAATTGAGCTGCATGTACCTCACATTATCCCTCTGCTCTGCATGTACAACTTACTACTTTGACCACTGCGGTTAGACAGGCATGTCTGCACACTGAGTGCTGTCATAAGTTGTAGGAGTTTAGGGGATGAAAGTTGTCTCTGGCATTTCCTCTGTTGTTTTTGCTGTAGTTACTTCAGACAGTATTACAAATGGTAAATATAACCAAACTGTGGGCAAGCAGCATGCTGAGTAGTTGACGTCTTTCCTTTTATGTTCCTTTCATTGTTAAATTATTTGCTTTCTTTAAGTTCTCTTACCTAAATTTGACCTAATGACTGACATCTATTATTTTTCCCAGGCCAATGGCAAATGTTAGGTGTATGAGAGTGTTAGTGTGGGTGTAAAGGGTTTTGGCGGGGCTGGCTCCTGTCTGGGCCAATACTGAGTAAATTACAAGGCTGAAGCAGTCTGAGGATGCAGGCTTTCATCCCCCTTCTGCTGGCCTGCAGGGCTGCTGGCAGACAGGTTATAGGGGGATGATCCTGCTCCACATGAGGAGGAGGAGGGGAGATTGATAGGTTTTGTTGAGGTGCAGATAACAGATTGATTTCACCTCACCTGGAGAGTTCACAAGATTATTCTGGTGAAAATAAGTAAGAGTGGAGTAGAACAAAAATATTCCCTGTTGAGCAACTATTACAACTATTAAGAAAGAGAAAAATGAGTCACTAAAGCATCAAAGAGTGTTATAATTCTTGATGAAAGCGTTGTTTTTCTTAGTTGAGGCCACGTGGCTAAGTTGGCTCGATATGTCAATGTTGAAGATCAATGAGCCCTGTGACAGAAAAGAGAGAGCTGATGAGAGGTCAGTGATTCAGGCTGATGTGTTTTTGTTTTCTTTGGCCTCATTTGAAGTTACAGATCACCCCTGCTCCCCATTTAAAGGGGTTTCCCACAGGGACAGGACTTCTGCCTCTATGAAATCTCTGTAAAGGTTATTAATGCACCTCTAAATCAAGATAAACCTACAGAACTCAAAGGTCATCTAGCTCTGGTTGAAGAAAGTATGTGTTTTCAAGCCAGTGGAAGTTCATTCAAAGACAAATGCGCGGAGCCAAGCAAATAGAGCACAGTCTGTGTCCTTGTTGTTGTTTTTGTTGTCAGATGGGTTTTTAGTTTGCTGGAGATGGTAGAGGGTGTCACAACAGGGCCAACAGTTCGTATCTCAGCAGGGAGGTGGGGTTTCAGGGAGGGGCTGACAAACAGTGTCAGAGGCTTCATTGCTCCCAACTCATCTCTGGTGACTCACTTAGATCAACCCACAGTGCACAGTGGAGACGCATCATAACACACTCAGATGTCTCAGCTTTGACACAGTGTGTGTTCAGTTGTGCTTTACCAATAACATATTCAATACACATGCAGATAATTGGCAAAAAGGGGGAAAAAAAAACATTGAGTCATAAGAGTATAAGCCTGGATAGTGCGGTGGAATAGCTTGAGATTTTCAGTCATATGCATGTTCACTTTGGAAAGTGAGGAAAGAATAATGCTATTATGTCTGCACTGTTCATGGAGTTAGAGCCAGGAAGTAATTATCATCAATTAGCATAAGACTCAAAGCACAAGTCAAAAATACACCTACAAGCTCTTGCCAGCTTGTTAAGAAACACTAATTATGTTCTTTGTTTGATTAATTTGCTCATTTTATTGTGAAAACAGCTCTCTGTGGTTTCAGGGACAGATTTGTGAAACTTTAGACAAAGCCAGCTGTTGTGTGCAGCTTCCAGGCAGAGCTAAGCTAAGCTAAACTTTCTACCTGTAGCTCACGCTCCATCATTAGTCCATAGCCACGAGGGTGATAATAAGTTAATTAGCTAATTTTTTTGTCAAAATAATGAAATTAAAAGGTTCCCAATCATGCTGCTGCTAGGTTAATCTCTTGCAGACGTGATGAAACCTCCTGTAGAATTTTCACAAAGAAGAAACATAATCAAGAGTCTGGTCTGTAAATAAAAAAAAAAAAAGAAAAGAAAAAAAAAAACAGAAACGCTTAAGTTTACAGCTGAGGAGAAAACACAGATTGTGTTTTCAGGTCAGCAGGGTCACCCCAAAGGGCTTTAAAGTCACTCTGGAGTGTTTTTTTGGAAAATGTCAGCTTGTCTCTGTGTAATAGATAAACATCCCCCCCACCCCCCCAGGGGTTTAGACGGCACCACAATTCTTGGCGCGAGCAGAAACTCACTTAACATGTTCAGCAGTTTGAGCAGTAACACACCAGGCCCCAGTCTGACACCACCGTGCCTCAGACTGGCCTGTGATAGTAGTGATTAGGAATTAGGAACTTTTATTGGTTTCTGAGTGAAGAGAGTTAAAAATGTGCTTTGTAGAGTAAAGTTGGAGCCTGCCTTCCAGCAGACATAGATAGAGGTCAGAAAGAGTGAGTTTCAGGAAAGCTGCCAGGTCAAGGACAAGCCCAGAAATGTCCGCCAGGCGCAACAAGACTGACAGATGTGTTTGTCAAAGCAAAAGCTTAGCAGTTGTAGTAGTTTAGTTTTCTCCTGTCTGTTGTCCTACAGATGTGTAAAACGTCTTCTCACATCAGTGCCTGAGTGACTGATACTCCTCTACTGTGAATTTCAAGTGTTGTTTGTTGTTGACCACTGTTTTTATTGACTCACTTAGTATTTATGATCCAGATTGTTTAGGTTATTTATTGCACATTCCTACATACCAGGGGTCTTTGAATGACTTTTACATGTGTCAAGGAAACAACAGTAGATGAACTAAACAACCACTGTTAGTTCTGGACAGTCCCCCCTCCTCATCCAGCCCCTTCCATGCATTATGTGTAACTTGAGAGGTAAACGTCTCCGTCTCTGAAACCTGAGGAGCAAAGGGGAGCAGTGAGATTAGTCCAGGTACTGGTCAATGTTTAGAGGATGAAAGTCACACTATCAGGTTGCATTAAAACCCATTGTGTGGCTGTGGGTAACAGCATTGCATAAGTAAACAGGGTATTGTCTGGTAAACATTCTCTCTGATTATCTTACTTTTCCCCTCGGGCTGTGGCTCTGAATCTAGATCTTGTATCTCAAACATTTTTGTACTCTCCCTGTCCCTGTAACTGTCACTTACTTACCTGGTTTGAAGTGTACTGTGCTCTGGGGGATCCACATTGCTGGTGTAATTGAAAGTCCATTTACTGTAATTGTCTGAAGTTGCTGTGATCACCTTAATGTTGTGCTTGTATAGTACTGCCACAAACACGCCACAGTGAATATCTTTAATCATCTGGTGATCTCTGTCACTGTCTTTCTGCAGATTAGATGATTGTTCTCCCTGTCTTTATCTTTCACTGCTTTATGCTGGCTGTGTTTCAACACATTTAGCTTATGTGTCATCTTATCTCATTTTCTGACAGCGGTGTCTAACCTGGATGTGGAGAGTAAGCTGACGGTACATTACCAGGCTCCGTGGCACCAGCAGAGGAACATTTTCCACCCCTCCACACGGCCAGCATGCGTAGAAGAGCTCCACAGGCAAGCCAACTTCAGCCTGTGGGCACTGCACAGAGGTGAGACCCCCGCTCTGGAGGAACCCCACACAGCTGACGATAGTGTGTTTTTGTTTCCTCTCCTTGTCCTGATTAATTAATCCCACACTGTAGAAAACTCTTTGTGTCTGGACCAATTTAAAGAGTAATTTCATAGATGCTTGGTTTCCGCTGACTCTGTTGCTATTTTTGGTGGTGCCAGTCTGCCCTCTAGTGGGCATTGAAGTAAGTATTCTGTCCATCCAAAGGGACAAAGTAACAGGAAGACAAATCAGTATTAGATTGCATCCTGGAGTCCTTGTTCTCCCTAATATAACAATAATAAAAGGATCATTTCCCTGTAAATATAGAATTATGGGATCTCTTCAGGCCGTCTGAAGGTGCAGTTTTACATTCTTCTCTTTGCAGATCAACAGCGGACACGATCAGGCAGCAGGGAGCGGAGGGTAACCATTTCAATCTCTGCGGTGCCCCCCATGCCCATGTACCCCTCCCCACACACTGGCCAGAGGCACGAAAAGAACCGCTTACTGTTGACAACGGTGAGAGCACTGACTTCATACTCTCCTCTTTACCTCAGGAAACTGCTCATGTTATTGGAGTGGTACCAGAGCATCAGTGGTGGATTTTTTACTACCACTCTATGAAACTATTAATTATGAATATTACTGTAACTAATAATGAATCTTGTGCTTTTGAAGTCTTATTGAAGTAGAAGTTCTCAAGTAGTATCAACAGAATATAGTTATTATGAAAAGTAACTGCAATCATTGTGCAATAAAATAGAATTTTCAGTGTTTTGCAATTTATGTGTGATATTTTGGATTTAATATTCCTGTTGCATTTTATTGGTGTAGATGTGTCAGGACTTGTGTTTTCTTTCTTTCTTTTTTTTTTTAATTCTACAACATCATATTCTGCTCAAAAGAACATGTGTTTGAAGAATTTCTGTCCAGGGTTTAACCACGTATCTTTAAAAATTCAGCTTTTCATGAGATCAGATAACAGGTTTAGGTTTCCAGGTCTATGACAATGCATTTTCCTTCTAATTAAAGAGTTTATTTAGCTTAACCCATAAAGACCGAGTGCTATTTTGGTGGCATTTTTTGTCTCTTATTTAACCTTTACTGACATGATTTATCATAAGTTATTATATTATCCTCTGGACTTTGCATCTTTCACTGTAAATTATGTATTTTCCTATATTTGATTTCCTAAAATTAATTTAGATGCTTATGAAAACTCACAGTAAACTCAAAGGTTATTATATCAAAACAGAGAAAACTGCTGAAAAAGTCACTTTTTCTTCAAATACATCACTAATTGAACATAAACCAAATGTATCCATCCACTGTCATTGATCCAATTCCATGGGTTTTACTGGTGAATCAATGTTGTAGAAGATGACAGTGTTTCCACGGTAACCACAGAGCCTCTGATCATCCAAATGGGTCATATCTGATGATCATGAAAAGATGATGAACTATATTTTATGCCAATTATTTACATGGATTGACAGAATTAGTGTGGATCAACAGGTATTTAAGAGTTTAGATCAGTAGATGGTTTTGTTTGACAGTGGATACTTGGGTCTTTATGGGTTGAGAAGAAGAAGGAACAATTTATCCTTTGTTAATCAGAGTCATTCAAAAGTAGTTTTGATTTTCCATGGACAGAAATGAGATGGAAAGCTGTAGCTTAAAATTTACTGAAGTTGAATGTGAAATATTTACCTCTTAGTTGGAGACAAGTAGAAGAATGAGAAATGGCACAATATGGAAATGCTCAAGTAAAGTTCATGTAACTCAAATATGTTGTTGAGTACACTACTTGAGTAAAAGTACTTTCCATTCTGCGTAACATTTTACTTACATTTTTCTCCTAAGCAGCCAGAGAGAGATGTTAGAGATGCAACAACACAGTTAGCACAAACACAGGTAAAAACAGAAGTGCCCTGTGTTTGTAAATGTGTTTTTATGTGAGCATGGTTGTCAAAAATTCATCAACCATCATCATTTTGTATGTTTAAGTTTGTGTTTTATAAAACAGAAGCTCAATAATAATGAGGTTTTTTTTTTCAGCTCTCTGCCCAGTCGTGCATCACATATATTTGACAGTTCACCTCCCCCTGTATTGTCTGTGTATGTTCCTGTTGAATGATGTCCATTTTGTATGAGGCCATGTTTCATTTGTCACGTGTCTTTTTTTTGTTGTTGTCCTTGTTTGTTTGTTTTTGCCTTGTAATTCAGTTCGAAACCACCCGCTCCTCCTCCCCTACCGAATGTTGCCGTTTCTCCCCCTGGAGCAGAAAGGTACAGGTTCCTTCCTCCCTCCTCCTCCCAGCCTCCTGGCTACTGTGTGCTCCCTTTAACACTTTATTTCCTTACCTTCTTGTTTGTTTGGCTCTTCAGTTACATAATGGGTCTCTTTTTAATGCATGCTCCTCGTTGCAGCTGTGATTCCTTCTTGCTTCTTTCAGTCAGAAAAAGAATTAATGTGTTTGTTAAGAGCTTCATTCATGCTGACTCTTCCTACATTTACATAGTGGGGTTCATGTGAAGGGCTGGTCTTTAAGCTGCAGTATGTGTGGAATGTAATGCGAGGGCCCAGTCACAGCCGCCCAGCAGCCTGGGTTTCTCTAATGATAGGGTCCACTTCTCTAGGCTTGTGTCTGTGATTACCCACGATCCTTCTGTGCTGCGGTTTCCTTGAAACTCTTTCTTACTGTACCCATCCCTGAAAGAGCTGACATCCCCATGTTTCTCTCTCTAAAGCCGTTCTTTCACTAAATATACTATTGTGCCTGCTCCAAAGAACAGGCACAAACACCAGCTTGCCACTCCTTTTTTTTTTTTTTAAACACCTCCTCCTTCCTCTCCTCCCCTTCTGTCCACTCTACTCTTCTTCTCTGTCCTCCACCGTCTCTTTCACTGCCACTCGTCTCCTTCATCCTTCCTCAGACACTCTTAAAACCGACCCTTTCTGTTCTCAAAACAAATCAGCTGTAAATGCCTTCCCTTTGATTTTTTTTCCCCTACTGGTTGGGAGAAGTTTCCAAGGAAACCAGTTTCTTTGTGGCTGAGTTTTTGTCAGGGTCTCACTGGTCTGCTGGGAACAGAGAATACAAAGGCTCGAGAGCTCATTTTAAATGGGGGGTGGGAAGTTGCCTGGTTGAGGAGGTGGGAACCAGTTCAGCTTGAGAATCAGTCCCAGTTTCACATGTGCCTCTCTGTTGGAGTCTGAAGGTAAGCTCTTAATAGCATAGATTCATCTATCACAGGGATGTAACGTATAGGGGATCTACAGTATTTATGCCAAGTTTGAACGTCTGAAGAGGCCTGTGGAAACATTTTTTCCACAGTAGTCAGGGGGAGAACTGTGCGGTGATTGATACTGAAGCTGCCGCTCACCGGAATGCTGCCATGAAGTATTTCCTCACAAATATTTCCGGAGACTGGTTATTATGCGGGAGACTCACATAGGGGTGTCACAGATCGTCAGAGCATTTCCAAACTAACATGTTGTGACCAGAGATGACTGTTTACACTGTTTGTCACATTATAAACCTGTGCGGTAATTGTTGCCTAAAGAAGACGTGTCAGAGTTTCAAAGCAGAGAAGGACTGTCGGTAGTGTACCGGCATGTGCTGTTTATTGGTCAGATGTGTTTACATTTCTGAAAACAGTCAGGGGGCTCTTCACTTTTTTCCAGGTGCAGAAATATCTCCTGATTTTCACTTGTTACAAATGCTCAGGTTCTCCTCTTTTTGCATGAAGTAGTGTAGATTCTTTGACTGTCTCTTGTGATGTCTATTCTCACTCTCTCAGGCATGCTTTTCATTTCCATTACTAAATGGATTCTATGCACTGACACGTGTCTTGAAAAAAACTCAGCTCCTGGAAGGGTATGTGTATTGATTTACCTCTGCTCAGACAGTAAGCAGTCTGCCACAGATTAATAAGACGCTAATCTCTACATCTAGCCTTCAGCAGATCAGGTCTTACTATTTGACAAAAGCAGTGTAATCCCTGACTTTAATCACTGATCTCCAAGTAAGCATCACATTCCCCTCTCTGAAGCTGAGTTCAGACTCTGTTTTTAGGAGTAACTCTTTACATTAAAAATTATGTTTTAGTTAATATCTAATAAGGCCCTTATAAAACTCTGACTAGCATTATCATGTGTTAATAGAGTTAGTTTTTCAACTTCATTGCTAAAACACTGTATTTATAGATAATTTTTATTTATATTTTATTAGCCTTGACAATATGAGGCTCTTATTCCAGTTGGTGGAGCTACAAATAATGAATAATGCGTTAGTGCTTAATGGTTGTAGCTCAGAAGGTTAAGTTGGTTGTAGAAAAATGGTTGATATTATTTATCTATTTCAGGTTATTTATCATTACAACCACCCCCTGTAGTAAAGAAAAACAAATTACATGATTAACTAGACGGTAATGTAACCTGTGTACTTGTCTCTTGCCGGATTGGTGGACTAAACAAATTGCATGATTAATTATAATAAGTCTTTGGTTAGGCTTTAGATCCAATATCTGAGAAAAAAAAACATAATTATATAGAAGTTCATGATAAAAATGTCTATTAATCTTAAAAGATATCAACAAAAATACTTAATTACTTAATTAATGAGACAGTGTTTCATTAGTTAAACCAATTTCATTTGTAATACTATAAACAACTGTATAAACTTATAAAAGATCTATTACTATTCTTAACTAGCCTCTAAACAATAAACATGTGATTCTTATATGTATTTAAGATAATAATAAATGTGTTTATGATGCTGTTATCAACACTTACCAGAATAATGTTAAGTCATGTCTTATAAGTGCTTATAGATGCCTTTATGTGCAATGTTAAACATGTTTATGATGCTTTTAATAACACATAATAATAATTACCATCTTACGTGGGCTTTATTACCTATTAACTAACTCTTGCAAGGATCTAAATATAAAATGTTATTCTTAACTTTGCTGCACCATTCTCATACAACGCCGCCTAACCTTAACAACCTAACCATGCAAATATCCATCTATTGCAGGCTGTGCCCTCTGACCCCGACATTGACGGGGTGGCTCTAGGTCACCGGTCTAAGTTTCCCATCCTTAACATCCCCTCCACTCTGGACAAGCAGACTAACTGGTCTAAAGCCCTGCCGCTGCCCACCCCAGAGGAAAGAATGAAAAGCAATTCCCAAGTGATCACCTCATGTGTCATCCCCATTAATGTGACTGGTAAATTAAAAGCTTTCATTATTTTATGCCTGAATCTTTGATGTTGTAACAAAACTTCATCCGTAGCCTCTTTTCATCTGGATCTGTCAGTGGTATGAAGTCTGATGAAAGGAGCCTCAGTGTCGTTCCTGCTTAGCCGTAGGACAATGAAACGGTGCAGATTGAAATGTTTGCAAAACGCTTGAAAATTTGCAAGTAGCCATAAAACTTCATCAGTCACTAAATACTCATGCAAAGATGTATGTATTCATGTAGCTCCTGAATGTGCAAGTCATGCTTTGTGTCCCGTTAACCTTCTTCCTCATGCTTCGTTGCTTTATCCCTGTGATTGCAAAGAGGCAAGATGCTGTGACATGAATGCAAATGAGCTATGTCTAAACTGTTGAAAAGGCCTGGCTAATGTTATTTATTCTAACCCGCATTGACTTCAACAAGAGTTGCACACCAACAGTGGCTGTGTCACAGACAGTTTAGGGTAAAAAAAAAAAATGCACATTGTAAGCGAATCCTTGCAATTGCTATGGTGCCGAAAAGCCTGACCTGCTATCACATGATAGTCATAAAGCATGGAGACGGAGAGGCAACACTGCAGGCAGGAAAAACACAAAAAACTATGGCAGAAGCCTTGGGGGCAGCATTTTGTCTTTGGTCAGTAAAGCTGTCAGTACACTTACATCTGCTTGTATCATTATACTTTTGTCCATTATTTCATTAAACATGTCACAGCTTATAGTTGGCTTTAAAAAAGTACTGTATGTACCTCCACATTCTAAACCAAAAACCCATTTTGCCTTGGTTTTACTTTGGCAGTTAGATCCATCAGATCAGATTCCTCTCTCGTGTGCTATTTTTGTGCAATATCTAATTTTGTTCAGCCAAGTGGTGCGTGTTTTTTTTTTTTTTTTTTTTTACGAGACGGCGGTACATGTAAAGAAGGAATCGCTGCAGTTGCCTTTAACAAAGATTCCTCAGATGTCCTGTCTTCGTTGCAGGGGTTGGCTTTGACAGAGATGCTAGTGTGCGCTGCTCGCTGGTTCACTCGCAGTCTGTGCTTCAGAGGAGGAGGAAGCTGAGGAGACGGAGGACTGTCGCCGGCGTTCCCAGACAGGTGCAGCAAGACTTAGGTATGTAACAGATCATAGTGACTCAGAATTATACTTTACATTTCAGAGTTTAGGGTTTGGTTTTTTATTTGCAGGTTTTTAACTTAGAAAGAGAAGTACAGAAATGCAACAAGAAAGTAAAAACACACCCATCAACAAAATTCCATCCATGATAGAATTTAACATCATTATGTAAATTTACTTTTACATTTTATTTTACCATCTAGCAGACAGTTGTTTGAAGATACCACTTGAGTTGAAATTTGATATAAATCTGTTTGCAAAATATTGAAATGTGGTGACTTTTAGAAAATAATTTACTGTGAATACCCATGTATTAGAATCAGTAAAAAATTTCACTGCATGGTAACAAAAGGGCATTTCAGTCATTTTTACAGATTTCGACCTTTGACCTAGATTAGCTGAATATTAATTATCTGTCCTCACTATCATAGGGTACATACACAAATTAAAATTTGTCTAAGTTTTTGGGCACACAGATACAAAGAAAGTGCTAGTAGAAACATAACTTGTAAGAGAAAGTAAATAGGTGGTATTAGTAAATATAGATATTATAGATATGCTTTTCAAAAACAGGTAAGAGACACTAGTGCTCAAAGTAATAGAATGTAACATAGTGTGCCACTGAGTTGTGCAAAGCATGAATTGAAAGCCCTAATTTCAATTTCCCATCTTCAAATGTAGATGATCAATTGTGTTTTATTGTGGCAAAAATCTTTTTGGTTTTTAGTCCTTTTCCGAACCCATTTTATTGTGGAATAAACCCAGGTTGCAGTGACAGTGTTTCTGCAGAAAGTGTCAGAGCATCGTGGCTAAAATCCAGAAAAGAAAAAAATGCAGCCAAAGAACCAAACAGGCCTGCACAATCCAGATCTTCTTAAAGGAGTGATGTTCTGCTTTTTTAAAACAGAATTATGCATTTTAAAACATAAACTGTGAATGCTCTGCTTGGGTCTGAATTCTTCATTAGTTCAACTCTACAGATCCATCTTCATCTTAAACCTTATTTCTGAGTAATGACATCTGAAAGGTTGTTTTGAGTGCTGGCCCTTTAACTCCCCCCCCCCAGGTTCTTGGCTGTGCTGCTCTGTCCCATTCAGCCACTTGTGTTCATTAATACAACGAACAACATTTTAGGTAATTGGCTCCAAGTTTGGACATATTTTCAGTATGGACTCCAACAACTGCTGTTGATAAACAATTATGTTGTAGTCTGAGAAATGTTTATCAAGAGTCTTGACCTGGTATGTCGTGATGTAACTAGTTTTAAAATTTAACAAATTAAGAAGTAATTGAAACAGGTTGTAGAAATCCATTCGGTTTTTGCCAAATGAATATGAAAATTGTTTTGCCAATTCAAACTTTATGAACTATTAGGGTCCAAATACACATATAATTGAACCAAAGACTAATAAAAGTGGGTTTAGCAAAATGTGAGCCCTTTAAGACATTCCCATTTTCAAGGTGTAGTTGCAAGCTTGGCGGTTGTTCATGTTTAGAGCAGTGGGGGTGGGGGGTAAGCAGGGAGAATCACTGAAATAGACTGACTCCAAGCAAACACAAGCAAAGTCATTTGGACTTAAAACAAAACACAAAGTACATCCAGTACCTGTCTCTTCTTATTCTTACAACCGTGTCTTCCGTTCTTTTCCAGACTCTGATGACTCTCCTGGCTCCAGAGAACGGACTGTGATAGTTCATGCCAGTCCTGACATCACTCCCTCCAATGAGGAGCTGGCTAGTCATCTCAACACCAGAGACTCAGGTTGCCAGACAGAAGACTTTTTAATCTCAGGAGCACCATCTCGGAGGCGGATCAGGTCCCAGCGAAGCCAAGGAGCTTCACTGTCCCTGTCCCACTCTGCAGGAAACATCTCCTCCCTGACGGACAGTGCTGACGCCATGTTCACCACCTCAGTGGGTGCACGTCTGCGCTCTCGGAGTCTCCCCAGAGATGGGAGTCATTTGATTGACAACGGCCGGAATGACAGTGATGATGAGGAGGAACTCTCCCCGTTTGACGCTGTGGACTTCTTGTCTAGACCTGGGGAGTTAATTCTGAAAGATGAAGGAGAGAGCACGGATGATCAGGCAATTCCCAGTCGCCAGCTTGGCAGCCTCAAGTACAAGCAGCTCTCAGAGAGTCCAGAACGCAGCTGGATGGAGAGAACCCGATCGCAGCTGCCCAGGAAGGCCGACATGGGCAGCTGTGAGATCTCATCAAGTTCAGACACATTCAGTAGTCCTGTTCACTCGGTCTCAGCTGCGGGGGTGCTGGGAAGCCAGATGGACCATAAGGATGACCACCAGTCCTCTAGTGGGAATTGGAGTGGGAGCAGCTCCACCTGCCCCTCACAGACCTCAGAGACAATTGCCCCAGCAGCTTCTCCGCCACTGACTGGCTCTTCCCACTGTGACTCTGAACTGTCTCTGAATGCCGCCACGCACACCAACGACGACCAGACCGGCTTCCTCCTGGATCACTACCCGGGCCTCAGGACCCAGCGGGCAGGCTCCTTCTCCTCCACAGCTATGGACATATTAGAGGAGGCTGGGGTCAGCACCCCTGTTGAGAGTGAATGGAGTTACCATCACCAGGACACTCCATGTGCACAGGACTTCAGCCCTGAGCCCAACAGAGAGGCTGAGAGCAGCCTGGGCTGCCCCAGCTTCACCAGCATGGCCACCTGCGAGAGCAGCTACTCCGACAAGCCCATGTCGGAGAAAGCCGACACCGTCTCACACTACTCTGTCGACACTGAAGGTTACTACACCTCCATGCACTTTGACTGTGGTCTGAAAGGCAGCAGAAGCTTCACTTATAGTAACTATGCAGCACCTGGCTCTGACTGTGGCCTGTCTGATGTAAGTGGTCACATGACCCTTGGAAGACGCTGCCTGTCCTTAAGGAAAAAAAAAGTGAAGCCATCTCCTCCTAAGAGGAGTTCATCCTTAAGGAAAATATGCAGTGAAGAAAATATCCTTGAGAGAAAAGAACCAAAGATAACCTGCGGGCAACAGCTCCCACTGTCTTCCAAGGACAGGAAACTGCAGCTGTCTTTATCGGGCTCATCAGGTCATATAGAAAACTCTTCATTATCCAGAGAACCTCTGGTGATTTGGGGAGTTGAGGGCTCAACCGATCTACCTGACCTTGGAGTGTTTAGTTCCACAGATGCACATTCATTTAAGGACGAAGGCGTTGTACAGTCCGACTATGCAGATCTGTGGCTCCTGAATGACTTAAAGTCCAATGATCCTTACAGGTCATTGTCAAACTCCAGCACAGCAACAGGTACAACAGTCATTGAATGCATCAAGTCACAGGAAAGCTCAGAATCCCAGACATCCCAGTCCGGCTCCAGATCCACCACCCCATCACTTCCATCAGTGGAGGGAGACTTCAAGCTGGCATCCCCAGAGAAGCTGGCAGGCCTGGCAAGTCCATCCAGCGGCTACTCCAGTCAGTCAGAAACCCCGACATCGTCCTTCCCCTCCGCTTTTTTCCCTGGGCCACTGTCGCCATCCAGCGGTAAGAGGAAGCCCAAAGTCCCAGAGAGGAAGTCCTCACTTTCCTCGCTGTCACTGCAGTCGCTGTCTTGCAGGGATGGAGCCATGTCGAAACGAGAGCTGGAGTTACCCATAATCCCTCCCTCCCATCTCGATCTAAGTGCCCTTCATAATGTTGGAAACAAGGCCTCAGCTTTCAGAACCCAGATGCAAATCCTTCACCAAAACAAACACAAAGCCAAACCTGTAGCGCCACATAAATCAGACGTGTTTAACGTCCATTCTATGTCCATCACACCCACTGTGCTGCATTCAGTGCAGCTTAGATCCATCAGCAGGGAAAATGAAAGTCATGATGAAAAAGATCCATCTTCCAGACTTAAATGTCCCACTGTGAACTTTACAAGCACACACTCTAGTTGTAAATCTTCAGAGCTTACTAGCCCCCTTTTGCACAGCTCACACCACATGTCCCCAAAGCAGTCGTACGAATCAGTGTTTACCTCAAATGAAGAGCTTGCAGATGTGTGTGGGGAAGCGGCATGTCAGAGCGAGACCGCAGAACAGCCGGACAGAGAGTCTTGGGCTGTTTCAGAGAGTGTGATGACATCAGAGCCATCAACAGACCAGCCACAAGGAGAGGTCTACAGAGAAGCAGCAGAAACCCCCGCCAACCTGGACTCTGAATCTGCACCCATGGAAGGACTCAAGCCACGTAATGGGGACGATGATGATGATGATGATGATAATGATGATGATGAAGAGGCTCAGTTACAACTTTACTCTGTCCAGCACAGTTTACCCAGAAGAAGCAGCAGCCTGGACACAGTGCCTGCTCTGTGTGGTCAGTCAGAGCTGTTACAGGTCAGTCCAGTCAGTGCAGACGGCAGCAAAGAAGCAGAAGACGAGTCGTCCAGTGTTTCGGCTGAAAGTGCCTCGCCGGGCAGCAAGGAGGAGTCCACAACAGACACAGAGACGAACTACAGTAAAGGTACGTTAAGATGGCCTCAGCAGGCCTTTGATGGTTTTTTTTTTTTTTATCATCTTTATCATATTATGTCGGTTCAGTTTAGGAGAGTTTTTGGTCAGACATTTACAGAGTCTGGACTTAACTGACATCTTGAAAGAATCCATTCATTCCTAATGTAATGACATCTGATGTGTGTTAACAGATAGTACACCCAGTGACAGTGCCATTTCCCCTCTGAGCGACGAGTCGAGGCCAGAGGATGACGCCGTGTTCCTGTCGCCCACCAAAGCACGAACCACTGACGACCTGTTTGCTATGATTCACAGGTGAGTGTTTGGAGCTGGAACAAAGCAATGTGTAATAACTCAACAAAATGTGACAAATTTCCAACTCCTTGTGCATAAATTCATAATACATGACTTGAATACAGTATGTAATAAATTCACACACATGTTCAAGTAAATGATCCATATTATAGTAGTTATAACTCATGTTTATGATGAAGGTGTATTATGTAATAACTAAAATCGATGTCTTTACCTGTACATGTAATATGTTAAATATTAAGTTTAACCATGACTTATTGTGTTATTTCTAACAGAATTAACTAGTGTAGGTTCTTTTCAGGACTCTTACAAAGGCCATCAAATGGCTTCAGCTTATTCATTAACCTGTTTAATCTGCAAAAAGGGAAACTTGTATTTTGTGATGACATCGTTGATCATAAACTACACTCAGGATGTTTCTTCATTCCAAAATGTGTCTGATTATTACAGAATATAGGCATTATTACATTATGGTGTGAAAATGGGTTGTATTTTTGTCAGGCTGATACATATTACAGTATTTTCATACAATAGATGGACTAAATATTTGCAGAGGTTTTTAATTGAACTTTTCATTCTCAGATCCAAAAGGAAAGTTTTGGGGAGGAAGGATTCGACTGAGCTGGCAGTGAGAAACCGTCTCTGTGCTGCATCTGGGAACACCCCACCCAGCAGCGCAGTGAGCTCCCCACTGGCGTCACCATCACCCACTGTGACCTCACCCGGCCTGCAGAAGACTCCCGGGCCCATATACAGGAACGCAAAAAAATCCAGCACCTCCAATGAGGAGTTTAAACTGCTGCTGCTTAAAAAGGGGAGTCGCTCCGACTCTAGTTACCGCATGTCGGCCACTGAGATCCTCAAAAGCCCCATCGCTCCAAAATCCCCTGGAGACTCCCTAACAGAGTCCCCTCGACAGCCGGAGGAGCCCACCTCCCCTCCACAGCAGCCCCTGTCAGGCTCTGATCAGCTGTCCAGCCCGTATCCCAAAGCCAACACAGACGGATTCTCCCCGAAGCTGTTCCCTACGTCTGCCGCCTCCAGACAGGGTCGCTCTAGGATCCCCCCACCCGCCAACAGCAGCCGCTATGGCATGCGCAGCAGGATTTACTCAGCCCCCATGCAGGCCATCTCTGAGGGTGAAACAGAGAACTCAGATGGAAGCCCTCATGACGACCGCTCATCATGAAACAGGCTGTAAGAACAGGAAGTTTACAGCTGGAACCAATGGACCAGAAGAAAACTGACATGAGATGCAGCGAGGGCACGAGTAATGATCTGTTTTAATATATACATATTCAATTAAGAGGGTAATTTGGATAAAAAAACATAAATATGAAAATATATTTTAGTTTTTACAAAATATATATTGTGCAGTTTCATGGGTGTTTCCTTTTTTGGTTTTTCTGTGGATGGTTTATTTTCACCTGTGCTCAAATATTTTACACACAGAAGCATCTTTGTGGAAAGAAAACTTACTAGAAACAGGTAACCAGGTTCAGAAATGAACAAAACTCCTCTAGTTCATGACCAGTCCCATAAAAAACAGGATCACTGGTGTTGAAATCCTTTTTATTAGGCCTTTGTTTAGTTTCTCCTGCCCTGTCACACACCTACTGGTTGCCTTCCCTTTTCCTACAACACATTCATGTTTCAGTACCTTCTGAAAATGTAAAAATATATGTGTGGACTGTATGTATTCTGTGAATACCTATGCAAATAGATTTGCTTTATACACTTCCTTGAGCCGCTTATACAATTGATTCCCCAACTGAAGTGATCAGGGCTAACACTGTGTGAACAACAAAAATGTGAAGCCTCAATACATCTGATCATACATTTGATGTGATGTGCCTGTGTATTAGAGTCAGATTTTAATGACAGAACATGATCACAGTGTTTCAAATTGTAAATGAAAGATGATGAATTAGAGGAGAGCTTTCCAAATGTTAAAGCCAAGCACTAAGTTGACAATCTCTGTGGACAAGGAGGGAGCAGGTGTTAACGTGGGAGTCGGAGAAGTGGTCAAAAAAGTGGGAGGTAGTGAAACAGGAGAGATGCACATGAACGAGGAGGTCATATGTTTAAAAAAAGATGTCAAACTAAAAGGTCATCTCTGGTTTGCTGACGGTATGTTTAGGAATTGTTGATAGAGGCAAGTGGAAAGTGTTCAGGAGGATCAAAAATGCCTTATTCGTTACTGCTTACAAGAAGAATCAGGATCGATATCAAATCAGCGATCGTCGGTATGTGAGCGGCAGCTTGGGCCTTTGGCAAGTTGAGCTTTTATCTGAGATTTTCCAGTTTGATGGCGAGTGTAGCGTTAAATTTAGAGCCAGGTTATCGTCTGACCCGGGGTTTACTGATGTGGCATTTGCTGCTGTTTTGTACCAAATGCTCCTTTATTTTTCTCCCCATCAAAGTGTACAAACTTGCCACGGCTTCACACAAATCTAAATATATTTATTTTTTTAGCAGACACAGAACAGGTTATAAGAACCAGAAGTCTGATTTGGTTTGTACTTAAAAATGTTCTAATGAAAGTATGCAATGAATTGTTAGTATTTTAATAACATATTTTATTCAAATGCATATTTTGTTTATAAGAGACAAATTTAAGAATCGTTTTTAAGACACTGGCTGCAGAGACAAGTAGGAAAGCAACTCAACAGATGACGTGAACAGTCATAAGCTACAAATGAGGTGTGAGCCGGAACCTTAAGGCCCTGTTTAAAGGTATGTGGTTCATTGCAGTGACGGTACACAACATTATGCACAGTTTGTAAAGTCTATGTAGCCATATTAGCCCTATGGGACTGGTCTGTCCCCATAGATCCACTGTAAATATTAGCTTTAGATTTTGGCCTTAATAAACACCACAGATTCCCAACAGTGATGTATAACAGGGTACACAATGGGTTATGTCTGTGAACCTTCATTCCAACCTTTTTTTTTTTTTTTTTTGCACTGATAAAGTGATGTTTGTGAAGTTTCATTTGTCTCTTGCTGTACCTGGAGATATTTATAGACCTTTTACATGGAACTGTTTGACTTTTCCTTGAGTAATCTTCAGACTTTAGGAGTGGACTTAGATGCTTCTGCCAAAGGCTAGAACATGTACAGTACATGTTAGTGGCATTGAACTGTTTTTCTTCTCTCGTTTACTTGACTGAAATGTTCTTGAAATCGTTTTTTGTTTTTTTTTTTAAACACAGTACTAAAGAAGAATGACTTAAGCATTAACTTATGGTACTAGATGCATTTCATTTGGATCAACCTCTATACTGTAGCTCTCAGCTTTGTATTTTCTTGTACAAAATTGTAAATACGATAACTTTTTGACATTGTCACAAAGGTCAATGAATTGTTTCTTATGTAAAAAAAAAAAATGTTTTCAAAGTTTACATTAATTTCAAACCTTTGTATATTTTTGAGCTGTGGAACACTTTGTCTTGTATTTATTTTTTAGTAAGCGTTGTGGAAATCCCATAGTAAATCCTATCAAAGCCAACTGCTAGCACAACAGGCTGCTTAGCAAATGTGTATAAAAACATAAATAAATGTGACTGCTCTGAAAATGATCCAGAAGAGTCTCTTTTGTCTCCTTGGAAACCAAACTTAATGAAAGTCAACATTAATGACTACTGTCAAATACTGTCTCTAATAGTTTTTATGTCATTTAACATCTTTTAACATGTTTTATTTATAAGATTTGTAAAGTAAGATATACATTCATAAGATATTTTAATTTTGGGATTTCATTTTGTTAAACAGTTTTTATCATTTTATGTTTTTTTTTTTTTTTTTTACATAATTTTTATATTTTTACATCTTTTATTACATGTAACAACATGTGGCATCATGTTGCATTATTTTCATCTAATCTTTTTAAATGTGTATCACATTCTTTATCATATTGTGTTTTTTGACCTTTATAATCTTGTTTTTTTTTACTTGTACTTTTATTTTATGTTTTTTCTTGTTGCATCAGTTTTATTAGCACATTTTATTCTTACATCATTAACGTTATTTTAGTCTTATTAGCTTTTTTCCTCATTTTTGTCTTGTTATGTGCTTTACATCATTTTTATGTTGCCTTTTTCTGTTTTTTTTTAATCATATTATTCCTTTTATGTTATTTTAATCATGTTAGCTCTGTTACTATATTTTTTTTTTATTGTGAAGCATCTCATTTTTATATTTTTTATCTTTATCTTTTCATTTTGTTGAGTTCAACATTTACTCACTCTCTTTCAGGGAGCACTTCTCGTTTATTTAGGAAAATGAACTCACTTATAGCATTATTATAAAATAATTTCTATTCAAATTTGAGACCCAGTTTGGGTCCTGTCTTTAACTTTCCTCTTTCCATCCTTTGGTCATGTTAATAATAATTTTCTCCACCTCCTCCTTCCTTTTTCTCTCCCCTTCACTCCTTCCTTCTATTCCCCTCCCTTATCTTCATGCCAGGTCCAGCATCAAAACACACACATACACACATTCATACATACATACATAATTTTATGAAAACCTTATTTAATTTATGAGAAAAAGTCTGGTGATCATGAAGCGTTTAGGAGACATATTTATTAATTACAGCAATTGTTTTTGTTTAATTCATACAGTTTTAAAAATTTATATTAACCCACTTCACACACACACTTTTTTACCACCTGTTAAAAGTTTTATATATTAAAAAGGAACTATTAGGTTTAGAGGAATCAGGAATATTTACAATCAATCAATCAATCCGACTTTTATTGCCATTGCACATATTTCAGAGCAACGAAATGACCTTCCAGTTACAACAGATCAATATAAACATTAAACGCAGGTCGTACACTGGAATACAGATACAGTTGTACTGACATGGTATTAACTGAAGACTAAATTATTGAGGTCCTTAAATTATCAGTGTTACATTTGTACCATTAGATGGCGCCATTTCTCATAGTAACATCAGTGCAGACTGAGTTACAGGATCCTTCAATTAGGAAATGACAGAAATGTGAGAGCACCACAGTGTCTTTGTTCAATACACATTTAAACACTGAACAATTAGGAAAGTGTAATATATGACCCACTATAGCACCTATTAATGTAATACCCCCCCC
>JAPSES010000258.1:14825288-14837786 GCA_029822895.1 Maxillicosta whitleyi
GGCTGAAAATGTAATTGTGTTTTCACTTAATATTTTGATTATACAAACCAATAATCAGAACATTTGACCAGCAATCTTTTTAAATATTCTTATTGAAAGTATAATAATATGTTTGTTATTGCATTATCTTCAAATGATAATGTAATGTGTATATGTTTATACCATATGTTATTAATGGTCAAAGTTAAACATGATTTTGTTTTTATGATATTTTCAATGAAGTTTAACACAATTTCTATTACACTTATAATAAATTATTACATTGTTAAATGAGGACTACAAGCAATGAAAACACAATAACATCATGTTTCATTACTTTCATTCATTTCATTGCACCAATGTCATCATCATCGCATCATCATCATCATTACCATCATCATCACCATCACCATCATCATCATCATCATCACCATCATCATCATCATCATCATCACCATCACTATCATCATCATCATCATCATCATCAACATTACCAGTTGTAGTTCTCAGTGCTGTTCTGTTTCTCCTTGTTGCTTCAGTCCCTCATTGTTTGTATTTTTATTGTAGGCTTGTGTTGACCCTGGAGGGACTGTACAAGGTCAGACAGGGGGGGTGGGCTGTGTCGCCTCTGTCAGTGATATAGAACCTTTCAGTGGAAATGAACACTAGAGGGTGTTCTTCAGCTGAAACCACAGGGGGACGTTCTCTGGGTAATTTAATGCAAATTGAGTGTAAATGTGAATTAGGACTCTTTTGTGTCTTGGGCTGTGAAATAACACAGCTGAGTTTATTTTTAAAGGTATCCAATCGAGCCTGAGCAGGTATTTCTCATTCTAACAGGCCGGCTGCAGTTATTAACATGTCATTTTTGCATGTGTTGTGTCATTTTCACGGTCTTGCTCCAGTTCTTAAGTCAGTATGAATTCCCTTTGTTGCTCTGGCTCATGTCAAACGGGTCTTTTTTTACAGACAAAAATGCCTTGTTCTCTGTGCATGTCAACTGAGCTGAGGCTGTGAATAGAGAAAAAAAAAAAAGGTAAACAAAGCTCCAGACTGTTTGGCATCCCAAATGGGTACCCATCAAAGGGCACACTGACCATGAACCCTGACCTTGATTAACATTGGAGACAGGACGGCTTTCAATGGAAGGCATAGATTAGAAGCAGAGCAAGAGAAATATATGTACTGCAGAATTAATGTTCTAAATAAAAGTCAAAATTAATGGAACTTATGCCAGCTCAGTGTAGAAATGAAGGCGTCATCCAGTCAAGCTTTGACAGAGCCACACATCTATTTCTTTCACTCTGTGTGCAGTTTCGTAGGCTTTGTGTTGCCCTCTGGCTCTAAACAGAGTACAGTAGACATTGTGTGGCTATAAAAGCAAACATCGGCCCATGCAGACTGACATTTATGATCATCTGACTATGAAGAATGAGGACAAAGACATGTATAGACCTTAATAAAACAACACTCAAATTCTCATACAACGCCAAAGTAAAGACCATTGAAAACCTGCACAATTAACACTTACTCAGCCTCCACAGTCTCCATATTTGTATTGTAATGTATAGTGACACATTTTTCCAATATGTGCAGCATGAATGTACCAGGAGCGTTCTGGAGCTGATCCAAACAGACTGAATTGGCAGTGACAATGAAGAGGAGAGCACCTGCAAGCAATTTTTGACTACATTGAAAACACTGACTGTTCGCTTTTATATCTCTGGTATAGAAATGTTGATTGAAGCTGTACACTAAAGCAACAACACATCCAGTCCTCATCTAAGAGTTCCACATGTGAGTAATCCTGACTGTACACAGTGTAAGGGAGGGTAAGGAAGAGATGGAGGGGGAGACACTGAGGAGTCAACCACACCAAAGTCACCACTACGCCACCGGGGTGTATTGCGAAACTCATTATAGTGCGTTAAACAGCCTCCCTGTGGAACAATGAGAGGCCCCGGGGCCCGCAGGCAGAGCCTGGGGCTGGCTGGGACAGATATGGAGACCCAGGGGGATCCTGCTCACCAGGGCTTGTCCTTAGCAGACTCTCATCCTCAGCTGCCACGATCTGAACTGCTCTGCTTCATGAGCCACCATCAGAGTAGTGTCTAGGAGTCAAATGATGTCTGGACCAGGGCAAAGAATGAGAGCACAATGGCATACTTTTGATTTATTTTATTCATATTTGTGTGTTTTGTAATGATTAAATGGTTAAATGGTCAAATGTTAATGTATTCTATTCTATTCTATTTTATACGTGAGATTTGTCAGTGCATTAGTGATAATGATGATGAAGATGGTAATTATTATTATTAGGTTGTTTTATAATGATTAAATGTTATGCTAAATGTATCACAATGCAAATGGCAAAAAAAAAAAACTTGATTCTATTCTATTCTATTCTATATGTATTATATATAATTGTTAGCTTCTTATTATTATTCTTTTTCTTATCATTATCATTATAATTAGTAGCATTATATTTCTTATTGTGTGTATTTTCGTGTTTTGCTTTTTTTCCCTGTGTCTTGTGTGAGGAGGAGGAGGAGGAGGAGGAGGAGGAGGAGGAGGAAGAGGAGGAGGGAGGGGTGGACTTGCTGTTGATGCGTGCGCAGCTCCAGTCTGGAGTGGCTCCGACGGGACCGCAATGAGCAGATAAATAGCAGCCTTATCTATTTATTTAAAGACTGTTAGAGGTCTTTATTCATCCTCTGCTTTACATTTTGAGTCTGTCCATCCGCTCGTCTTCTTCAGAGGTGAGTAGATATCCCTGTTTGGAGCGAAACTGAATTAGTGTGCGTGGAATTACATTAAGGAAAGGAGATGAAACAGGGTGAGCCAAAGGTTTTTTCTTTTTTTTTTCTTTTTGCGTTTTTGCTCTTTTTTTCACGAGCTCGAGCACTAATTTGTTTTAACGGTTGCACGTGGGGGGTATTTACCTATAGGCGCGTGCTCGGTTTTAAGGCGCATTCAGGTTTTTATTTATTATTTCACTGGTGATTTTCGGTGCTAGCTTCACGGACTGTTTCGTGAATAACGCGTACCTCAGCGTCTGTCAGCTCCATCTGGGTATTTTTTTATTTTATATATGTATACATGACGCACCGGGGCATGAACTTTAGAGAAAACGGGTCATAATTTACCCCTCCAGGACCCTGTTGTTGCATTTAATGGTCAGTATGTGTGTGGATGCGGCCGCGGAGCCTCATGCGCACTTCTAACGTTGTCCAGTGGACTGATGCGTGTAGCCGTGCGCATACGCGGCGCACAGCCTCCCTGCTTTTCATGGCGAACGGTGGGTCTGCTCCACTGTGGGACCAGACACATCAGTGACCGGGCTCGTAATGCGCACAGCCGGGCTGTGGGGGAAGGTAGCAACAGACATGTCACCGGGGAAGAAAGAAAGAACCGAAACCAAAGGAAAAAAATAACCTTAAATGAACCCGGCGGTGGCACGGGTAGCTTTAATACACTGCGTTTTCCCCCTGTGGGTGTCCTCTCTCACACGTGAATTAGGAAATAAATAACACTAGGATAGCACCCAGAGAGGCACCTTTACATTCTAATCATAGCTTGTGCACAGGAACACTCTACAATCTATAATTACTGTATGTTGCGTTCAGGGTATCACGGAAACGATGCTTTTAAGGTTGATTCATAATATTAGATTTGCTTTTATGCCCGTGTTACAATGTGTATGTGGTGACACTTCAGTGCTGCTAATTAACATACATTTTAGTCACATTTTGGCTCTTTATTACTACATTGCAAATAATGTTTGTGCCTTATTCTGCAAGGCTATATTGATCCCCATGTTCACTCAATAACCTCCAAATGACTGATTCTTATTCTTATCTTCTTTATTTGACCATGTACAGAACATTAAATAAAAATGCTCTGTACTTGATTATAGCTGTCTATCTACTTTCCATCCATTACTAGTCCCTTTGGTAGGGAAAATAAGCTAAATTAAGGAAAGTAGAAAAGAGACTAAAAGGTACAAAACAGATAAATAAGTGCATTGTAGTTAATACACACATAAAGTGCATATTTATACAGACTATACTAAACAGCATAAAGTGCATATGTTCCCATCCAAGAATTACCCAGGACCGATCCTGCTTTGGTTTCTGAGATCTGACAAGATAGGGCAGGTTCATCCAAAAGTCAATCATTAATAATAGGTGAATTGATCACTATGGACACTGTCACTGCCTCCTTAGAGACTCACCACGAATACATATACAACAGGTTACTCAGTATCAATAAGCAGAATTTCTAGGGGTGCACTGATCACTGATATATCATTGATAATATTTGCTGATTTTAACCAGTATCTGTATCTTTATCTGTCTTTTCACTTAAGGCAGGGGTAGATATTAGTTTTGTCATCTTATACCCTCCTGAGACCATTGCCTTTTTGTCCTCTGTAGGGGACAAAAGCTTCACGGTTTTACTTTTAAAATGCTGTCCACTGCAAAAGACATTCCATAAAAAATAAATAAATAAATAAAAATAATTTAAAAAATTACATTGGAAAAAATGTTACATTATGCAGTTTCTGATCAAGACAGTTGTTTAATGCAAAAAAGCTAAAAATTTCACTTTGCTGGGTGTCAGGAGGATATTGAATTTTTTTTTTTCCCATCATTTTGTTTGATTCAATGTTCATTCATAAATAATGCAATGAAGTGCTGAAGGTCTTTTTGTATTTATTATGATATTTTCTTTGTTAAGGGAGGGGTAAAGAACAAAAACTAAATAAAGAAACTGAAAATGACTTAAGCTATACATTAGTATCAGCTAACAATTTTGCAGCTGGTGCCTCCTTGAAAAAACATTCTGTCATGTCGACAAATGCTCTAATAAATACCCATAAAGAGCCATTAAGGTGCTCACACACAACTAGTTAACAGTGAATCTGTAGTTTAAATAAAAATCTTACATGATTTTAATCTTCTAAGATTCTAAGCATTTGAGGATTTCAGTAAGAAACACTGACCTAATAGTTATGACCATTCTAATTGTATTGATCAGAAAAATGTCAATTATTCATCAAATTTTACTTCCTTCGTGACATTTGTAAGATAGACTGAGAGACAGCTGGTTGCATAAAAGAAAATCTGCCCTGATGTGACAGCAGCCTGTGTCAGTCTGTCAGGATGCAAAGCTCATGATGAGCCCGTGTGTCTCTCTAATGAGATGTAATTGGCTATTGGAGCGAAGGGGTGTTGAGGGCGATGACCTTTAGATTATTAGGCATGCTACCTTCATCCCCGATGCTTTGTTTCCTCTGGTGTGAACTCTTACATCAGATGCATGTAAATGAAGAAGTGAAAAAACAGGCAGAGAAAACAGTTTTAACACGACTGAAGTTAAGGCATTGTTGTTTTCTCTCCAGTGTACTGACGTAGTAGAGCATACATTCCATCAATGAGGCAAGGAAAAAAGGGAAATGTGGAAATCATTACAGTAACGGGGACAGGGGAGGGCTTTCGTTTGGCTCTCTGTTAGGTCTCTTCTTGCCTATTTCCTTAATTAGCTGTTACTGGCTGGTGAACACAAAAGTCTTACAGATGACGTCTCAAAGATACAAACGGCAGGAGATGCTTTGCTTTGCATTGCTTATCTTTTCCATGTTTAAACCAGGCATCATTAGATATTCAGGATCAAGACTTCAGGTTTGTTTGTGTTGCATGTTTTTAACATGAGCTCATATTGACTGAAAACTGTGGAACTGTGGGACTATTTTTTACCAAACTGATCTGCAAATCATCTGAGGTGGGAAACCATCTGATAAGGTAGATTTAGGGGGATTAATATGTTCACCCTGAAGGCATTTGTGTAGTGTTTATTTTCTTTTTATTTTATGTGAATATTTGCCTGAGCGTGGCGTTACACAAGTGTGTCCAGGCTCTTTAAGAGGTGTTGGATTTAGCCAGAGGGTCTGGAAGCTGTTCTTCTGTTGTGTTTGACTGCAGGGACGTGCGTTATGTGAGCTCAGTGTAACTTGGAGCTAAAGAAGAACTGAGGACATGTGCTTCCCTGACTTACAGGGGTATTAGTGCCAAGTGTACAAGTTGAGTCAAAATGTTTTGATGCGTGGTTGACATCTGTCTTTGACCTTGCCTGTCTGTGATAACACAGAGACAAAGCAGAGTTACAAAGTCCAGGAAAAAACTCAATCTCTCTGGTTAAACTTCCTTCTTCTGCTCGTCTGCAGAGTTTGACATTACACTCACATGATTCACATGAAGAGGAGGAGGAGCAGCGGGCTGTGAAGCGCTGTGCTGGAGGGGCAGCCCAATAACATGTCACCCTAGTTGTGATTACTGCTTAGCATCAGGTCACCTGATCTTACAGCTCACTGTAATGACCCCTAATTGCACGTTTTCCCACCTCTCATATATCAGAAATGTTTTAAAAATTTATGATGTTATTATTGCTGCAAAAAAAATCTCTCTTGACTCGATGTACAATTGGGCCAAACCACTAGTGTCCGTGACAGTAGGGGAGTCTGTACCAAGAAAGACCTCTTTCACATTGACCAGTGTGGCTTTATCGTGTCACAGACCTCATGACCATGTTATCAAGCAGGAAATGGCTTGCCTCAAACTTCCTGGAATGCAACTGAGACCGCAGCATCAAAATGCTGGAAAATATAGATCTTGATTTCCAATTCAAGACCATAATTTAGAACATTATATCCCCTTTTCATCCTGAAAAAAGAATTTCAAATGAATAACTGTGGTACATGTGCTTGGAAAATGAACTGTTACACCACTCCTGTTTCCCATAACCTACTGGATGAGACTACAGTTATTTTAAGATTCATTAGTTTTTATCGTTCTTATTTCATGTTCACTTTTAATTTCAATCCAGTAATGTTTATACTACTTTGAGGAGTTGGATAATAGGAGTTTTATTCAGTTATCCGTTTAGTTACTTGTAGGATTTTCTAGTATTATAGAAAATTATTAACAATCTCATTGTTCATTAAAGGTCTCACATTGTACAAAATCATTGAATTCTCATATTGTGTCTGTGAGCATCCACAACATCAGTCAAGAGTGAAAATAAGTAGAAGTAACAAGATTCCATGTGTAGTTTTAGTCTTTGTGCTGTGCTCATTGTAGTTTTTATGTAGTTTCTGTGTTTTGTTTGCATTTCTACTTATCATTTGTTCAAACTTTGGAATCTTTGAAAGCAAGGCAAGGATTTTCAGTGATATTGAAAGTACACAGAAAACAGAATAAAGATATTCAGTAAAACTCATAATGAACAGAAAATAAACTACTGAAACAAGTGACATTCAGAAGTTGAGTAGTGTTAAACATATTATTTGTAAAGTTTTAATGTATGTCTTACAGTTTTCCAAGTATGTGCAGTAGAGAGACTAAAAACAAAAGAGCTAAAATGTTCTCAGTGCTAGTTTACCATTCATTAACTACAATAACCCTGGATGAGGCTTGGGTGTTCTACACACATCAGAACATGCAGTCTCATCACTCATAACTGACACTTCTCTCTGTTTGTGCCATTAAATGCCAGCTGACTCCAGTTTAAGTTGGCAAGGGAATAATCACAAACCCTCGAGCTATAAGCTTTTATTGGATACTTGTCGGATATATTTTAGCAAGTTTTTGTATTCCCAAGGTGCACACTTCCCAGACCTTTCCCATGTGTGAAATGGCGACAAGGTTATCGGCCGAGTGTCTGGCTGTAGGATCGTCCATGTAATCCATCAGAGCCCTATTACAATGTCTCATCTATACTACAGAACAATATAAAACCAGCCTGGGGGGATAGAGGGCTCCTCCTTGCTGTTCACTGAAGCAACCCAACACCACATGAAGGCTGTTTAGCAGGAAAAAAAAGTGTCACGCTTCTGCAGGAAAATTGGAACTGCATGTGTGCATTTAATTGAGTTTTTTTTTACTTAAAAGATAGTGTAGACTTTGTTGTTACATTACAGCTTATTTAAAGTCTGTCCCCTCGTATGGACCGAACATTATCCTTGGATCTTCCATCAGTATGAATAATTGACCTCGCTGACATCGGATGCATTGTATCTCTAGGCACCCTTGGGACGCTTTATCACTACAGATGGATGAGGGTTGACAGCCAGTGCAGGCGGGACCTGTGTTTTGTAGTGGTGTCGTGTAGTGAGAGCAAAGCAAGTGCACAATGAGCTTCTAAAAGCGTATTAACAACAGGGACAGATACATAGATAGATCTGTGTCAGTGTAACCTTCCTGTGCAGATAATGTTGTAGGGGTGGTCCTCTGTCTGCAAATTAAAAGCTTCCCTCCCTTCAGCTGCATATGGCTAATCACTCCAGGCTTAACTTCTTCAGCTGGGGTCCTTAACCAAAGGAGAGGAGTGGAGGAGGGGAGGAATTGATGAAAATCAAAAAAGAAAACCCTTTCAACCCTTTCTCTGTAATCAGCACAGAATCAGCAGCGTAACAAGCAGGGTTATTACAGACTAAAGACTAAAAATAAAACTAGCAGTAAAGAGTCATTTTGTTAGCTGAAATAAAAATAAAGACACTAAAGCACAAAAAAATATAATTACACTCAGAATGGTGTGTGTATATTGGTTTTTTTCTCAGTTTTTCCCCCCAATTTAAGACATACTAAAATTATTTTTTTTTAAATTGCACAAAAAAATGAGTAAATTATTCAAATTGAAGATAACAACTACTTATGCACTCATAAAAATAACTTAAACTTAACTTAAAATTAGCATAAAAAATGAACATCTATCTGTAATGTCTGTGATAATGACTTGTTCACCTAAACACAGCCTTAACAGATGGTCATTATTACGTTCATTCTGGTCTGATAAACACAGGTCTGTGTTTACCATCAAACTGGAACACATGCAAAAAACTCTGGTCTGGAACATGTAGTACATAATCTAAAGTACATCACATCCTGTAACTTTGCAGCGATACACGATATGTATCTATTTGCAAGTATTTTTGATTCTAAAATAATCATAAATATACTAAATATAGGCCTATAAATACAAAATAATTAGGATTATAATGTGAAATATAAGCAAATTCACACATTGCATTATACATAATGTGTAGGCAATATATCATGTATTGTAGGTAAATATAATGTCTGTTTATGACATACTCAATAAATTAAAGATGATAATTAAAGATATAAATAAAGATCATTTTTGTCATGCGACTGTGTTAGTATTTCTTTGGCAGAGTGCAGCTTCCTGAACAGTGTCAAACTTCTCACATCCAGACCACATTTATGTGCCAGAAGTCATTCCTCCTGTAGTGGGAGGTTTTTCTGTCTGGGCTGGTGGCGTCTCCCTCCTGTTCTAAATTACCACATTCTGTGTCACGTTCCCTCTCCTCGTTTGTTTGTGTCGACTTCATGCAAATTTCCTTCTTGCATCTGGCACTAAGAGGAACACAGTATAGTACAACTGATGAAAAACATTTCCATGAATAACGCAATTATAAAATAGTAAAATGTCATTTTTGGTATTCTTATGTATGTTGTCAGATCACAGTCTTTAAGTAATGGTATTTTGCATTTTTAAATGGAATTATGCATTTTCAAACATTTCCCTGCGGTCTACATAAACTAAATGCTCTGCTTGTGTCTGAATTCTTCATTAATTTAACTCCACAGGTCCATCTTCAACCCATTTCTGACTAATGACAATAGAAAGGTTGTTTTGAGTGCTGGCCCTTTAAATGCACATGAGCCATTTCACATCCCGCCCCCTCCAGGTTGTTGACTGTACCTTCTGCCACTTCTGTTCATTAATACAACAAACAAAATGAAAAAAAAAAAAAAGAACATTTAAGGTAATCGGTTCGAAGTTTGGACATATTTTCAGTTTTTACTACAACCACTGCTGCTGTTAAACAATTATGTGCAATACAATTATATGTGCAAATGTTGTGATGTAAACAGTTATAAAATGTAACAAATTAAGCATGAATTAAAACAGGTTGTAGAAATCCACTTGATTTTTGCCAGAATTAATATAATGACAGCTTTGCAGCACCTGGAGGGTTCAAATTCAAACTTCCAGTCCAAATATACAAATAAATGAAGACTAATAGAAGTGTATTTAGTAAAATATGACCCCTTTAATATATGGGATAAATGTTGTGTATTAGAACTGTAGTGTTGCTGAACTCCATCATGTAATGAATGAGTCTTTCACACCCTAATATTTGGTGGGTTTTTACACCATGGTTTCCAGTTTTGGTGACCTGTATAGTTGATTGTTGCTAAAATACTAAATATTGTGTTTTCTATTTTGCAGGGCTGCTAGAAGAATAATGAATGTGTCCTGTCACTAGCACTTGATGAAGATTTGTCCTCAGTCATTAGGTTGAATAATGGAGGGCAGTGACAGTGCGTCAGTAAACATGGCTCAGCCTCAGACTGATGTGTGCAACGCAGAGGTGGGAGGTGGAGGAGAAATGCCCGGTAAAGCAGAGAATGGAGTAAATCCACTCATTTCCACTGAATCCTGTGATGACAGCACAACAGGACTGAGCAAAGGAGGGGTCCCTAACTTAACAGAGGCCCCGTCAGTGGTGAGTCCCACTGCTGAATCTCCAGGAGGCGTGGCTCTGAAAGTCGCAACAACTGTGCTTCATCCAGTGTGCCTGGGAGAGAGCCCGCTGATGCTGCCCATCCACCTCCAGATGGCTGGAGCAGCCGGGCCCCAGCTCAGCCAAATGGGGGCCGCCCCGTATTTGATAACAAGCCAAAGCCCGGTTTCTCTACCACTGGTCTTGGATCAGCAGGTCCTCCAGCACATGAATCCTTCTGTGATTCCTCAGGCTGCTAATTGCCCACAGTTGCCACTCCAAAACAACGTCCTGTGTCAGAATCCTTTAACGTTCGCTTTGCCTCCAGGAGTCGACCAGAAGTCCGCAGGACAAGCGCAGGACGCCAACCTACTGTCTCTCCTGCAGAATCCGGCATTTGCAGCCATCTTGCAGGACCTCTTCCCTTCTGCTCAGGGGGGTTCATCCACCTGTCAGTCACCAGGCTCCAACTTCTTCCCCCTTCCTCCCCTAACTCCTCCCTACACCTCCCCCCTGGCCCCTCTGGTCCCTCCTGCGACTCTCCTGGTCCCGTACCCCGTCATCATCCCCCTGCCAGTGCCTCTGCCAGTTCCTCTTCCCATCCCAGTCCCTGTCCCTCAGTCCGAAGACTCAAAGGGGAACATGCCAAAACCAGTTTGCACTGTGAGCAAAAGCACTCAGACTTCTTTAAAAGATACTACCTCTCCTCCTCTGTCTTCAAGCAGATCCACGACCACATTCCAGACACAAACTACGCCTTCATCCTCGCTCCCTTCAGACGAGGGACAGGCTCTGGACCTCTCTGTGAGGGCAGTCGAACCAAAACAGGAATATCCTAGTGTGCAGCAGGACAGTGTGCTTGACTTGTCAGTGCCTGGTGTGAGGAAAAAGTGTGTTCAGTCATGTAGCACCGGCGGTTCCCCAGGGCGTGAGCGAGAACCGGGTCAGGATAGTAGTGCCACCGCTTTGTCTCTGGGCGTTGAATGCACCCAGACTTTAGATTCCAAACTCCTGGGCAGTCTGGCTTCACTGGAGTTCAGCCGGCAGCATAAGTGGGTGGTTGACAGCAGCACCGGTGGCTCTAGTTCTCTGGGCCCTGAGGCGTCACTTAGCGGAGCTGGAAACCTTGAGATAGTCAGCGCCTCCCAGACAGCTAAGGTCATCGTCTCTGTCAAGGATGCGATCCCCGCCATCCTCTGTGGAAAAATTAAAGGCCTTTCAGGGGTATCCACCAAGAACTTTTCCATCAAACGAGACGGTAGCCAGGGGACATCTCTACAGCAGCTCTACGGCGTCCAGTCGGTGTCCCAGGGAGAGCAGCACGACCCCAACGACCCACTTAAAAAGGTTCAGAAAAACAGAGCTATCAAATTGAAGAAGGTCAGCTCACAGGAGATCCATTTCCTTCCCATTAAGAAGCAGAGACTTGCAGCGCTGCTCCCCAGGAAGTGAAAGTGCTCAGTGGAGGGGGATTAATTGCTGCACTGCTCTCTGGTAATCCCTCTGGAGCGTATAACATAAAACACGTGTGGGGACATTCTGTAATCAAACTCATACACTTATATGTCCAATCACAGCCCACAGTTTGGGTACAAAATGTTGCAGAAACTCCTGGATGTGGGACACAGCAGTAACGGTCTTCTGAAGTGCTTTTCTGAATTGCTGTGCTTTTTGCAAATGCACTACTCTACAGTGTTACATTAAACCAAGTTTGAAAGAAATGTTTTGGCAGCTTAATGGGCTCTCCATGTGGCTTTGGAGACTGTCTTTATAAATCTGAGATGTTCAAGAACATTTATAATTATAGAAAGACACATGGGTTAAATTTTTCCATCTTGGTCCATGGTTTGTTTCCATATGTCGTTTTTATCTAAGTGCACTGAAGACCTAAAAAACCTGATAGTTTAGGTTCTTACTGTTCAGGGGTGGGG
>JAPSES010000258.1:14838754-14873339 GCA_029822895.1 Maxillicosta whitleyi
ACAGCCAGGACTCGAAGAACCGCCCCCCCCCCCCAATAATAATCACATATACAAATATCTAATTTTTGTGTTTTTTCATTGACAGAACATATACTGTGACATCACAGTTAAATAGTTAAGTAAAGCACAGTTTCTCAGCTTTTCACTGGTATCAGACATGATGCATTTGGATGTTCAGACGCTTCACAGTGAATCATCTGCAACATCAATTTACCAGTAAAACCCATGTCGTTTGATAAATGGCAGTGAATTTATGTTCAGTTAGTGACACATTTTGCTGAAAAAGTCTGGGTTTTTTTCAAAGCTTTTCTGTTCTGATACAATTATCTTTGGATTTACTCTGAGCTTTTATGAACATCTACATAGTCACTGAATCACATACAAGAAAATACTGGATTTATATAGAAAAATACAAAAGGCAAAGGATATTAAATAAAATGTGACGAAGCATGTGATAAAGGAAGGGTTTCATGTACAGAGAAATCTCAAACATATTTCTAGGTCTTTAATAATATTGAGCTTTTGTCTCATAAAGATTCTCTCAACCCTTAAAGTTGTCTAAATTCCCAGCTGAAGCTAACGCAACAGTCTGAGCCCAGCGACTCCTGTTTGTATTTGATACAGGCATACCTTTTCATTTCAATGTTTTCTCAAAATATTATGTTTTTGTCTGACTTTATTCTTGTAATATTCCATTTTCCTGTCTCGGTGTGGCTCTGATACTATATGATCCTCCACTATCATTTCATCTACCGCATGTTAGATAGACATCGATACTCATGGTTCATTATGAGGGACCCAAAGAGGGGAGAGGGTTTCAAATATTTTGGCTTCTGATTCACATGAATTTTCATTCCCATGAAGTAGTCCAATTGCAAGAGGCTCCTTCCAGTTTCTGAACTCCAGCCAGGTCAGTGACTGAAAGCCTCCACAGGCGACTGAAAAGTGCTCTTGTTCAGTCCTTCAAGTGTGTAAGTGAGTGTTGTGCAGTTTGGAAGCTGCAGGGTTTGGATGCCATGTTACAGCAGCACATTTACCGTTAATTTAGCACACGCACACACGCACATACACAATGTAAAATACTGACCGTGTTGGATGACAGTTTAATCTGCACATGTACTGAGGTAATATAGAGTATGTTTTTAAGATGGCTGTCAGATTAAGCTCAAAAGCAAAGTTCAGTGATGTTACTTTTCTGATAATTTCACAAAAAACCAACCCAAAAGACTTTAAAAAATCAGTTATAGCACATGCATGTCTGTAGTCTTGTTTATAAAAAAAAATACACAAGATCATAAACACAGGTCAGATTGTTTATCTGTTGTGACATAATAGACAAGTGACTTTATGCAACACGTATTTTTCAAGTACTTTAAGAAGACGCAAGAGGGAAATCGACAGCACTTCGATCCTGTGTCGAACATCATATGGCACAAGTACTTTTATATCAGAGGAGGAAATAACAGGAAAATTCTGTTATGTGTTAATATAAACAGTATGCTACAAAAGCTTGTACTAACAAAGACCACATAAACCTGAGAAATGTCATATAGGTAAAGCAAGGCAAAGTCTAGTATTGAGTATTTCAACTAAAAGCGCTGCAGTAAGTATTAAAAAAAAAAGCAAAATGGAATCCACTGGGAGAGATCCATCATGTCCAGACTCTTCACATTTCTAACGTGTGTATATGATTTCCTTAAAATATTAAAGTTTCTACAAAATGTACATTCTGTTGCTGATATTCATGGTTAAACCCATAAAACTATACACATCTGTTTTCATTACTAACAGTGATTGCAACGGTCAAAAGTGACAACACCGAGGTTGCAGGCATTCATGAAGCTAAACTAAATGATTGTGACTGATAAAAATAAAGTAAGCATATAAAGCCCTTAGAAATGTGTTATTTGTACTTTCCTAACAATCTGTCCATTGAAATGAATATAGGCTCAGATAACTCGATATAAACGGTTTGACGTTGATAAGAACTGCATGGAAGCCGGTAGGAGGCAACTTAGGGCTCGCTAAGACACAATACATGATGCCATTCTTTTCCAGCATGCCACAGCACACAGGACACAGTAGATTTTTGCAGCAAAACTAATGAAAATACTAAAATACAACATGATCCCTTAATAGTTGATACTGAAAATGTCCCAGTGAATTAAAAACTTCTGTCTGACGTTATGGAAAAGAAAAAGAATGCACTGTGACGCATTCTTCAAGCAAGCAGATGTACCTAAACTTCAGGCGAACGTGAATAAACAAGAACTGAAAACAGCTAAACGGCACGAAAAGCATCCAAATCCTCTTGAAAATGCACAGGTAAGAACGTCTGATGGATTCTTTTTGTCAGTATACCAACCCTTCCTTAATAACTGGAAATTCAACAATAATAAAAACATTATATAAGAAGAAACATTCTCCATCTTTGGGGATCCAAAACCAGGATCAAAAGATTCATCTCCATTAAAAAATGTGTCCACGTGTGCACATGTGCTATGCAATGTAAACACTACGGGGATTATTTTCCTTTGGGATTTCATAAAGTCAATGGTGTCTGTTAAACTCGAACAGCTTTTTGTTCACGGATGAGGGGATGAGGTAATGTGTCAGCAATGCACAGCACACTTCTCCACTCCAAAAGTTGTAACATCTATTGAGGTGGAGTCTGGAGTAACATGTAGACTCGGTGTGGCCGGCAGTCCCGGTGTCCCGGCGCCGACCCTCCAAAGGCTTATTGCTCATAAGTCTGTGACAGATGGTTTCCAGTTACACTTTGCCTTGTTTCAGTCGTTCGATGTGGTGGCATAACTTCAGCGCAGGCCCCAGCTTCAGACCCATGTACTTCATGATCATGTCACTCCGGAGCAGCATCAGGGCTTTTCCATCGATTTCCTGTATAAAAATGACACTCATTAAGAAAACGAATCATTCTGTACAGTGTAAATGGAAGAAACTGGGATTGACAAACACCACACATTACTGACTGTATCTGTACCGTGTACATGTGATATTTTTTCATATAGATTTTGATATGACATATATATTAGGATTGTGAACATCATTGTTGTTTGAGACATATTTGAACATTTCCTGACATCACATAAATCATACAATTAATCCATTAATCAAGAAAATAACCAAATGACAAATCCACAATGAGACTGTTAGTCATAGTCCTAATTAGTACCAACTTACCAACCACTGTTCTGTCTGTGTTGCTAGTGTAATATTATGTGACACTTACGTGATGCAATATACATGTTATACACCCACATAACCAGAAGAACATCAACCAAAAGCTCAGTCAAACCAATTGTCGGACAACAGAGCAGAATCCAAAAAACAAGCACTAAATGGACACATATTTAAGACAAGCTGCCAGTCTGAGACAAGTGCATGTCATCAATAACTAATTAAAACAAAAGACCAATGCAACCAACTTTAAATCACTAAGCAGATCCAAGAGTATGTTTTTAGCTCATAACTTAATTTTACATGAATGAATGTTCTGTTAATCCATTGTTTGGGGTGTGTAGACTCCATCTGAGTCTCATGGTTGATATATAGTGTTCTGTGTTTACAGACTCCAGTAACTACATTCTTTAAAGCCAAACATGGGGATGCAGGTATCATCCAGGACATTAGGAAACACTTTTCCTCTCACGCCAACGGTGGCTGCTCTGTGACTGATTGACAATACGGGAACATTAAGAGCTATGTTGCTGTACATTGTCAAAGGCAGGAGGTCACAGTCCAAGTCGTTTTTCACTGATCACTGTTGATAAGAGTGACGCACATCCATCTGTCTGTTGCTGGTTCTGTGGTCTTTCTGAACGGTAGAATTTACTTACATGTTTTCTGAATAGTTCTGCATGTGGAGCTAATGCTGTGGGGTCAGCATCCCGCACAAACTGCATGACCTCTTCAATGGTCCAGGATGATGGGTTTTTACTGGGATGCTGCTCCCGCTCAGAAACCTCCGGACCTGTAGTAGAACTGGCTGCTATCAAGACAGAGCACAGAACCATGAACTTAAAGCTCAGAAACCACACGGAGTCAAAAATACTGTATGTTCTCATAATATTCAGACATTCTCATAGTTGGCCTTCTTCTGTTAGATGAAGATGGTTTTCTGGAGGGTTCCTACACTAGTGGGTAGATTCCTACTGTACCTTCAACTCTTCTTAGGGGCTGTGTGGCGCTGAGCTCTGCTGGGTTTGAGGACAGGCGGCGCATGGGTGTGGCATTGCTGGGGTGATAGAGGCTGCTGGCCTGGGAGTGGTACTCGGAAGAACTCCTCACCGTCTGGGGTCGAGGGGTCATGGAGTTTGAGGCTGAGTCCATGTAACGCTGCTCCTTTATTAGGCCGTTCTCTTCATGGGGCAGGGTCTCTGCTGAAGAGAGGAATCACAGCAGACCTTCAAATGTTGTTCTATACATGCTTTCATGATACACAGAGCTTTGTGTGCAAAGTGAGCCGGACCTTCTGAAGGGTGGGCCTCGGTACGTAAATGTTTGGGTGACAGAGGAGCTGCATACGGTGGAGAGACTCCAGAGAGACTCCGTTTACTGCCTCGAGCCAGAGAAGGAATGTCCAATGCCTCTTCTTTTACTGAAATGCAAAAACAGGAAACAAATCATTTCTGCATGCGCAAAATATTTACACGCAACCATACTCCGATTAACGATATCCTAGAGAACAGAGGTCATGAAATAGTGGTCTTCAGGGCACATCTGGCCTGCGGAAGCCTCCCATGTGGCCTGTAGGATATTCATAAACCCTCTTTCTGATCTAAAATCCACCAGACTTCCTTTCTTTCCTGTTCTTCCAGTGTCTTTCCTGTTGAAATAAGTAACTGCAGTGCTTACCTGACTTTGTCCTGTCGTACGCAGTGTAGTGGCTGAACGGTTGGCTGCTGAACAGGTTGTCGCATTGCAGGTGACGACACATTGTTTCCAAGAACCGCAGCACAAAAGAAGCACTGGACGCTGAGGGCAGTTTGACCACACAAACTCCACCATCTGTTCTCACTAGGAGGAAGGACAACCTGTTTTACTGCTCTATCAATCATCTGCCATTACACAGATTTTTCTGAACTGGTGGTCCAATACTGTTGGATTCCAATATGCAACAACTGTAACAACTGGTACTGGCTGTATATTAGTACCTCGAACGATCTCTCCTCCCCCTGAGTGGGTCTGAAGTGCATTGAGCAGGACTTTGGGCTGGTATGCACAGTCTATACAGGACTGGACCACCTGCTGCAGCACAGCGTTCACTGGACCAGGGCCAAAGTGATCTGGCAGATGCTGCATCTGCTTCCTGTCCAGGTGGGGACCGCAGTTACCATGCTTGTTCACGTACACACACACTGTAGTGACAAACAAACATAAGTGACAAAATTAGATACTGAAATCACATTTTAAGATGAATCCATAGTCTGTACATTGAACAGTAGTCCTTGCCTGTTGAAACCACAGAATTGAGACTGGGGGGACTCTCTTGTGGGACCTGGATGCTGGGCAGTTGTGTGGTGCTTTGGAAAATCTTGGACTTTCTCTGAAAAATATATTTGTTTGCAGAAGCACTGTTAATACAGGCACAGGTATGGGACAAATTTCCTTTCAAAATCAACTACAGCAGATCTTGTCTTATAATATCCTACAAAAACACCATGTGACTAGTTTCATATTTTCAAACATTATAATGATTAAGTCATTTTTTATCCACATTGTATTTTATTATCATTTATGTAAAAAAAAAAAAAAAAAGACATTGATATATAATTTGGCAGAGCATACTTTGTCAGAACTCTGCATAACTACAGTTATTTTGACACTGACTCATAGAAAATCATCAGCACAGACATCATAGATAGATTGTGGCCAAAATATAATGTGTTTAACATCACTTGATCCCTACAATGTCTGTAAATAAAGTACATGAACCAAATGGCACTTCTTTTTTTTTTTTATCTCTGCAGGGTGTATTTTCTTGTACTTCCTGTAGTTCTTTGTGAGGCACTGACTATGAGAACTGCACAAAATGCATTAAGTATTTGTTTAATGGATATGTTTTTCATTTTCAAAACAAAATGCATTAGTTTGTAAACTATTAATGCATCATAGGGCATTTGTAAAACATATCTGTTTGGTTGGTGAGGTTTTGGTGGGAATTGTTCTCCATAGTGTTCATTGCATTTTTTTTTTTATATCTGTAAGTCTACCTTGCTTCCGGGCTTGGGGCCCCTTTTCTTGTGAGGTCGAGGTTCCAACTGTGTGTCTTCAGGTACGATGTCGTTTTGGGCAGCAGCCGCCTCGGCCACAGCTTTGAGCAGAGCGATGGTCTCGCTCTTGGGTCGTCGGCCTCGGACCCCCTTCCTGACGGGCAGAGGGGGCAGAGGGTTGGGAAGTCGGTATGGGGACTGCATGGACCGTCTGTTGGGCTTGGAGGGTGATGCGGTGAGGATCTGCAGGCTCTTAGGCAGGGTAACTGTAAAAACAGTGTACAACAGAGCAGGTAGTATGAAGTCAGTTGTTATCTGGAAACAGGCAGGATTATAAAAATGAAAAACGGTGTGCAAAGTGTGCCATTATTCCTGGGTAATTATGGAGACAAAGCAGTGTGCTATTATCTGTGACCCAGTAACGGTCCAGTGTACAATCATACTGCTGCTGGGATCACAGTAAATATAACACTGATCTGGGTTTGGAGAGATTCATACAGTTCCACCAATTTGTCCTTTTATTTGTCATGTTATATGTCCAAACATACAACTGTTCATCATTGATAGTATTTATTTACAGCAAGAGAGATAACAAGAAATTGGAAGAAACACGATGGATTTCAGTTGGGTTAATCTTTTTATTCCTTCAAGCCAAGGACTCAAAGTATCCCTGGTATTCCATATTCAATATTCCAACAAGGCCTAGATTACTACATGTTGTGGTTTATTGTGTGATACACCACAGAGGCCAAAATTTCTGTTAATGTCCCCAAGTCAAATAGAGTTACAACAGATATAGTAGCACAATTTAAAGACAAATAATGCATGGTTCCTTCCCAGAGGACCTAAGTACACATTCCATATTCTGTGATTGCTGCCTCTCTACAAATCACAAAAATCCTAGCCAGGAAAAATGACAGATTTACTGATGGAACCCACTATCCTGAAGGCAAAAAAACCCCTTTTTCTGACACTTTACCACATAAATCAAAGGTCTCTATACTCATCTAGTAAATATATTGCTGTTATGTAATATACTCATGCTTCCCCAATGAAACCCATACAAAGAGAGCCAAATAATAAATCTCTCAAAATGCAGCACAAGCTCAAAAACAAAGGCCACACTGACAGTGAAGCTGTGGTAGACAAATGGATCCACATTAGATAGCAGAGGAGCAGACATGACCTCCAGACTCTTATATATTCATAAAGCACCATTCTGCTGTCAGACAAGGCAAATAGAAAAAAAAAAAAAAATACTAGGGCTGTCAAAATTCACACATTAACATGGATGAATCCATCATCATGATTAATGTGATTAAAAATGTTAATGCAATCTGCAACTGCAGCACAGAATGACTAACACAGTTTGACCAAGTACAGTTAGCGTCACGCATGCGCAGATGATCTGATAGTGACAGGCCCTCTGGATGGAAAATCTGAGTACAAAAAAACTTACAGGGAACAGTTTTTTCCAAGTTGTTTTGTTGAAACTATTGAAGGTGTTTAATAAACACATTAAATGCATATGTGTACCCTTCTTTCTTGAGTCAGTAAAACACGATTAATGGTATTTAAACATGATTAATCAAAATTAATCATCAGCAACCCTGTGACTAATAAAATTAAAAATTGCAATTGTTTGACAACACTAAAAACAACATAATATTGTTGCATTGTTTAGTGAAACGTATCTAACATTTCTTCATAATTTCCTAAAGAGAGCCCTTTAAACTTGGGCTCACTTCTCCACTCATGAAATGATGGAGGGAGTCGTAGGACTAGATGGAGAGAGTGTGCCAAATGTGAGAAAAAAACTGTTAAAAAGTTAACACTCCACGTTATTATGTGATAAATCTTACTTTTAGATAGTTCTCTTCACTGAAAATATTTCATCAAAGTAAAACAATGGAGTTTGGGTATTCAATGGCAGTGTTTCTTTTGAATGCTGAGTTTCATTAAGAAGATTATGAACCAACTAAAACACTTTGTTATGTTAGTTCAGACTGAACTGTGATAGTTCTGATCTTATTTGGATGATTCCAAACAGATCTTTTGTTCCGCTATCGACAACACAATCTGGATCCTAACAGAGGTGATTTGTGGTTTCATTGTGACTGTTTTGTCACTAAAAATAGAGCTAAACTAACAGAGCTATAAAATAAACTATCAGCTAATGCAACACATGAAGATTATGAGAAAGCAGTTTTTGTTTGAGGAAAACTTGACGCTACTCTAATAGAGTAATCGCCCATAAAGTAATGAGTTTCACACTTTGTTCAAGGAGGGACTGTCCATGGAATCAGCAGTGTTTCATCTATAGTTTCAATCACCATGGGGATTTTAGTACTTGACCTCCCCCTGTGGTTGTTGACGGTTTGTAATAACAATACTACATAAACCCTTTTGAGCAACATACATTATCGCATTTAACAATACAGTTTATTGTTCAAACATGAAAGCAATCTCAAAGTAAAAATATGTTGGACATTATAATATATGAATCTTATCTGTTTTCCTTTATTGAGACTATTATGTTACCACAGAATTAGACTATTAGCTTATAAACAAGATGATAGTAAAAAAAAAAAGTTAAGAAGTTATTCACAGATCAATAGTCAGGCTGAGTTACAGAAGCAGCCGATGTGTGGTATAATTCACTAAAGTCTGTCAGTGCTGTCAGTATCCTAATGTTATTGAAGAAAATCCATGATATGGGATGTGTAAGTAAATTAGTATGGAATGACCCCCATCCAGAAGATCATGCTGTAAACCCCTTCAACATTAAACTAGTTACTATGACAACTTAAGCACTGTGTCAACATGATGCATGTCAAATAATATAGCACAAAAATGATCTTACAAAGTGTTCCTGAATATATGAAGAGCTTGAATATCATACTTCTTGGTGAGGCTGAGGCAGACCTCTGCTGCCACCCAGAGGGTAACACTTACCACTGTTGCCTGGTGGCTGGAGGCTGTGTTTAGTCAGGGAGCACCAGCCGACGGGGAAGATGTCACGGGAGTCGTACTTGCACCAGTAGTCAAAGGCACCGCGCCAACCATCGAACATGACGAACACCTCATCACCCTTCACCTCCCCGATGGTAGCGGGGCAGATGAGGTAGGGATTCTTCTTGTCCACTGCCTCCAGCTTCATGCCTGGTTTAAAGTTGTTCTGAGGAGGCCTCAGAGGCTCCTAAATGTAAGTGTGACATCTTCATTAGCAAAATTAAATCCATATAACAATGTGATAGATCATTGAAGACTACAGACATACCTTCTTAAAAGCTGTTGCTGGTGCCATCTCTGCTCCATTTAATGTTCTCAAGAGAAACATAGGCCAGGAGGAGGCGTTCATCCGAAATCCTGGAGACAGTTTCATCAAATTAAAAAAAAAAAAACATTCATTCTGGATGGATATCTTTTTGCTTATTAAAGACAGCTAATTTCTACTGTGTATATTTATTAGTAGAAGTGTCACATATAATCAAAATTATATATGAAATCATAAAATGCTTTAAAATAACCATATTGTACATTGTCACTTGTAATGATTTCCTTTTTCTTTCCAACAAGCAATTCCTGTTCAGAATTACCATCTTCTGGGTTTGACTGTTCACACTCTTCCAAGTTTGCTTTGCCTTTATTCTAGTTTCCTGCCTGTATTGAGGCCATATGGATGAGCATAAAAATCTCACAATATAAACAAAAGAGCAGAACTTGAAACAATACTTTATTTCTATTGTCACTGATAATTAAACATATACCAACTAACTTTTTCTTGGCTGATTCAAATTTTGCAAAGAACTAGAACTGGCATCATACAGAAGGATCTTTGTAGATTATCTTTAGCAGAAAACAAAGTCGATTTGAAGGAAATGTTAAAGCTACTTAAGCTGTAACATTTTCTCCAAAATTGCACCAGGTTACAGGGTGATCACTCACTCTCACTCAAATTGCAAGATAAAGTACTTCAGGTTACAAGACAACAGTAAAGATGTGGAATGTTTTCAATTCAAAGGTGTCTCCTAAAACAGACATAATAACTTAATCGGAAAATGCAGTGCTTTCTATGTCTGTTCAGGTTTAACATCTATAACCCTTTTCGAAATAACAGAGTTTTAATTAATCTGACTGTTTGACATATGCAGTAGAAAAGAAAATTGTGTATGCATTATATTGAGATGCACTGATTATCACTGTGCATTACAATCAATGAATAATATTAGCTGAGACCCATCACACTTTTATAGGACGAGGCTTTTTTATACAAATTTAATGAAAGTGAATTGTACTATGTTCCACATTAGCAGATGAGCAACTACTCACGGCTTAATTTAGCATCTTGGCACGACTACAGCAGAGATGTATGACATTCATTTCACTTTCACTCACAAGTTATCTCTAATAAGTTTGCCCTTTGTGTCATAGAACTTTTACTGATGAGGTGTTAGCATGTGTGTGGCTATGACATTACTGTCAATGTTGCTGCGTGCATGACATAAATCACGGTGGCGCTTATGTATGTTAATCTGACCTGTACAGAGACTGGACATATATGACACTAATGAGCAGGTCTGTGGTTATGGCCACTCCAGCTGATGACTATAATCAGTCAATGGATTTGTGTACCGTGGCTAACAATGTGATGTTCTTACCCAGTGGAGGCTGCAACATATCTCCATTCTTCTCACAGGTTCCAATCGGCTGAATATCTGAGGAGTCCACCAGTCTCCAGAAGTCATTACTGTTGTCACTCCCATCCAGGCGGAGACGAAGACGAACCCCAGTTAGACCCATCACTGTGGCTATACAAACTGATGTGGAGTTGCGAGGGTCGTGGGCCTCAAGCTTCATCCCCACCTTGAAGTCGTTAGATGGGGGAACTCGAGCCTGCAAATCAGCATGAAATCACCCAGGTACGTTGAAACAATGCTGGTAAATAAACAATGTCACTTTCCTGCAAGAGATACATTAAAGCAGGAAAAGATCTGACACTTCATGTCACAATTCTGTTTTTACTAGGAATCTGAGTGTGAAAAGCAGACTAAAGGTGTTTTCATCATTATGATCCGTTAAGTCACATTTTACATTGTTTTTTCACTTGGTGTAATTGGTTTAAGCAGGTGCAAACACAGTGACTGCACTCGGACACAAATCATAACACCTTTGAGTGGAGGCGCTCTGGGTTCAGTTCAAAATAAACCTGAGTCAGTGGGTTTGTTCTACAGAACAGAAACTTTGGTTTGACCTGTTAGCTTAACCAAAGTCTTTTTCCTGTCACCAGGTGAAGTTTGTATTTTGAGCATGCAAATCCAAGCAGCTTAAGTTGCCTTTATTTATTTTCTTTTTTGCTTTCACTGTAGATGTATCAGAATACACTAAATGAATGATACGTGTGAAAAAGCACTTCAAATTAATTCGCATTAAAGACAATTTAGGGACCAGATCTATGCACATACCTGACGAAAACAGCTTGGTGGAGCAGGTATAGAAGATGTCTCTTTAAGATATTCTTCCCAGCTAAAGGTATCTGAAGAGAAATTATAGATAAAAATAAATATTGTAAAAACCAGCAGTAATATTCAGAGCAGACCATTAAAAACTTTCGAAATACTGGCATAGAATGTAAATTGACATAGCATAAAACAGCTAGAGTATGGGCAGTGGGGCTCAGTTAAATGACTATGTAAACACCTAACCTATAATTCTTCTTGTGTTTCACCAAAGTCTCATCATTTTAAAAAGCTTCATTCATTTTTTTTTGGAGAACTTCACCTTTAGGAGTTGAAGGAGTTATACCTGATGGTGGAATGGTCTTTCCTGGTTTCTCCTTTTTGCCATCTTTCGGATCTACAGTAGAAGTTGGTAAATTGAAATATTTCATAAATGCTGTAAAAACACTTACATTACAAGAATGAAGATAATTATAAGACCCATATTATATACTCCTCCAAGTGTTTTAACTCAGACAGAATATGAAAAAACACTGTGTTGGTTGCATCAGTGGGTGAATTTTAGGAGTAACAAAGTTATATGCTCTCTTATTAAACAGAATCAAATGACTACTTACCTTTTATTGGTGTTTTGCCCATGGCGACTGATGAACAGTGACACAGTCGAAGTGTATGGTAGTGACCCAGTGTGACTTTGTGCTTGTGTAGTTCTGTTCTAAAAATATAAACAGATATATTATATGAAATGTAGCACACAATAGTCATAACAATTATAGAGCTGTTTTTCATTAACCATTCAGAGACTAATCAAACACTAGTAATCTTGGCATCATAATGAATTGTTGGATGGTTCTGAGACAAGTGTCACTGTTATTCTTAAGTATAAAAAAGTACAGATACAAAAGAATCAAAAGGAATCTGTTTGTTTTTAGAGTAATAACATTTTTAAACACTATACAATTAATGCTAAAAATACAGTATGCAAAACACACTGGGGGAAACCAGGAATGTACTGTGCCTGATATTCAGTGCATGAATAAATACACCCATAGCAGCAGACACCATGAAATATTGATTAAACATGCATTATATAAATATGTATGCAGCCTGCAGACTCTGATATATCTTATTTTCAGCAGCCATTGCTCTAAGTTGAAGGTTGTGGCTCATATATAGAAGTTTTCAATGGCTGAGATATTTTTTCAGCAGAATCTGTCTTCATTCATCAGCAGACAGTTTTACTAGAGAACACTGAAACACACTGTACTGGAGAGATGAAGCATCTGAAGGCAGCACAAAAAGCCGACAACAGCAAAGTGATATTCTGGTCCGTCATCGATAGCTGATATGTGTCTGACCAGATGAGGCACCACCTCTTAATGTTCAGAATGTACAGTGAACTTTGCCACTCAACTCCAGTGAGTGTCACTGGCACCCAAATAAATTCACATATCAACTTTGAAACATGTAAAAACAATTACCTGCACCTTTCTAAATTTATTATTTAAATTAATAATTTATTTAAAAATAAAAACGTTGGAAAATTGCTCTACTTGGTCATCAAAATTTGCTATGTTGACACTTTAGAACTGAGTTTTTGAGTAATTTACAGGAACAAACAGGAGAATTTTTCCTGTGAAATTAAGGTTTTCAGGCTAATATGAACAAACACCAACTATACAGTTTTGTAAGAATAATAAAGTAGTGACGCGTAGTGTAGAATATAACAACACTATAAAACTTTGGAAAATGAAACGCAAGAGTCCGTGTTTCATGCACATTGCTGTGGTATTCCAGTAATGGACACTCCCACTCGAGGGGAAGCCTGAAACAAGGTGTTTTTCTGCGCTATTACCACAGGCCTTAGATGTACGAACTAGGACATTTTACACATTATAGTCAAATGCGAAGATCGTGTAAGTTTATGACAGGGGCACCAGTGAGTTAGTGCTCATGACTAAACTAGTTACTTAGGGGAATTAATCCCACTGTCCCGCGTTTATTCAATGTGTAATACGGAGAAAACGAGACTGCGTGTCCTTTATATCAAGTGACCCTTTACAGTCAAATCTCATTACGCTAAAGTTAAATTAGCCATTTTGACACACTATTATGAAGCTACATAACCGTTGTATAAGCTTAATGTACGTCGTATTACAGAACTTTTCTTTTACCTAACGCTACCACTGGGAACATTGCCTTACATCTGCTGGTTTTAAGTATCTGCACACTTTGCTGTATTTTTCTGATGTTTTTCCCCTCTACAATTCTATATATGAACATTTACTGACTGTTTTATCACATCATATTAGGCATCGTTAACTCAGCTAATAACAGCTAGCTAAACGCCAAGATGTTGTTTACTATGAGTGCAGAGCATAAAACTGCTGAAAAATACACTGTAAGACTCTTCCATTTTCTCGGAAGCCGTGTTTTACGTGTAACAGTAATGCTATATTGTTCCATGTAATAGTCTGTTCCCAGTGTTGACAAGATTTGCTAGCTACCGCTCTTAGCTAATAACTAGGTTGGCTAATGCTAGCCTTAACGTTAACCCTCTGAAAGCAGTTTCTCTCACATTATCAAGCAGAAATACACACAACCCGGGACGTTTGGCTCTAAGCGACTTTTTCCGAGACAATATATTATTTAGTCTAAAAAACAAACTTACAAGTGCCGTCTATCTCTGGTTAAATCGAGTGAGGATCCAGACACTTTTCTCTATTCGCCAGCTGCCATTTTTTCCACAAATGTAGTGTATGCTTACACGCATGTAATTTATGCCAAAGATAGTATTTTACAGAGAGTCAAGACAAGCGATCAGTGAAAGCAACGGGTCCTGCGGTTCATCAGACCAATAAATACTGGTGATATTCAACAATGTAGCCAATCAGACGAACGTTTATTGATTTCATCCAATCAGAGTCTGAGCCGCTCTGTCTGTCACTTCGGTTCACTTAAAGTAACACCAGTTGACCATCTTCATTTTCTCTCTTCTTTGTATTATTTCCCAAGCATCTCTTGCTGTTTTTTCAAAACCTCTAAACAATTATTAAATGTTAGAAAACACATGTAATACAATTTACTTTTTTTATCAACTACTCGAAAATATGCTTAATAAAAAAAGTTGATATTCACGAAAAAGTGAATCGCAATATTAGACGAAGCAATATCTGTCTGAAAAGGCGTTGTGAATAAACTTAAATAATGTATCGTATTAAACATCGCAATGATGTGATTGAAAAGACAAAATATACACATAATGTATCCAGAAATTTTAAATACAGTTTTAAATGCAATAAAGTAGACACGTGGGTAATAGAAATACAAAATAGAAAACATGGTTGCGAAAATGAAAATAAACAGCTAATAATGATACTAAAATTAGAATTCGGTGCTTTCTCAAATCGTCTGACTCAAACATGACTAATGTCTCATGTTAGTTTTAAACGCCTGAATTTCCCCCACCCACAACCTTCCTAACACATCGACGTTTCCAGACGTCAAACGTCAAAAATACTAATAAATTAAGGGGGGGAATGGCAGACATTGTGATTGTTCTAATTTCTTCATGCAGTAGAAATTCGCTGCCATATACACTACTTCTACCCAAGTACCACTGATTTTAAAAGTATTCACATAATCACATTAGGTGGAATACTGGCAAACAAAAATTCAGAATAGGCTATGCAAATGATCAAAACACAGGCTGCACTGTGAAAGTGCTCACGGAAACTTTATATTCATGATAATTTTGCATGTCCATATGTCATCACTAGAGCTATATATAGTGATGACATATAGTGCTGTAAGGATAAAAATATATGCTACAAAATGAAAATGCATTCCTTAACAAATAATCAAATGTAGTAGATGAACTTATGGCTGATCTTTTTTTTTTTTTTTTTCATCCAAAAGAAATAGTATTTTTTTAATTAATAGTACAGCTAATCTCTGGTAATATATACACAGAATCAAAACACTCCATCATTTTGATCACTGCACATCACATGTTGGCAGTGATCAAACCAAAATAAATCACATCTTCTAAAAGTAGAAACATCACAGTACATTACAAATGGGGTTCGTGTAATTACTATTCAGCAAAACATGATTAAAAACAGACCATGTTCGTTTCAAATGAATGTGAATGTGAAGAGTTCTTTTTTTCACTGCATAACTGAGAGATGAGAGTTCAAACATGTGATACTAAAACACAAAGCGCATTTCTGTTAATGTTGATCATAAAATATAACTGTGACATCTGACCTTCCCAAACAGTCTTTCACCTGAATTATGAAAATTAACTGGAATCAACAAAATTTTCATTCAGTTCCTCGGAAAAATGACCAGACTTTTCATCATCCGTTTGTAATGAGATTATAATATTAATGTGACCTGATGCTGACGGATCTAACAACTACACTTAATTATTATCATAATAGAAAAATTTCAGGCTGATTGTGACAGTTCTATTATGCTCTTTGTTGTGATTGTGAACATTATTATGTTAATATCTTGTCAGAGCTGCAAAGTTAATCACCACAAGCCTGTAACTTAAAATTATTAAAACCTAATTAAATAAATGAACAAATTTAAACATATCAACGCATGTCACTGTATACAAACTACACAAAATCGACACCGTCAAACATAAATAAATAAATTAAAAAAAAAAAAAAAACATTGATTTTCAGTTATAGGCTGATCCAGTGGGTGGCAGCATGGCTTCATCTGAGAACACTAATGTGGAAAAAGTTATAGGCCATTGATCCCCTGGAGTGTTTTCAATGTCACCAGCTCAGATTTTAGCTGAATGAGTCTGGGTTCACGAATAACAACAATTTCAGAATTTATCTGCAATTCCATCTTTCCTTTGTACAGCATTTATTTATATGGGAAACATGATCACTGTTAATATTTGCATGGAAAAAAATAGAGGGACATCATTACATAGAGAACATTAGACATGTTTTGCATGCATCCAAATCTGTAGTGAATAAAGTGGAATTGGCCATATAATTTATTTATTGTTTAATTATATAGTTGAGCTGCGTTATGAAATTAAACATAGTGTATTTTCTGCATTGTTTCTACAGTTTTTGGCTATGTATTAAATTGGATGAAGTTTGTGTTTGCACGGTGACTCTTTTAATGTCTAAATGCATATAATAACCTCAGAATTGGTGACTGCGCTGCACAATTTCTCATCCTGACCACAGGCGAGCAATGCACTTGTTCCCCGGCAGAGCCATTTTTAAGAATTTAGCCTCTTGTTTTCAGCTTTGTATGTTCATTACTTCTGTATAATTCAAGTCTCCTCGATCAATATGTACTTTAATATGGGTTTTATATAAAGTATGTTATGATCCTGAGCGGAGGGTGTGAGCTTGTGAATTATGTAATTGAGAAACTAGAACAATAATATCCCACCTCGTACAAAAAAACCAGACCGCAACACAGTTTTCCCTCCCGTGTCTCCGTTCCGTGCTGTAATTGGTTGAAAGGAAGTAGGCGTTGGGATAAACAACTCTTTAGAGCATTTTCATTGGTTGTCGTCACGCCGCTCAAACTGTTGCCTGGTGATCTGCCTGCAGCTTGTCAACCGCACGATCCAGTTACTGTAGCTGCCTGCTGCAATGAAAATATCTTCGTTGGTGGGTGGATATATGGGCCCAGTTCCATCATTTTTTCCCAAACACTGACTGAGTGAGTAGTTTATTTCATCGTTATTTCAATAAGAATTTCAAGCTCGGCATAATGTGAATACTGTATTCCCATGACAAGTTCTCCAGAAAGGTAACGTTACCAAGCTTGAGGTTTCTGTAGCTAATTTGCGGTTTTGTGTGTTTTGTGAAACAGGCAGTGGACCAATGAGCACAACTAGTTAACGCTGCTAACTAACCAGGCTGGAAAGCAGTTGATGTTAAGACATTTTTACTTAGTTGGCAGTAGTGTAACGATATCTTTGACTTGTTTTTTTTTTTTTGTTTTTTTTTTTTTGTGGTATTATGCATTGAAAATGTGTTGCTACACTCATTCTGTGGGCAGTCGTAGCTAACAAACACACATTCATTTAGACGTACAGTACACAAGCTACAGTGTCTGTAAAAACACACATTTGAACAGTACTGGAATCATTTTAGCTACTGTTAAGGATATAAGGGATTTTGTATCAAGAAGCAACAGGACCACTTGATGACTGATAGACAACTCTAAAGCTATTATTCACACTTTTTTGAAACCATAACTCAAGTGTTACCTTCTATGTAAATGTCTACTGGCTGCTGCTGCTGCTGTGATTTTGTGTTTTTACAAATAATGTGTGAAGAAATCAGCTTTAATGGCAGTGACGTTGTAAGATCAGTCTCTTGTTTTTGCATAATCCTCACCGTTATGTCGACTTTTGACAACTGCAAAACCAATGCAGCTAAATATAACATTGCATTGATCATGTGAAGAGGTTTAAAGATCCTGTATTGTAGATTCCACAGGCTTGTTCCATTACCACGCATGAGTCATTCTGTTGATAGAGACAAAATATATGATCCACAGCAATGCCCAGTGCATTCCTCATCATATTAGCCTTCTAGGTCTAGGCCTGGAGAGTAGTTGGCTAAAATCAGCTGTGGAAAAAACAATATTCTGCATGCCTCTGTATGTAGGTTGTTAAATTAGGACAGAAGGGAGTGCAGTGATGTTTAAAGAGATAGTATTGTTTGAGTTTAGTATGATCCTCAACTTTACTCTGCCAGTCTACCTGTGTTGATGGTTTGTGGCTGAGTAATTAGGGTGTAATAGTCCGCACAGTGGTCGTAAGTGTTCTGGGAGACGGAGTTTATTTTGGTGCCAAGGTTTTGCATACTGATGAGCAGCTCCTGTGCCCACAGCACTGTAGGAAACTGGGAGTGTGAGTAGGCTACGGAAGTCCTTGAGCTTTCCAGTGAAGGAGAAGATGAAATGGAGAAAGTGCTATCAGGATTCTTATCTGATTTAATAAGAATAAAGAGTGTGTGGATTGCAGATGAGATAGTGTGATCACAGGAAGGCTACACGGTGAAATTAAAAGTGTGTGATCAAATTTAATATCCTTGTCCTGTATTATTTCATGAGGACATTAGACTGTGTACTTATGATACATGAAATATGACTCCAAAGTTCTTCACCTAATTTATGAACACCTGCTCCTCTGTAAATTTCCTTCATGAAGAAACCATTACACAATCCAACATTTCCATTCCCTTTTTTGAACTGATATTAGCATGCTAAAAATTAAATCTTGAATTTCACGTGATGTTTTCATGCAGGTGAAGGTGAGCCACTGGAGGCGGTATGTGGTGGATATTATGGCTTACAGCCCGCGAATGCCTCTTAGGAGCCGACAGCTGGCCGCCTTACCCTATCCTGTAGACGGGCCCCCTCTGTCTGAGCTCCGAGCGTCTCTCTCTACATACCTTTTGACTTCATGAAGATCCCTGACATCGGTGATGTAATGAATAAATTTGAAGTCCTTGGGATTGTGGGTGAAGGTGAGAGTGCTTCTTTTACTTCAGATGTAACAATGTGAAAATTAAAAGCACATTCTCTGTGCCACTAACAGCTAATCCAAACAAGCTTTTTGTGTGCACTCACTAGATAGATTGTAGGGCTTTCAAGTGAGTAATCATTTGATTGTTTTTATCCAGTTTGCCCGAGGAACAAGGTCATTAAAAGCCTGACGTACTGTTCATGTGTTTTCGCAGCTCAATAAGGTCAAGGACATTTTTTTGTATTTCCAGTGGAACAACAGAACCTAAGTACTTATGACCTGAATTCACACTCTGGTGATGCAAGTGCAACAGTAAATAGGTGGCTATGACATTCAGTTTAATTCTCGTTCGTATTAATAAAAGAGGGATTTGATGGTGAGACCCCCCCCACTCTCCCAAAAAATGCTTCTCATAGCTTCTTTTTTTCCTTTAGTCATTTGGTTGATATAAAGTGGCAGAGCCCCTGAGGTAACACCACCCACTCGTCCCAGTTTCTACACCCCTACTTCAACCTACTCGAAGTTTTATAGTGTGTGTAATTTGTCACTAGAAGACATGGGCAAACTTTATACTGGATTTTGAGTGGCTGTCCAGTGATGAGTCGCTTTGGAAGGAAGTCAGCACTTTTAGTGCCATATTGAAACTATAAAATTGGTCAAGTTTTTTTGTAATCCAGCTCTGCAGCCTTCACACTCATAGCATAGTGCTCTCCACTTGTTCGAGAATAATAGATTTTTTTCTCATTGGTCTTCAGGTCTGTCAAGTTGATTGCAAAATGAATGGAAAAATAAGTCATTACAGATTTTTTAAAAAAATATATCACAGTAATTTGTTAGTCTAGAGCAGGGGTCACCAACCCTGGTCCTCAAGAGCTACTGTCCTGCCTGTGTTAGATGTTTCCTTCTTCTAGCACACCTAACGGTCGTTATCAGTCTTCTGCAGAGCTTGATGATGGGCTTATCATTTGAATCAGATGTGTTGGAATAGGGATACATCTAAAACATGCAGGATAGTAGATCTTGAGGACCAGGTTTGGTGACCCTTTAGTCTAGAGAAATGGATTTTGTTGCTTTTTTTTGCACAATAGAACATTCATATAACTAATGGAAAATACAGTTTTACAAAGCAAATGTACTTGCTTATTAATTTTATTTTAACTTGTTATATGTACTGTTTTATCTTTAACATTGGATTCTTTATTACCACTCTGGTTGTACACACAAATACACAATATCTAAATGTTAACACTGAACAATATATGAGATGACACAAGAGTCACTGAAACATTAGAAAACACAGGACATTTTGCAGTTAATGAAGGCTCTGGATATCAATATTCACAATGGTATACACAGATAATAACAAACTAATGTGACCTATATTAAGCTTATACAGCAGTTATGTAGCTTCATAATAGTCTCCTATAATGGCTCATTTAACACCAGCCTAATGAGATTTAACTCCAAACTGCCACTTGACACGCAGTTCTGTTTTCTTAATTTCAATAACATATCAAGAGTCGTGGCATTAATTAGTGGCATGGCACTTGCTTAATGTCAGTCCATGGAAAATCTGTGGCAATAATGTGAAGCATGCCATTTCTGAATTATATGTTAATATATTTTTAAGTTTATTTAATGCCAATTGAGCAAATAGTGGTACACCATGTTTTCAATGAACAGCAAAAATATTCTTCCTAAATGTAAGGTCTTTCAAAACTCTAAACTCTGTTAGAAAGAACATGAATGTATAGGACCAGCTTTTTGGGGACTATAGATGGTTTCTTGTAGCACCAATGTGCTGGTGAAGGAGCACCGAGCAGTTCGTCATATGCCTCCTCAGTCCAAGAATTCCTCTTGAGCCCTCGGGGGATATGTGTGTGACTGCCAGGGTCGATAACATCAGAACTACAGTAGCTTGCCAACACTTTCGTCCTACTTTCTAAGCCACCTGTCCTTTTATAGAGGGGATGTTTTTCCTTAATTCATGAGAAGCATTAAAAAAGATGTTTATAAAACCTTTGTAGCAAAGTGCTGTAGTTAAAAAAGCTCCAGTAGCTCCTGGACTTGTTCATACACTATTGGCCAGCTGGTCTTTGTTTATTTATGGGTAAAGGTCATGCTGGCATGTTAATTACAAATCAACATTTCTGAACTAAATTCATGCTGTCAGTTTTTATTATTTCATGCGGGGTTGCTTTTAAGTAAAGTTGGCCTACTTTGGCATGCATGAATACTTTAAATATTCATGGAGTATTAACTGTGGTATATCTCAAAGTTAAACATGTGGTTTGCTTTTTTAGGTGCCTATGGTGTTGTTTTGAAGTGTCGACATAAGGTAAGACCTTTTAAATTTTTATATAATCACCACAGTCTGTTGTTATTTAGTTGTCCTATAAAAGGTATCCCCAGAGTTTACTCATTTCATAGCCCACAAAGCCAGCAGAAGTGTTGAAGATGGATGTTGTACAGGATATTGCTTGTTGGAGGAGACCTTCAGAAACCATCAGACTCTGTGTTTTTAAAGGTGTTCTTGTGTTCGTCATGCACCTGGTCACTGCACTTAAGCTAACTGCAGCCGCTCAGTGCCTTAGAATTACAGAGATGCCTCTAATTACTGAGATTAGCGGTTCATAAGGGCCACTTAGGCCCCTACGAACCGTTGGCTAATTCGTTATAGTCCCTTTGTTTCTGCTGAGGTTCATTCCAGTGAGATGGATCTACTTTAAATGGCTGCAATTTTCTCAATTTAAATTCTTGTTCTTACTCATCCTCTACTCTGCCACTTCATATGTATTCATTCATGGAGAGGCAAAACATGATAGCTTTTTACCTGTTAATTTTTTGGCATTAGTAGGTAATTAATAATAACATCAGGACAATGAATAGCAGACAGTCCACATTGCAGTAATAGCCTGTCATCTCAGTCCATTTAAGGATGAGGCTGTGCCAAGAATTGACAGCACTCCAGCATGAATAAGAGAGACTAACCACCTCCTACTTACTGAGATCTACAGGAAACAGACAAAACACTTTAGAAATACCCCTAATCGCCCTCTTTTCCACCTTGTGCCTCCGTTATAAGGTTCATTACAGCACTAACTATACACAATGTATCCATTTATCAGCTTTGTAATACTAGTCAGAATGCTTAAGATTTGTAAAAGAAAATAGCACTCAGAAGTGAGGGCAAAAAGGGAAAGCCTGACTGTAAGGCGGAATCACAGCATGTAATTACTGAGCTTTATATTCAGACTGATTGATCCGAGGTCGAGGCAGCTGCAGATGCCAATGCCCTGTTTGATACAGCAGAGTTTACAGCCATAGGCTTCACTGAGGCTCATACTTGACATGAAGGTTACTGCTTTGCCTGCAACACTCTTTGCTGTTTATTTGTGTGGATATCTGTCATTATCAGCACAATTGCATTATTCAATATATGACTTTTTAAATAACACTGAAATGTGTATTAATTCCCAAATGAGACTTATAGAACCGTCATGAGCAGCGAAGCTCTAAAATGAAACTCAAAAGGCAGCATCTTAAACTGTGGGTGTAAAGGATAGGAGCTGTCACACCAAATGGACTCAGCTTTGTTGAAAAACTGTTTGTTATACAGAACAGACTTGTCTTGTTTAGTGAGTACAAGTGATGTTGCTGTGAATTTGCAGTTCTGTTCAGAAGGTTCTTCTGCTTGACAGTAAGAAAAAATAGCACCAAATCAAGGGAAATGTTAAGAAGAAACAAAGAAAAAATGTCATTATCAGTATTTCTATTCTGTAGTGTAGAAGTGCTCTCTGTGAATAGGATGAATTAATGGTGTTGGAATTAAGGGTAAAGGTCTGTTTGATGATCAGGTGCAGAATTTGGTCATATTGCGATTATTTTGGGCAATATTGTGGTTTGTTCTTGTGATTGCAATTTGAGGCTGTTGTCTTGGTCATCAAGCAACATATGCAAATTATACATTTTGGAATGAGTAATATGATAAATAAAAATTTGAAAAGTAAAACAGTACTGACATTCTCTGTCCTATTACTCTGAATTCAAAATATACACAACAGAGGTGGTATTTATTTATTTTTTTCTCATTTCCGCCATTTGATCTTTAATCTTACATGAAGGCTCTTAAATTGTAGTCTTTCAGGATTATATAATTGCACACAATGATATACCAATTGTGATTGCTATTTGATGAACTGCTACCCAATTTCTCCCAGAGTGAACAGTAAATGTGAGTTTCTTCGATGTTAGTACATTTGTGTGTGGTTGAGTAATATTTGCTGTATATGGTCCAAGTATGTGTGTAGTATTTGTGTAAAAAGATCCAGAATTTTTCTCTGGAACTTCGTTCAGATAAAGTAGGACTCTTAACTATCCTACAGATAATTCCAATGAATGATTTGTGTTTTTCAGTTCATTTTAAGGCATGACTACTTGATAAGTCTAACAATACACAATTAGTATGAGACTGGAGAATGAACTGGAGAAAAATGCAGACTTCAAATGAATTAGTTACTTGTTCATCATCCTTGAAAACCAAGCAAGTCATCTCAATTTGCAATATTGTCCTCAAGAATTGCAATATGACCTTTTCACTAATAATGACAGCTACCAATATAAGATGGAGTACAGTGAGATGACAAAGTTGTAGTGAAATATGCCATTTGTTTTTCATCCATCAGGTTTTGTACAACTGAAAGATAACAATTACCACAATTATGCAAAAATAATTGTGGTTTGCTCAAATAATTGTGAGTAGGCGATTATGCAATAATTCTGACAGGTCTAATAGGAAGGTGAATATTAAATTTGCTAATGCCACTCAGTGTCTGCTGAATGTGCAACTAAGCAACAGCTCTTCAACATGTCAAAAAAGAAAAAGAATTACAAAAAAAATGCTTCTGTAGTGCCAGTACTGTATTGTAATGCTGTTCATTTTGTGGTGCAGTTCAAGCCAGAAAACAAGAAAAAAAAAAAAAAAAAAAAAAATCAAAGGGTTATTCAATAATGCAGCAAACTACATCTACAGTGTTTGTAGAAAATGATTTATATTAAGAAATTAGACACTGTAACATTGTAACAGATGAATGGTAATCTTTCCATTCTGCAGAAGTAATTTGTAATTTTTTAAATGATCATTTCTATTCAGTTGTTTTACTCTTCTTTTCCAGGGTTTATATGTGTTGGAAATTCATTAATATATGCAGTTTTGATCAAATATCTCTCAGTAAATTTATTGCTTGATGTGTGAAAGCACAGGAGGATGAATTCTCTGGCTGCAGATCAATGTGGACCGATGCCATCTGGAAAATATCGTATTGTTAGTGTGAATGAACTGACATGTTTTTTCAAGGGCTAACTCCCAGATCTATGCTGCATAATTATGTGTGCATACACAGAAATGCAGGACACATAGTCAAACAGGCGCAGACACACACACACACACACACACACATAAACACACACACATACACATACTGAATCACACATAGGCTGAGGGTTTGATGGCGCTGTGATTATGGGTAGGAAAGTGTGAGGGCCAGAGAAAATGGCTGCATTTGTGTTTAACAACTGCTGCTGCTGAGCCGCAGCTGCTCATGTTTAAAGAATATACTTGTTTCAGCCGCTCCACACCCCTCAAATTTGGATTATACAATGTGTGTGTTTAACAAGAATAAATAGGTCGATGAAAGATCTGGGTCCGGAGATAAAAAGTATGAAAATAGAAGAATATGTATTCACTCATCCTTACAATAGTTGGAATATATTTAAAAGGCTGCAAGATTGTAAGTGTGCATTCTCCCATATATATTTTACAGTAACAACATCCATAGAGTTTAAGGTAACTGCAGAATGGGACAATGTTTTATAAGTGTTAATCCAGCAAGTGTAACTGTTTGAAATTATGATAAACAAATTCAGCTTCTATCTTTAAGATAATGCTTCCAAATTATTGTTCTTTTATTCCACCAGCAATTGAAAATCTAATAGTGCTAGTGTGTAGTAGTAGGTTTTACAACAGAAAATCTTCATTTTAAAGGAGCTGTAACCTGCAAAGTCTTGTATTTTTCATGCTCCTCCTCTTAGTCTTTGAGCTTCACTGTACAGAGTGACGTCTGTCTGGGCAGAGTTTGACACCATGTTTTCACTTTTATCTGCTCAAAGTGGAGAGTTTCTCTGTGCTCACTCAAAATCTAACTTTGAGGCATGTACTTACAGGCAGAATTCATAATATCACAGATACAGATATCTCAGGAGTCACACAGTAGCACACAAGTTATACAAGTACAATGTGGAAACTCGAAGGCATCATTTTATATATATATATATATATATATATATGTACCTTGAGTCGTAGGTAGTCAGTCAGTCTTTCCATGGACTGTATTTCCTCTATTATATCTAGCCAGTGATCCTTACGGGTGCGTCCGTTTTGAGAGAGTTCCTTGTAATGGCCTTTTTGGAAGCAATTATATGAATTCTAAAGAGGTATTTGTCTTCTTTCACTAATACATTTCCAGGTAGCAGTCCCAGCAAAAGGAATTTGGTGTCCTTAGGAATGGTGAAGGTCATAATATCATCAATTACTTCAAAAAGCCTTTCCAAGAAAGGAGTGGCCATAACAAAAATGAAAAGTCAGTATTACAGCTGGTGTTTTTTTGTCGGTTGTTTGGAATTTATAGTTACGAAGATTTAACACTAAACTCAAACAAATTAGATGTTGGTAATGTATCTTGATGATGTGCTATAAAGTGGAAAAAGAATATTTAGGGCAGGATGATTTGGCCAAAAAAGACAGTTTATTTTTTTATGTTATGGACATTGTTTTCTATGTACTTGAACTGAAGACAGAGCTTCATTCTAAGTATTCTTTCTTTACTTTACACTGTCAGTTGATACATCACAATAAGCAACTATTTTTGAATTTGTTGAAAAAACAAGGAATAATGTCAGTATTAGAATTTAGGCATTTTCAAGATTTTCAGAAAGTAAAATCGTGATATACGATGTACTGCATAACCCAAGGTGAAGTATTTCAGAGTTCTAAGTGAGTTAAATCCCTGAAAATATTATACACTGGAAACTCATATTTCTTATGGAAAACAACATTAGTATTGTAATTTTTACTGGAGAATTTCAGAAATGGCTTAAATGTTCCAAATTGTACCAAAAGTACAAAATTTGAACACAGTTTACTCCAAGATATTTTTGATATCACAAATCTTGCTTATGGGCACATACATCAAACAGACATTTAGTGAGTACACAGAAGGCAGATGACACATGACACTGGCAAACTCTGGCATTTTTTTTTGTGCAGTGAGACAAAATTCTACAGAAGGAATGTATTAGTTAAGTTAGTAATTATTGAACAAACAAATGAATCCAACTCTTTTCAACTTCTGAAGGGACATAAACTATAAAAGTCCATTAACTAAATGCCAAATCAGGCGTATGTTCTCATTTTTAATTATTATTATTTGTTTACTTACTTGAATTCTCCATCCATTCTTTTACTTCTACTTGATGTTATGATCTGTGTTTTTTGAGACTGATAGTACCCAAGGGATAGGCAACACAACTAAAGTAATGTCACCGTCATGGCATTAATTATTCGGCTACAGGACACCCCTGTCATGTAATGAATATAGACACTGAATATTGTCACACCTGATTGAAGAGAATCACACTAAAAGCTGTCGTCACTCAAAGTACTTGTACGTTCTATTCAACAATTCAGGGTCAGACGTGTTGCAAACTTGGTGACATTTGCCGTGTCGCATGAACAAAACTAGGGTTATCAGTGATACAAAGGGAAAACACCCTTTTTTTTCTTGCTCCATTACGACCCTGAGTTCAGTGACACATATTAGGGTATGTGTTTACTTCATGTGAATTTCACAGCGAGCTTCGTGTGGGTTAGCTCTGTGTTGACCTGACAGAGCTTTAAAACAAATGATTGTAGTAAAAATAAAAATATCCCTTTCCTTTTAGTGTCCTTGAAAGTGTGAGTAAAATGTTTTACTATACACAATAGTTTCACTAGTAGAGGTGTGATTTCAGACCTTCCATGTGTATGCAACCTGTTGACGCACAAATTAAACACTTTGTGGACCTATCGAAGTGGAAACGGAGGGAAATTAAATACAAAGGCTTCTCTCTGGTTGCACCGCTAATCTAAATCCAGGATAAGGCTTATTTGAGCCAGTGGCTGTTCTTTCGTATGTGATGGTATGTGAAATGTAGAAGTGAGAGGGTAAACATCGCTGTGGTGTGTATTTATTTAAGCGTGGAACACCTCTTAGGAATGCATAGTACACACAGCGGCCCACTGAATGTGCTTATCATCCTGTGAACTGGCTTCCCCAGCCTCTCTGTCGACACAGAGGTAAAACATTGACAAATGCTGTGTCTCCTCAGTGATCCGCTCGTCAGTGATCTGCTTCGACACAGTTCAGCCCTTACAGATCTAGAACTATTTTTATGGTGACTTCTAAGTGAATATTTGTCTGCATTTAATCTTTCCAAAGTGGTTATAATAATAATATTATAGCCCGAATTTTGTATTTTCAGTGAAAAACAGGTGTTGTCATATTTAATTTACTTTCTTTATATCAAAACAGACAAAACCAAAGAAAAAGTGAGCTTTTCAGTAAAATATATCATTAGCTGATCATAAAAACAAGCATCTAAAACCATTGTTATTTGTCAAACTACATGGGTTTTACTGGTGATTCAGTGTTACAGCGTTGTTCTGTGCTCAGGTCTGTGCACTGGCTTCCTGTGTCTCAGAGAATAGACTTTAAAACACTTCTGCTGCTGTAGAAGTCTGTCTATGGTCTAGCGCCAAAGTACATCTGTGACATAAAGGTCCCATATGAACCATCTTGGACCCTCAGAACCTCAGGGACTGGTCTTTTTCTGGTGCCCAGAGTCAAACACGGTGAAGCTGTGTTTCAGTTTCATGCAGCTAAAGTCTGGAACAGTCTTCCTGATGATGTGAGACAGACCTGTACTCTGACAATGTTTAAGTCTAGGCTGAAAACAGCTCTGTTCAACTGTGCATAGAACAACTGAAAGGGTTCTGTCTATGTGTTAATTGACTATTATTTATGGTTTTCTTTTATTGTTTTAATTGTAGTTGTGCTTTTAACCTGTCTCTTTTCCGTTTTTGTAAAGCACTGTGAATTGTCCTGTGTATTAATTATACTATACTAATACATTTGCCTTGCCCTGCAGAACATGATGGTGTTTCATGTTCACTACAAAACCTCTAAATGTCCAAATGAGAGAAACAGCATTTTACCTGAATTATTTTGACTATATTATAGGATTAGCGTTTCAGTTATTAAACATTTTAAATCAATATGATTTTGGTCATCGGCGGGTGTTTATGTCTTTGAGGGTTAGACATATGTAACCCTGACCCTGGCTGTTGACAATAAACAGCATATCTTTCTGCTTTCAGTAATAATGAAATAAATGTGTGTGATGACTACATTTTCTGGCAGAACACGTATGGGCGAGAGGAGTCATCTTGGATAACTATAAAAATCTAAAGAGATGGCTCTTTTCATATCAAAAGAAAATGAAGTACAGCCTGTTCGCCACCATGTATGCCTGCCATGTTTGTTTTTGTTGACAGTATATGTTCTTGTTACCTCCTTACCTAATTGCCTGCTTGGCATTCAGCACACATGAAATAAAAGCCCATTACCGTGTTGACAGCATGAAGAGGAAAATCGTAGAAACAGCAGGTAGAAATAAAACACTGTGAGCAGTTTTATCATCCAGATAACATGTACACATTAAGAGTATATTTTCAGGTCAGTTTACACTACAGACTTCTGATATGCAACGAATAACATTGTTTTTTTTAGTTTTTGCCCTCAAAAATTACTTCAGAGCCCAACCAAAATTTGACAGTTTGATAATAAACTTGTGCTGTCCAACACTTAAAACTGTAATCAGATTAATCATAGGGTTCCTGCAGAAAATTTTTGATTATCACAATTAAATATCATTAATTTTTTATCTATATTAATTGCGTTTCATTTTACATGAGCAAAGAGACTCAAGAAAGAATGGAATATATATTCACTTAATGTGTTTATCACAAGCTGGGCAGCACCCCCCTCTCAGCTTTCTCGTTCCATTTGCCCCTTAACGGCGTCCTAATGCCCCCCGTTGAGAAACACTTGTCTAAAGAAACAAACAAATGCTCCAAAATAGTTAATGTCATTTTCCTCACTTTTTCATCACTCTCATTTGTTTTAGAATAACACATAATTTAGGCAAAATCCAGAAAATTATAAAAGATGCATGTAGGCTACCATGTGTTTGTTCCTTAAATAATGACAGATAATGAGGCGGCAGTCCAAATATAATATTTTAATACGGTAGGAACAAAATTGGCCATAGATAGGCCTACATAAAATTTACCTTAAAGGGATAGTGTGGGATTTTCGACATGAATCTGTAAGGCATCCCCGTCATCAGTGTAGTACATCCACACTGGCTTACCCCCGAGCCCAGTTCTGGTCCGGTTTTGGTCGAAACGAAAGTAGTTCCGGCAGGTTTGCGGGGGTCACTAAAATAAAACTTTTTTCTTCTAAAAACAGCATGTGTTCAAAAGAGTGATTTATTTACATCACAAACCAATGTTCATGAAAAAGTCACACATCATAATCACTTGGCCCTATTTTCTCTCATTTACTATCAGTGCGCTGTCATGCTGCTGACTGCTGCGCACTAGTAAACAACATTTTTCAGCAGTGAAACAGGTAGACTAGTGTCGTCTTGCAGCAGCGCGCAGAGATACGAAGAGAGAGAAAGTAGGGCCAAGTGATTATGATGTGTTTTTGTCATTATATTATATTTATCATTATTTTTTCACCTTATGCCATGACTGATTACATTAACTTATTACTAATATGATAGTGTTTATGTATGTAGTGGTATCTCAGCATAAAGTTTGTTCTATTTTCCATCATATTCAGAATATGACATTTACATGAACACAGACTGTAAACTGGATATATTGTATTTCTGTTACTGATTAACAAAGGGTGCAGGCATTTATGAGTGATACAACTAAAATACTGCAATTTATTCTGACATTTATCTAACATCAATTTATCACTTTAAGTGACACAACTTCCTGGTTTTGCTATTTGGACAGTAATGTTCCTGTAGTGTTTTCATCGTACGTGTTTGGAAATCAGTGTCCTGCAGCATGTCTTTCTATAAACTACTAATTATATTAGAGGAAACCAAAGCGGATGCTCTTTATCTCTCCAAAAGTGAGATTTTCTCTTTGCTGACATTGTTTGTGTTTCTGCTAACACATGACTTATATTTGGTCTGCACGGGTAATCACCAGGGAAAACAAATATACACACAAGAGTGTCTTTCAGTTTCTTTCTTAGTTATATTCCTGTATACAGAATAGAATGTTTACATGTGGAAACACAAAAACCTGATATTTCCAAAATCTGTTCATAACTTGGATATTTTCATGAACATATACACTGTGTATGTTGATAAGAATTCAGAAAGACACATTTCCTACTGAAATGGTGAAGTTAAATCAGATATAAATATACTGTATTAGCAGGTATGCAAGTTTACTGAAGAGGAGGAAGACTGTCATACCTAATGTTCTTTGAGAACTGAGGCTAATGTGACATTGGCATGAAAATCTAAGGGAAAGACATCAGCTTGCGTTGATTGTAGATAAAAAATACCTTTTGACAGGGATGTCCTTGTTTTGATGATGCAAGACGAGACAGACAAGTAAACAACAAAATCAGTTCCAGTACAAAGGATGAACTTTCAAGAACATTGAAGACCATGTGCACAGAACCGGGGCAGAGATGGTACTGGTAATTGTTTTTGTGATTTTTTTTTTTTAAAGTTATGGAAACATATAGTAAATATAAGTTAACAATTTCAAATAACTCAAGTGGAGCAAGTGTTCTCCTGAGCAGCATGAAGCATCATGTGATCTGATGAGCCATCCTATTATTAGCTAGTGAGACAGAACATATGTGGCACATGCCAAAAGGAGTTTACGGGCACAGTGCAGGCCTCTTATGGTGAGGGCCTCTGGCAGCTCCAGTATGGTAAGAGGATGGATTTTCCTGGCATGGTTTTGGTTCATTGAACGCCTCAGGGCCAAAGGCAGATGCCAGCACGAAGCCATTTTTAGTGAAGCCAGTGGTGAAGCACTAGGCTATGTATAATGCTTTTAGTATGATACAGCCAACATAATTTCACCTCCTTGCCACAGTTTTATAGTACTTTGTTGCTACTTAATGCTCTATTTATCTATTTATTTATTTATTTCCAGTCACACAAATTATACAAATATTTAAACTATTTATTAATAGAGTTTGCAGAAAAATCACTATATGTATCATTGACATGAGACAAATTTACATATACTCTGATAGAGGCATTGGCTATATCACTTATCCAAGTTGTAATGAATTAAAATACCAAATGGTAACTTAAAATTAGAAAAAGACAGATAACATAAATCGATTTGAAAAAAAAAAAAAAAAAAACAGCCAACAGGGTGATGTGCAGTCTTAATATCCCTGAAAGTGTTCTTTTGCTTTTACAACAGCTGTTTATGAAAGAATTTAATAAGATGGTTAAAAAAAATAGAATAAATATTATTTGATTGTCTTGAAAATTATTTCGTTGCTGCTAACATGTCGGCTGCAAATGTGGTTTGTTAATCATAGTACTTGTCTTGTTATACAGAAATAAGGCAATTAAGAATAATAAGAACTTTCTCCATAGGAGGCTAAGATACACCCTGACTATTTAACTAGATAATGTCAAATCAATTTTCTTCACTGTGCAGGGTGCAACATAAGCTTATGTAATTTGTACAATGTTATATCTTTGGCACCATTTGATATTTGTGCACATATTTGAAGTTGTGTCGCAGTGATGGGTCCATCTCATGTTGTTATTGTGATGTAGTTTAAAGCTGCTGTCAGAGGTAGAACAACACAATAGCCTCTGCATTGCTGAGACTGTATTTCTCCTGCCAGCAGCTCCCATTGGATTGTCTCCAAGGTCTTGCTTGGTTCTAACATCGGAGTCTTTAGAAAGGAGCAGTAAGATAAAAAATCCTGACTCTTTCAGCCTAAGGTGTTATTGGACTAAAAGATGTGATACCACTGAAAAGGATTATATTTCATTTTTGATCAGTTGCCCCACCTGTTTTATATTGTACTGCTACCAAACAATATTTTGTTTTACCTCTTGCAGTGAACAAATAATTAGTCCATGAACTCCAGACTGTTAAGGACAGTCCATTAGAAGCCGAATGTTGGATGAGAATTGTAAAATTGTAACTGATCCAAAAATGAGTAAGTAGTGTTTCTATTAGGCCCATCACTTCCATGTAGCATCAGTGAGTCACCATAGCTCTGCTGTCATCTGTTGTTTGTCCTATCTTGACCATAAATCTCCTGTTTTTTCAATTGTTCTTCAGTTTACCAATACTTCATAACAGTCACAGCAATTTTTCACAGATAATAGAATTGATGTAGAAGGCTTAAATGTTCTTCCTCCCTAATAAGCTGAGTAACTGTCAGTAACATCTAGATTTATTTAGTGGAGAAAAAAAGTCTATCCGCCCCCTTTGAAGGGAACAGTTATTTTTGCACCCAGTGAACAGAAACTGGGACGGGAGAGGAAAAAAGGACTTTCACATGTAGCATTAAATGGGTCACCTTGAGTAGAGTACTTTGAGCCTATATGGTCCTATCAGGAGGCAGAGAGAGAGAGAGAGAGAGAGAGAGAGAGTTGAAGAGATGGGGGCTACGCATTTCCTGTCTGAACGCTCATGTCTTCATTGTTCTCTGATGGATGGAGGCTATTTCAAGTCTAATTCTGATGCACTGTCAATTGCAGACTGTCAGTCCCAGCCCACCTGTTGATGCACCCTTTGTGACTGGAGTTTCACATTGTGAATGTGCTCTTTTGCAGAGTTAACAATAGATGTAAATCCTTAATTACAACGTTTCATCACTGCACTCAGTTAACATGCAGATTTCTTTGAATCCTTTTTGAAATAATTATATTTATTTAAAGTGTTTTTCCCCAAAAAATCACCTGACACCATCAACCAGAGTTAAAAGCTTTGGCTTTGATCCCAGAAGTTGTCAAGCCTGTCTATTTATGGCATCCTGTGGTTGTCTCTTGTCAAGGCAGGTATGAACAGCACCATAAGGTGAGTCATCCCACTCCATTATAGAGCAAAACAGGTCCATTTCCCTGTAAATAATTATACAGGGATGTGATGCTAGTATATACCATTAGAAAACACAACACTCCAGCAGCCACCTTGTGCACCTTAGTAACCATCTATGAACTCCACAGTAAAGATCTAGAACACCATAGCAACCATCTATAAAAAGCAACCAAAAGCAAGTATTATTTATCTTGTGAAAGTAAACAATAGCAGGTTATTGTTTTCACCCGTGTCTATCAGTATGTGAGAATTAAAACTCAATAATGGGTACAGCCGTTCTGAAACTCAGGACGTATAGTGAGTAGGTCAACATCCCCTCTTGATGCAGCCAACTAATTTACTGTCAATTTACTGTGACAACACAAACACATGGAGTAGAGTGACTGTGACACAGTGCTGAATAACTCTGGGCAGGATTTATTTGTATGGAAGTTATATATTAAAGAAGAGACAACAGATGGAAATTAGCACCTGTGCTACAATCTGGCACATTTACATATGTATGTATATGTTCATTAATGTGCACTGTCCTGAAAATAAAGAATATTCAATATTCAGCTCTGTGATGAACTGTTGACATCTTTTGCTTAGTGTAGCTGGGAGTGGCTCTAGCCCCACTGTACCCCTCTACAGGATTAAGTGAATATGGAAAATAAATTCATGAATGAATGGATTTTGACATATAGGCACAGACAAGATATATAACAGTTACTCTATTATGATGTTAAACAGTATGTACTTTGATAGAACATTTTGATAGAATAGCTGTTGACCTTGTTTGCAGCAGATGATGATAACTGTATCACTGCTTCATGTTGTAGAGTCACTGGCCTTAGTTTTGTGTCTGATATTTCCTTTGTACTGAGTGAACTTGCACTGTTTTATGTCACTCGGATCACTTCACTCCAATGATCTGTTGGATCTTTTTATTGCTGTCATGAACTTTGAACTTTGCCTACGTGTTGTTCCAGTGACCTGCAGCTGACAGATCTTCTGTAAAAATACTCTGTAATTAAAATGACTGTTTTATATATATATATATATATATATATGTGTGTGTGTGTGTGTGTGTGTGTGTGTGTGTGTG
>JAPSES010000258.1:14873439-14935234 GCA_029822895.1 Maxillicosta whitleyi
ATACATACATACACACACACATATATATATACATATTTTTTGTGTTTATATATATATATATATATGTGTGTGTGTGTGTGTGTGTGTGTGTGTGTGTGTGTGTGTGTGTGTGTGTGTTCTTATAAGCATACATATATGGAAAAATAAAATTAAAATACAGCAGTGATAATAAAAAAAAATAATAATAATAATTTGGCGTCATACCCCTATTTTCCAGATACCGTAATGTTTATATAAGGTTCTCATAATTGTACAAATTCCTTCATTTTTCCTTTGGTAATATAAGTCAGTCTTTCCAGTCCGACGGGCTCTGATCTTTTTATCCATTGTTTTGTATAAAGAGCTTCCATGCTATTCCAATTCAAGGTGATCCCTGTCCTGGAATGCAACAGTCTGAAGTCCAACACTTTAGTTTGTTTCTTATTATGTGTGAAATCCTCAGGATATATTCCCAGTATACAAAGTTTGGCACAAAATAGAATGTTAATGTTAAATACCTCAGACATACAATTGACTACCTCATCTCAGAATCTTTGCATCTTTGGACAATTCCATAGACAGTGAAAAAGAGTTCCTTTATTATCTTGGCATTTAGTACATGTATCAGGAATATGACTTGACATGGAAAGGTATGTTTTTAATTGCTCAATCATAAAGAAGAATATTGTGTCATTGTCCTTTCTGATTTGACTAACATTGCAGGGACGTTCACCGTTAAACACACTTAGAGTGAATTACTACTTAGATGAATTTTCTTGCCTCTAGACCAGTATCAGAGTGTCTATAAAGTCCTTTCACACCAGGTTTGAAAACAGTGTCTGGACCACACAGTCTCTTTATTGCACCAAACTCTGTTACTTTTCCAGTTGCAGTTTCTGTCTCGGTGTCTCCTTGTTTTGGATCTTTCTCCTCTGTCCTGTCCATTTCTGTCCAACACTCTTCAATGTGTAGAACACACAACGAAACACAGCATTCAAGTAAAATGTACTTTATGTTGTGATGTGTAGGATGTAATATGGTCAAAGATGTTTGCTTCTAATACAGCTCAGCTAGTCTGATTTTTTTCCCTGCTTTTTGGCACAAACCTTGAGCCTGAATAAAATGTGATGAAAAGCCTGAAGGCCAAGTGAAATCAATCCTGCTTTAATAAAACTTTCCACTTTCCATTCATTCTGGCCATGACCTTTAGCAGTAGTTGGGATTTGTCCCACTCTCTTCAGTTAGGTCCAAATGCAGATGTTGTTCAAATCTTAGATGATGTTCAAGCGAAGTGGTAAAATGTAAAAAATAAATAAATAAAATTAATCCTTAAAACTAATGGTGGAAAATAAGAAACACAAACACAGAATGCTCCTGTTAGCTAAGAATAAATTAAGAATAAATAAAATTCTTAATGGATGCATGGATACAGTCTCTTATTATACAGCCAGGAATCTAGGTGGCCTTATATAATATAGACTACTATTCAAGAGGCTTCAGTTGGATGTATTGATCATTTTTCCATCCTAAACATAGGTTAATAATTATGAATGTAATGTCAGCTCCTTAAAGGCCACTTACCCCAGTGTGCAGGTTTGCATGTAATTAAAGCTTAAGTTACTCTATGAGTTAATTAGTGAACAGATCTTTTATTCAACAGGTTATTTAATGTACTTGTGAGTTGAAGTTTTATGGATCGCACCAGTTTCCCTTGCGTAAAACCAATCCACAACATCATGCTGCCAAAGCTGTGTCATGATAGTGACTTTAGCCGATGATTAATCTTCATAAAATAATTCAGTAACAGTTGGTTCTTTTTACACCACTACTTTAGTATTAGCCTGATAATAATAATAATAATAATAATAATAATTATTATTATTATTATTATTATTATTATTATTAAGAAGAAGAAGAAGAATATGCATGCAGTACACCCATCAAAGGGTCATTTCTGGACAATGAGTACACCAGTGGGTACTCGTAAAACTTACATTTCTATTTGTCTTTTGGAATTTGTAAAAAACTAAATTTCACTGGGTACATTTGACTTATGTTACTTATAGCCTATGGAGCCTGTTGTTAAATAACTGACAGTAAGTGGAACCCATTGAAGTGAAGTGAGTCAAGATGAAAGGGGAGAACAAGATGATTTTGTTAATAAGGCACTCTTGAAATCTCACAAGACTGCGGGGTCCTGAAATTACAAGTCTCAGTGACACCCCCTAATGACTCCTAATGATGTCAGTTAGTTAGTCTCAAGGTTCTTTTGTCATGAGATCCATGTCCACGCTGTATAAATGAAATATTTGTATTCTTTGATATGATGAATTTGTACTAGCACCTTGGCCCACTAGAGGGAGTAGTGAGTCATCTCCCATGCAGAAGAAAACTAACTCCACAGGGCCTTTGAGCCAAGTGTCAGAAAGTGATAACATGGGATGAGAACCACTAAGAAACAACATATTGAGTCAAAGAAAGGGACAAAGTGATAAAAGCTAGAAGCACTGCTGTTGTTTCACACTGGACACAGCTGTAAATGAAAAGAAAAGAGTTTTCATTGTGTTTTTTCTATGCAGGTGAGTTTCATTATGAGACTTATGAAGGTAGAAAGTCAATATGTGAAGCTAACAGAGCTATAATGTAAACTATTGTCTCAGGCAATACATGGAAATGATAAGGCACAGTGTTATTTTAACTGTCAACATAACCATCTATGAGTTATTGTTTGAAGAAGAAACAATACCTCAAAACAGATGTGTGTAAAACCAGCAAATACTTTATTCAGTGAGTGATAAAGTCTGTGAATACATAGTGTTGGTGGTTTTTCTATCAATGGTTTTGATAGTCCTGTGTTCTGGCCCTGTTGTTGAGAGTTTGGAATATCAATACTACACATAATGCCTTTAAAATAAAGTATGAGACTAAATGGAACATGTATTAAAAAAAAGAAATATTATGAACAGTGAAAAATGGAATTTTCTGAGAATTGATGTAATTTCTATCTTGAACAGTACTCCACTGAGCATCATCCTCCATCATACAGATGGGCTTGTGTGTGCACAGTTCAGTAATGCTCATGAAGTTAACCCTGCTGTGAGTCATGTTATATTCTCCTCTGTGTTGGGAGGAGAGCTCAGTGTTCGCTCTGATCCATGTTGGAGTGGTGTGATGCTGCCTTTGGCTTTTCTGAGGGGGGAAACTGGAGCACAGCTCTGAGCCATAGGCAGAAATACCAGGCCTATCTAGGACATGTCGAGAAACGGGGCTAGTGGTGGGGCATCTCTCACACAGGACTCATGGACACATGATAAGAACTGTCTCAGCCCAACAGTGACTCAGTAGTGATTTTGCAACCTGATCAGGCTGTTTGTTTTACTCATATATTGAATTGTTTCTTGTCTTCTGCTGCATCATCTTTACACATGTACAGGTCCTACTTCAAGGACATTTTGTATGTTAATCATCAGTATGTAAATGTAAATTTTTTTGCAATTAGGTATTTTAAGTATATATTCTGCTCAGATTGTCAAAATATGGATTTGACTTCTTAATAGATAGATATTAAATTTAATAGACATTACAAATGATAAATATAGTAAGAGCATCCATTCAGTATACTAACATGACAAAAGTGATAGACATTAGGAAGATTTCTTACTTGCACTTTGTTTTCATCACAGGACACCAATGAAATTGTGGCCATTAAAAAATTCAAGGACAGCGAAGGTAAGAGGGATCATTCGTTTTGTAAAGAGGCACTGTCATCTTTTTTATGATAAAAACAAGTGCTGCCAAGCACAACAAACCCCACCCTTCACACACATTACACATCACATTATATCTTATTTTAGCGTTGATCCAGCTGATGTCATCATGTCTATGCATGTGGTGATGTCAGAATATCAATTGTATATATGTACCAAGTTTGAAGTAAATTGAAACAAAATTGATGTCTTTACAGACATTTGAAATGGGAGAAAAAGTTGTTTTAAATATTCATAAAAAATGTTAACTTTGACCTACGTCTCCCAAAATGTAATCACATCTATTCTGGGACACTGGTAATCTATAAACCCAATTTGGTATGAATTCAACCAATAGTTTTGCTGCTAAAGTATTAAAGGGGAACTTTACAGGATTTTACCGTTTGGTTCTTCTTCACTGTTTTTTGTTCTTCTTCTCTGGTTTTGTTGCATTTTTCTTGGCAAAGCTCCCCTGCAGTTTTGGAGTATGCATTTATTATCATAAAACCAAATGTTACATGTTTATTTGTTTTGAATGAAGCCAGTGAAGTGAAGAAGATCCTAGTGTATCACTAGTGAGTTAGCGAGGATCTTTGCTAGCGAGCAAGCAACAGGGCATTGTTGAGGAATGAGCAAACACCGTAAACACCCATTATAACCAATAGCAATCAACAAGAGTGCACAAATATATTGAAATACATAGAGGATGAAAAATTGACCTCAGCTGTACTCACAAGTGCAGCAGCAACAGTGCCAAGTCTGCATCTGTTTTACATTCTTCTGTGTAGTTCAGCTACATCCACTCAACAAACGCTCGACCAAGACAAACTCCTGTCTGGTTCCTCTTTTGGTCACTCTCTCTTCTTCTTCTTCTTCTTCTTAACATTCTCTGAAAATGTCCTTTTCCTCTTCCCTGCTGGCTCTGCCATTGTAAATGCCTGGGAAATGAACAAATGGCTGGCTTGTGGTTATGTAGGCCTAGTACCTGACTGGGGAGTGTTTGTGTCTTAGTGCGGTAAATTGTGATCTTGTACGACCTAGATGAGATCTAGGTGCACGGGACGGTACAGAGAATTTGCAAATGGCAGATTTGGCACAGGAGGAGCTAAAGGGCGAGTGGAAGGCTTCTATTCTCCCCCTAACAAGACATTTAACCATCAGAATGACTTTGAAGTTGTTTAATTAAGGTAAAAATCCTGCCAAGTTCCCCTTTAACAACAAATAAACAAACGAACAAACAAACCAAACCAAAAACAGAACCTCTTGCCTCTCCTTTAGGGGAGGCTGAGTATCACAGATAACACATCCATTCATCAATTTCTGCTCCAACGTCTGCTTTTTGTTTAACCTTCATGCAGAGAATGAGGAAGTTAAAGAAACAACGCTACGGGAGCTTAAAATGCTCCGCACCCTCAAGCAGGAAAATATTGTGGAGTTGAAAGAGGCCTTCCGCAGAAGAGGAAAGCTTTATCTTGTGTTTGAGTATGTGGAGAAAGTAAGTATATCACAGACAGTGTTTTATCAGGTCCAAATGATATTTTAATGTTTATATCACTGTTTATGTGACCTATTTTTTCCCTCTCTGCAAGAACATGCTTGAGTTGCTTGAGGAGCTGCCCAATGGAGTACCAACAGACAAAGCACGCAGCTACATCTTCCAGTTAATCAAAGCAATTCACTGGTGCCATAAACATGACATTGTTCACCGAGGTAATTTTTCTCTTTTTCTTTTTTTGTGTGCAAACTAGAACCTTTACATATAATCTGACTGGAAACAGTGAGCCCCGTCTACTCGACCATCAAAATCTGATACCTGGGAGTAATCAGATTAATAATTAGAGGTGGTGTGTTTACATCAGTAAACCCTGGTGCATGTTTCAGTCCATTATCACATTATTTTCAAATAGTGTAGTGAATAACTTCCTGTTATTTCCAAAACATCTGGTCATGTCTTGTTGAATATGGTGACCCTGATGATATGAGCATAAACTGTCCTGATGTGGGAGCTGATAGACCTGTGAAATAGACTAAACATTACTGCTTTCCTTCATTTATTCTCCTTGAAGACAAAACAATGGTTGGCTTTCATACAGCATCTGCCCTTGGTCTTGGTGTAATACATCATTGCTGTTTTCTAAGTTTGTTTATTTATTCATTTTTGTACACATGCACAAGTGTAAAATAATCAAATAATTCTGATTAGCATTTCTACATTCATGAAGACATCAATGCATTATGGAGAATTCCAGGTGTTTTCATCCACTTCTCATAACCAGAAAACTGCTGTTATCTGTTAAAAGCTTGTCACATTATGCCGTTTACATTACCACATTAATTATCTGATACTGATACAGACACTGATCGGATTTTTATGTTAGTGAGGCAAAGGAAAGACATTTTAGCCAGATTTGATCCTACAGTGGAAAAATGCATCAAGTGCAGCCTTTACCACTGGACCATAACCCTGCACCATCTGTGCTGTTGTGAAACAACATTACAATATTCACATCCTTTTAAAATACATCATAAAATGAATCTATACAATCCTCCCTGTTGTTCCCTGACACAGTAACAGAATACTGTATGTTTTCTGGTACTGTTTGACCAATCATTCTATTATTCACAAGATGTGAGCTTTTGGTGGATCAATGGCAGCAGGAAAGAAAACCAGATGGCCCGTGTGAGCTTTTGGCACTCTTGTCGCAACAGAGCAAGCATCCAAATGGCCTGTGGTAAACCCAGGCACACATATGACAGGCCTATCCAGGGATTTTATGTATAAATTGTGGGTTGTCTTTACTATCTGTAAATGGTCACTAAGCGAAATAGGATTTGGGGGATTCTTCACAGTTGTCACAGATGAGCAAGTGGTGATAGGAATGGTGGTAATGATGATGTAATAATGACGATGCCGTGTTGCCAGCTTATGTGTTGTCTTACTCCCTCCCCATCTGTGTTCTCTTCTCCCAGACATAAAGCCAGAAAACCTTCTCATCAGCTCTGACGACGTCCTCAAGTTATGCGACTTTGGTGAGCGTCTCTATCAAAGTCTCACACTCAGCTGTAAGAAAGGTCAAGTGATGCAAAAGGAATATTTTCAACTGAGACTATATTTGGCTGCTTCAGAAGTGCACACAGGCTTCATCTGGGTATCTGCAGCTCTGCGTGGAGCCCTCTCTCTGCGGTTCTCAGGCTGCCGCTGTGCATTCTTCCCTAGTTTCAATTAATGAAACGTGTTGGAAAACAAGCAGCTAATCACGTTTTGAGTCAATCTGGTAGCATCACAACAAAACGGGGGAAATGGGAAACACGGCATAGCCAGCATTATGTAGTCAATCTGGAGTGAGAGACTGAAGACCTGCTGTTTGCTCTGTGTCAGCCAAAGGCATAGAGAGAACAGACATAGGGCAAATAGATTCAACTGTGGGGGTTTACATTCGGGCCTGTGTCATACTCAACATTTGCTTTCGCTGTCTGCTGTTTTGATTTCTAACATGACTGCAAGCTACTTTTAAAGACACACAAACTTGAAATGAAAAGCTCATATAAACATCTGTATTAAATATAAACAGCTGTCTCCATTGGCACTGTATTGCAGACTGACTCTTTTTTGTTCTTTATTAAACAGTTCAGTAAAACTATTATTGCCTTCAAGAGATATTTTCTTGTTTTGATTATGGTAATGAAGCTATATCTTGTAAATAGGTTGGCAAATTAGTTAGCACAGTTAGCATTGAGACTGAGGCCAGATTAAATTTAGCAAGATTGCATTTTTTTTTCTCCAGAATTTTTGTTTATTCATGTTTAATTTTTTTTAACACTTGTTTTCACAGGGATAAGCTAGCTGTGCTATCTGCTTCACGTGTGCTAAGCAGAGCTAAATGCCTGCTAGCTTCATATCAAATACAGCATTTTTTGAGTCGTTTATACACCAGAATAGATGTTTTGGTTTTATTTAGACTTTTTTTTATTTGACTTTTTTGAGCCAAAATAGCTGTGTCATTTGTTTCCAGCCAAACGTCCAGTAAAACATCAAGAGATCACTGAGAATGAAAGTGTCGCCTTAGACTTAATGATGCTGGATGACAAATTGTTGAAAAGTGGCCTAATAAATTTGTTAGACACAGTAGAATATTTTTAACATGTTAATGAATAGCAACACATCTTAAGCTGTTTCTAAAGTCAACTACAGAAAAATGACCTGTTGTTGTTTGTGTGTTGCTCTTAATCAGTCTGCTGCTCTACTTCTCCTACAGGCATGCCCAGTATTGATCATCTTATTTCTCTGTCTCTTTGCATCTGTCTGTGCTGTCCACTGAATGTGTTATTTAAAATCTATAGGACTGGATATATGTTATCCTGGATTGATTTGCCTACTTGTGTCAGTACAAGGTGTTCCCCGAGGTCTCATCATCTCTTATATAAGTGCAGCTTCTATCTAAGCTAGCTACTTCATAACTTGTACACCTTTGAATTATAATGAGCACAGAGGCAGTTGCCCAGCTGAAGTCATTTTTAGATGTCTCAGCATGGAGAGAATATCAAAAAGCTCCTCATTATACTATATTGCTTCCTCTGTCTTCTCTTGCCAGGCTTTGCACGTAATCTCTCTGAAGGGACTGATGCCAATTACACCGAGTATGTGGCCACTAGATGGTACCGCTCTCCAGAGCTCCTGCTTGGGTACGTCTGGTGTTTTTTTTTTTTTAACCTCGTCCAAAAATCTTTCACGGATTATGACATTAGTTACTATCATAAATTAGGAGCACCTATTCTTATGCGTGGCCTTTATCAACAACAGTCAACCCTCAAATCTTTGGTCCCAGGGCTCCTTACGGGAAGGCAGTGGACATGTGGTCAGTGGGCTGCATCTTAGGCGAGCTGAGCGATGGTCAGCCTCTATTCCCAGGAGAGAGTGAGATCGACCAGCTCTTTACCATCCAGAAAGTGTTGGGACCTCTGCCACCAGAACAGATGAAGCTCTTCTATAACAATCCTCGCTTCCACGGGCTGCGGGTAATGTCAGGCCACACTCCTTCCCTTTGGCTTTCACTATCGTTCTGCTGTGCTGACCCATTCCTCCATCCTCCATTGCTTTTTTTTTCTTTCTTTTTCATTTGCAGTCTTTTTCTGCCTCCTCTTCTTTTCTCCTTTCCTTTATTTATCTTCTCTTCCAGCCATGTCTCTGTACTCTCTGCTTGTTTTTTTTTGTTTTTTTTCTCCATGAGTTTGCTGTGCCGTGACTGATTGGATCACAATGACTCATCGCGTATCATGTATTCTGTATGCTCTGCAAAGGAAGGCTGTGATAGTCTTTAGTGGCAGGCTGGTGGTACAACAGACCTGGGTCGTCCTTCTCTTCCCCTCCCTTCCCACGCCTCCGGATGTAATTAGTAGCTTGCAAACTGCCCCTCTGTGTATGTGAATACCCAGTGATAAAGATTTGATTATACTGTATATCTTCAGTTTTGGACGGTGGTGGGTGTTTAAAATCAGTAGATGGGTGGAGATAAATGCACGGGTTGCTATTCTTAAATCACATCTTCTTAAAAATATATGAAACATCTTTTTTTTTTTACAGTAAAAGTCTCTCCAAGACAGACACATGCTGGACAAAGAGGTTTTTTGAATATCAAGTGCCTGCCTTTGTTAGCAGTTAAAAATGTATGCTTGCTGTCAGTCATAGAACAGAGCTGCACCCTGCCTACAAACTTACTGATTTTCAGATATTCACTCTTAAGACCTTCTTTTAAAGTCAAGTTTGCCTAATAATGGAGCAGAAGACAATGAGGCAAGCACTGAAAAGAGAAAAGTGCTAGGAAGAACTGTGCAAAGTGTTTATTATTATTATTGTTAATAATAAAATATCTTCGCCATAGCAGAAAGAAACCAGACTCACTTCTGACTGAACATGGGATGTTTGAACATGTTTCATCATGTTGGCCACCTACTGTGTTATTTCTGTAACACTTGGAAACTTGTGATGTAAAAGAGAACAGCTACTGGACATCTTTTGGCACACAGGTGGATTTCATACAGGGAGATTGGCCGTAGAGGAAATCACATGCAGAAGTGTTTTTACTGAACAGTGTTTGCAAAATGTAGTCTTTATTCAGTCTGAAGGATAGAATCAGACAAAACTAGCATGAAATTAACAGATGTCTTACGTAAATATTAGTAGTAAAATAGGTAAAGTATTGAAGTAAGAAGACTGGTTTGGTCCCCATGATGTATTCTTATTCTTATTCTTATTCTATCATCTCAACCTCTTATGTCCAAAACTGTTATTTTTCCAGAAACTGGAAAAACTATGGATATCCTAAATAAATGAATGGCATTTAGAAATGTAGTCACAAGCCATTTGAACTTTTCACACTTTTCATTGCTTAAATATTTCTAAAATTGTCAGGCCAACATGAAGACTGACCAACAGAATTGTTTTATGACAAAACAAAATGATCAAAAATGGACTTACGACAGTGACAGTATACTCCATTACATTATTAATAGTGAAGTGTCAGTGTTACAATAGCACGTTATTGTTAGTTGTTGCTCCTGAAATGAAGGTAGTTTAAGCTATTTTAGATTTAATTTTGTAAGCTTGGACAACAGATGCAGTCAGGATAGAATCAGAATAGAATAAATATAACCAGGTCTATACAGTAAGTATTTGGACACTGACTCAGATGTTGTAAATTTGCTTCTGTGCACCACTGCAGTGGATCTGAGATGAAGTAATCCAAATGTGTTTTAAGTGTAGATTTATATCTTTAATTCAAGGGGTTTGCCAAAAAATGTTTTATTATTTGTTTAGGTAATACGTTTTTATATAATGTCCCTCCACTTTCAGAGACTCTGAAGTAATTGGACACACTAAGATCATTATGAAGATGGGGAATGCTTTAATACTTTGCACTCAGTGACTGACTGAGGACTGGAACCAATGGATGTCACGACGCTGAATTTCCTCCTAAAGATGCTTCACACAGCCTTTACTGCAGCTCCTTCAGTTTACATTCAGTAACTGAAAAACTGCTTTAATGGGTTGAGACCATATGACCGACTTGGACATTGAATTACATCCCATTTGTTTACCTTCAAAAGTTATTGTGTTGTTTTGGGAGTATGTTTTGGATCATTATCCATCTGTGAGTTCTGTATGCTTCAGAATTCATCGTATTACTTGCCATGGATGTCCTTGTCATAACACTACTTCCACCATGTTACACACATGGCATGGTCTGTTTTGGATCATGAGATGTTCCTTCTCCAGATTTTACAATCATTCTAGAGTTCTTGGTTTCATTTGTTCACAGATTCTCCTTCTAGAACTTTACATTTTAATCTGTCCTTCCTGCTGTTCCTGCTTTACATTCACGAGGGCATCTGATTTTGGACTTTAATAATAATGCAACTATCTCCTGAAGTGTGTTCTTGACTTGGATGTTGCAAAAGGGATTCTCTTCATCAACAAAAGCATCCTGTGATCATCCCCTTTAGTTTTCTTCTGTGGGCTTCCATGCCTTTTGGTGTTGCTGATCTCACTAAGACATTTTCTCTTTTTTAAAACATACCAAATTGTTTATTTTTCCTTTCCTAATGTCTTTATGTCTGCAAGAAGATTTGGGGTTTTTCAGCCAAATGAATTTACGCCTCTTTGGACTTCATGTTGATAATTCGAGTTAACAGCTACTAAATGCAAATTGAGCATCTGCTTCATTTGTCATAGAAGAAACAGGGAACAGGGACACATCTGGACATGAAGCTGTTTGTCAGTCAGTTCTCCAATTACGTTTGAGCATCTGAAAATAGAGGGGTGGTGATTTAAAGGGTTGTAATTCTTAAATGATTACAACAATATTGTTGTTAAACCCTTTGAATAAAAGCCCACACTTCAATCATATCTTGACTGGGTCATTTCAGATCCTCTGTGGTGGTGTACAGAGGGACAATTATAAACATTTCTGTTGCCGTTTGAATAAGCAAGAAAGGAAAAGAGGGTTAAAATTAAGTTCTGATCTGATCTAATTTGTGTTTAGATTTGTTCTCTTAGATGACGTTTTAATGTTTTGGAAGGTGTTAACAACCCATAGACATCCCATATGTTAGTGTGGCATCCTAGTGCTTTTTGTGAGATATCACAAACCAAAAAGGTTGCGAACCATTCATTTAATATTTAATAAAATGTTGCATTCCAAAAACTGGTAATAGTACCCATTGTATAAAATATGAATCTAAAATGTAATCAAATCTGTCAAATGTAATGGCATGAAATGTTCAATATTTCACTCCAAAATGTGTGTAGTCAAGTAAAATTATACAGTTGTGTTTATAGAAATACTTAGATTAAGTACAAATACCCCAAAGTTCTATTTGAGCGCAGTACTTAATTTCCATCACTGCTAGAATACAAAGTAATATTGTGCATGTAAAACTTTTTTCACAAGTGCACATATTTGATATTACACACCAACTGTAGTGAAGTAGAGTTGATTACACATCTATGTTATTGTTTTTTACTTGGCTTTTCTAGCTACATCTCATACTTTTACTATTTTACACTTCCTCTTGTTTTAGTTCCCCGCTGTGAACCACCCCCAAACGTTGGAGCGAAGATACCTGGGAATCATTGGCGGAGCCATGTTGGACCTACTGAAGGTAAGGAGTCACAGGTCTGCTGTGGAGATGTTTTCGTCCTTACCTCAGGTTAGTCCTGCATACCTGACAACAACAAAGCACACCACCTCCAATCTCCAAAAACTACACATCTGATAATTGCATCATTATCATCATCATGTTTACGTCGTGACTGGATGATGCCTCCTCACTGCTGCAGCATCTCTCAGCTCATATTCTTGTTCCAGCACCGCTGTTATTGCTGTGTCTGCACTGTAAACAGGAGTTCCATGTCAAGAATGTGGGCAGTGCTTGTGCACTTGCGCTTTTCCCAGCAGATAATGACTCACTGCTAACATAATGTCATCTTAGCATTGACTTTAGTAGGACAGACATCTCTTTCATTAAGTATCAAGGCTTTTTTGAGTTGAGTTAGATGTCAGAGGGATCGTCTAATTGCTAATGTCATAGTGCTTCTGTTGTTTTATAGAGAAATTCTGAAAAGTTTCTGCTTTTAGAGATTTTAATTGAAATCAAAGCTGCACTCAGTTCATGTTCTATCTTTAGTTCAGAGGTGTTATTTTGAGAGCATGCATCCAGATGTCAACCTTTATTAATGATTTGAAGCAAAAGTATAGGAAGACAGGTTGTTTGATATATTTATTCAAGTAAGAAAAAAAAAAAAGTCACGAACCACATTTTACATAATTTCTTGGCTTGTTTGGTGACTCTAAGGCACAGTGAATTGTAGCAGCCTGACTTTTATGATAATGGCAGTGACTCATGATGGCACAACTGTTCTGTTATGAGGTCTGGATATTCACAGTGTCTTTTGGACTCAAATGCTTTCTCACTCACTCTCTGATTTTTTTTTCATCAGAGTCTGCTGTTACTGAACCCGACTGAACGCTTTCTAACAGAACAGAGCCTGAACCACCACGCCTTCCAGACCTTGAGGCATGTGGATCGGCAGGGCCCGCCCACTCCTACACCTGTACGCTCATCCAAGAGAAAACCTCACCATGGCGATAACACCACCCCTAGCAGGTCAGCGGTGCACACTATAGGTAGTTTAAGATAATGGGCAAGTCTATGTACAGTCTATAAATGACCTATCTCTGATGTGCTCCCCTGCTTTAAATAAAAATATGTAATATTAACACATCCTTGTGTTTGTGGTGGAGTCTGTGTTGTACTAGGGGTGGTAGTGTATTAACCTTCTTCATTTAATGGCAGCTAGTGTTGCACACTGTTGCTGTAGAAGAGTAGAAGAACGGCATTCTGCTGAACGCAAAAAGTCTTTAACATAGAATCAGTGTACAGACTGCTATCGTCGATACCGGAAACATAGAAAGTCAGTGAAGGAGCACATTTTCCAGATATATTATGTGTTCACACTTTAGGAAAAAAGCAGTTAATGCATATAATACATATACTGACACTGAGCAAAATTATATTTTGTTATAAGAAGTCCATTCATCAAGAACAAACCTATTTTTGTGGGATTTAGATGACATGTTATAGAATGTTTTTTATTCAACATTTTCTGTGTGTTGATTAGTTGAATTATATTTCCTATCGTCTTTTGTCAGGAGCCACGGGGGAAAGAGCTCAGGAAGTCACCGCTCCAGCAGCAGAGAATGCTCCAGCTTACCACGGCATGAAGAACTCCATCCCAACAATGACGGCTTTCTCAACGGCAACATGTCCGCAGCGATCAACCTTAGCCCCACCCTTCATCCCAAGAACTACCAGCCACAGATCTTTAATCACTCCACCACATGCAACATGGATCTGGCCAGCAGTAACCTGCCTCACCTGCTTGGCCCCGGTGAGGCCAAGAGCAAGGGCGACTTCGAAATGAACCTGGGGTCCAAAGGGTCTGACGGCCCCGGAGCCAAGTACCTCAAATCCAACTTCCGTTCACAGCAGAACCGCCATTCTTTTGTGGAGGGGAAGACCAACACTCTTCAGTCAGGGGACAAACACAGTCGACACGGCTACATGGAGTCTCACAGCTCCACACAGTCATCCTCAAAGTTTGCATATCTGAACTTGTCCAAAAGCTATGGTACACTTAGTGATGCCAAGTCAGTGGGGAATTTGAATGACGTGCATCTTTATGCTGACGAACCAACATCTCGATACTTTCCCTCCAGTTGCCTTGACCTCACAGCCCCGAGCAGCCCAGCAGCCCGCAGGGTCGACAGACTGGGACCGGGAACAGGTGGCAGAGGAAGTATGCGCACTGACAGGGAAAGCAACACCTTGGACTCCTCCTACAGACGCTCTTCCACCCGCCACAAAGCCTCAGAGGAAGCCAAGTCACCAGACTCCCTTGATCCAGGGGAAGGAGGGGTTGATAGGAGCCATGGCCACTCTCTGTCGGCCCCACATGACCCTCTGGCTTACGGTCAGGGATACACCAGCCCCTTCTCCTCCCAGCAGCGACCGCACCGCCACTCCATGTACGTACGCAGGGACCACCAGAGGACGCACGGGACAGATGAGGGGCTGTCGGTGGGACAGGGCCTGCCCACCAGAGCCAGCAGCCTCCAGCTCTTGTCTCCACAGCTACAGCACCGCACACTGCCTCGCCATTCTGGAGGCTCCTCCAGAGAAGAAGACATGAGCAGGGTCAGTCATCAGCCCACATTACACCTCTCCAACCTTAAGGAAACCGTAAGCCTACAGGATCTAATCATATCAAATGCCTACACCAGGTTGTGTTGGATAATCGTCACTACAACCATGCAGCCAGGATTTATTCTAGTGCCGCTTGAAAATATCATGATCTGTGTTTAGGATTTCAGCCAGATCTTGTGTTAGTCAGGTTTCCAGGTTTTTGTTTTTTTTTTTTTTTCCTCACAGACAAGTCTACTATAGTCATGTTTAAGAGACTGGAGACCTGTTATTTTTATTTTATTTTATTTTTTCCAGATGATGGATATTGAAATTCTTCCTGGGGATTAATGAAACTAATCATTTTCTACATTGTCAAATGACTGTTCCACAAATGTTAGTGTTAGTATTATTTTGAGGACTTTTTCCCAAGGTCCCCTGCATTTCGCTCTCTCCACCAAATATGAGGCCAAAAGTCTCCAGAAAGTGGAAATGGTAATAGTGAAAAAAACAAACTTGCACTGCAAATTATTTGGTTCTTACCAAGATGAAAAAAACAACAACAAAACTTCAGATAATGTATCTTGTTTGAAGAGTTAATTTGTTCATTTCTTATTTTAAGTGTTCATACATCTGTAGACATACATATTTCTAGATTTAACAGTCTTCATTTTTAAAAAATCTTGTCAAGAGAAATTATCTTGCTGCCAGAACAGATATTTCAGTTGTTTTGAGTACCTTTTTCCTCAGATTCAGTGTTTTCATCTTGTTTAAACACCCCTTTTTGTAGTGTGAGATCTCAAAACTATAACCCAAAAACCCAACTCAGTGATGGTGGATAACTCGGTCTTTACCTTCCTCCTTCCTGAAGAGATCTGTGATCGGCCAAAATCTCCCAATGATTCTTCCCAGTGACAGAAAAAATATTTCCAGCATCATCCTAAGAACACTGCTAGTGTTTAGTGTGGCCTTTCTGTTATATACAGTGAACTACATTACCTGTATATTTATATATATACTGTATTCATACATATAGTATATATATACGGTATATAGTGTGTGTGTGTGTGTGTGTGTGTTGCAATGCTGAGCTCACTTCATGCTTCATCATGTCTCCATTAACAGAACGAACAAGCACCCACTGAGGTCACCCACAGCAGACCCCCAATAAGGGACTCAACAAGGGACAACACCGCATCTTTTCACACACAGCGGCAAAAAAGCGAGGTCCGACATTCTGCCTGCACCCACCATTCCCCACCCACATCCAGTCTTCTGAGAGTGCGGATGTGGGTGGATACTGCTGTCATGAACTGCTCTCTCTCTCTCTTTCTCTCTCTCTCTCTCTCTCTCTCTCTGTCTCTTTGCATCAGATGCCTCTTCATTTTCTCTGTGTGCTTTGCTTCCCTCTCATGTGACTACTTATGATAGCACAGTCAAGCTTGTCACTGGAGGAGATTTCAATAAGGATTATAGTTTATAGCTGCTTGCAAGTCAATACACTCCCTACATCGTTTTTGGCTTTGTTAAGGTAACATGAAAATATCAGCCCAGTTTTTCACCTCTCAGTTTCTCACATAACTAGTACGTGTTGTGACCCAGGTTGGCTTATATCATGACCAGCAAGCAGAAGATGGGGGGTCTTCAAAAGAGAACCGCAACATCTACAGCGAGTCGATGCCGAGGAGGGTGGGCAGCTTCTACAGAGGTTGGTTTAGTCTCTGCCTGTGGCTTTGCTTGCTCGCTTAAAGAGACCACTGTAGGTGTGACATTTAAAGGAGCTTATAACGTCAGTATTCCTGGAGATTAAAGACCATACCAGTGCCAATATTTGAAGACCTGAAAATAGCAAATTATCAGCCTTTTTTTCCTTAATGTAAGATACATAAAAACCAACACACACTGCATTGTACCAGAGTCGTTTGTGAGATTGTCACTAGGGGATGCTGAAATTCAAGGTTTTTATTATTCTATTGAGCAGCTTTAACAAATACAACTACATTTCCATCACTGGCTTCTGCTTTAATCCTTACATTAACTTCCACATCCCATAGACGAATGCAGCGGAATGGGGTCAGATTGACCCAAAGGAATACACAAGGGTTGACCTGTTTGTATGAAATCACAAGCTAAGAGTTTCATAGATGTAATGCTGTAAGAGAAGTCAGGTTTGATTGAAATGTTGCCAAACTCATGATATTTTCCAACATGTTTCATCCTTTTAAGATCATGATCCATGATAACAACCACAATACATCAATTTGTAGATAGAGGTTTCAAGTTGGATACCCTGCAAAAATCCTAATGCTTGCTCTTAGGTTCTCCACTTCCTGTCCTCTGCTCCTCTACAGCCACAAAATTGTACCATATGAACAACACCATTAGCATAGACATAGAGACGGTTAATATCTTCTTATACAGACAGAAAGGAAAAAAAAAACAGCTTTTTCCTTTATATTAGGTTGTTTTTCTACTCATACTCAAAGGTCTTTTGTGAGCTGCTCATTCACAGTAACACAGATATATGGCAAATCGAAATTAGGTTTTTTTTTTTCCATGTGTATAAAAAGGTGAAAGAACCTCTTTTGTGTGTTTTATTGAATAGTCCCTTCTCCTCGGCCAGACAACTCCTTCCATGACAGCAGGGGTCAGAGCCGAGGTTCGGGTATGGCAGGGGAAGGCAGCGGTTTGACAAACCACTCCAAACGTCAGCCAGCCTTTGATCCCTGGTAATTATCTCCTAACAACAGCGGAGCACAGTTCATCTTGTTTATTGCAGACTGTCCTCCACAGCTTACATTATGTCAGTACATGAATCTGATACAACCACTAAGCTAGTCTGTCCTACATTAAGAACTGCCATTACCCAGGAGATGTTGTCAGGTCTGGTCTTATTGGGAGTTTGGACATATTATGCAACACCCACTGATGTCATAATTTCCTAATGCCGGAAATTTTTATAGAATCTACACTGATTATTGCAGTAACTTGATTAATAAGGTGATAAAATGTCCTGACTAATATTATTAATACATTTCTGATAGGTCTTTTTTCTGAAGTTGATGGAAAAAATTTTAATAGATGATATAATGGGCTAAAAAAGTATCCATTTCCTTAGAAATGAAAGTTATATCAAATTTGTAATAGAGTATAACCAGGATGTTGCATGTTTCTGGGTTTAGACACTTGTACATATGACTGTATTCTGCATTTTAACTCAATAGTCAGTCTATGTATGTTTATGATATTCTTAAGACATAGAACACAAGACTGAAAATTAACATAATATTTCTACGTTCTTGGTTCCTAAGTTGTTGTTTTAAAAATATGTAAATTTAAAAATTAATTTTACTACATTTTTAGGCAATACATTCTGGAAATCATTACACTACTGCACAAGTGAGTGCATTGTTGTCAGAAATGTGTTAATTTCCCTTTTCGTTCTGTTCAGGACTGGTCCAGACACTGTAGTTTTAAACCCCTCTGAGCCATCCAAAGAAAAGGAGAAGCAGGGTTTCTTCAGAGCAATAAAGAAGAAAAAGAAAAAATCCCAGCTGGTGAGTTGGTACTGTATGTCAAGTCACTTTCACTTGGTGACTCAAACATTATTGAGGTCATTTTTCCGCCTTGTCTGGATGCACTGTTTCATGCATATATGTGTTTTGATGTCAGTACCTTGCCTGTGAAGCTGTGCGTCTACATAAATCTTCCTCTGCTTTCAGATGTTTAATGCTCTGCTCTTGTTACCACCTTGACTAAGAGATCAAATCACTTCTCCTTGTTGTTAATGTCATGTGCGTCATGTTTCCCTGTGCCATCGGTCATGTGCCTCTGTATTGCAGATGGACGTCCCCGAGGGAAGACCTCCCGTCATCAAGAAATGTCTTTTCCCTCTGTTTAGCCCAAAGAATAATATAAAGCGTAGTTCCTCTGTGAGAGTCCTTCCTGTAGTGTCCTCTCCCATGGTACATGTTGTTTTATCTTATTCATCTCCACACCAACCATGCATGTATGCATCAACAGCCTCAAATCAAATCACATTTGGTTTATTTTCAGTGTATTTGTGTTTTATGGGACAAAATGTGTTAATTTCATGTTATTATCAATTGATAGTGTAAACTACCCAGATCCATATATACAAGTGTATCATTTGAATGATTCTCAATCCAATAGAGTGGCACCTACAAATGGGTAATAATATTTATGGATATTACCCATTCATTGTAAGCTTTGATTTTTTAATTCAATGAAAAGCAGATGTGTTAAAAAAAAAAATATGTCTGAACTTCAATCTTTGGATCTGGTTGGTCTTTTTTCTGTTCAGTCCATCTGATTCTTATCAGTTGCCAGTGATTTTAGTCCTAACAGCATGTCTCTGGTTATGAGCTGATGATGAGTGAGAGCACTCAGGCTTTGCTGAAGCACCTGAGGGTTTTGGAAGTCTGTTGTCTTTCTGCCTGGTTACTGTCACACAGAGTTTTACTGCTTTGTATCACACAGAAATATTCACTTCAGTGGCTTGATCTGGACAAATGAGGCACGAAGTGACAAAATCTTTGCTAAATATAAAATTGACCACATTTTGTTGTGATGTTCCACTGTCTGTCATCTCAGTGGCAGTAATGTTTTAGCATGAAACAGGTGTTTGGGACTCTTTCTTCCCTTCACATTTTTTATTTATACATGACAGTTTGTTCAGATTCAGAGAGGGGGTTACTGCTGATGACAGAGCACAAATAAACACAATCTGGTTAGAAGAAATCAGGCAGTCAGACTCAGACTCAGTGGAAAATAGTGCGTGCTGCATGAAGAGTAGATACCAATACTTTAGAAATCTCATGGACTGGCTAAACGGCTGACATCATTTAAAAAGCTTTTTCTATCACTTAGAATCATGAGGTGGTTTCTTCTCTTTCACCTCAGATCAATAAATGTTTCTGTCTCACCCTAGATGCATGTTAACTTTGTAATATTTATTCAATTTCCAATACACTCTGAACCAACCATTGCATATATGCCAGGGTAAAAAGGAGAAAAGAAACTTATGACAGTTAGAGCTCCGCATGAACAAGGACAACTAAAAACTTTGTGTAATATTTATCTAGTGTACATTTTCACTTAAACAAAAACTACACAAAGCACATTTTTTGTTGTCCTTTATATTATGTGGATCTATGCTGGTTATAAGTCTGAAGATATAAGTCTGAATAGGGGGTAAAATCTATTTTCAACACACACCAGGTTCCTGGTGAAGGCGTGGATACGGTCCTTCAGAAGGGCTCTAGGTCATCTAGCCATCAGAGCAGCCGCCACAGGTCACGTGACAAGAGCAGAGACCGCGACCAAGACCGTGACAGGGACAAGGACTGGCCACCAGAGAAACTGTCGGACTCACACTCTCCGGTAAAAATTGCACATTAGCTTTCATTTGTTGTGCTCAATGTACGATGAGTCCAAGTAGTAACTAAGTAGTACAATGGTTTTGCTGCTGGATAAACCATCCTTATTTTGAACTATTGTTTAGAACTGCAATGAATGACCACTTTCACCATGGAATATAGCAGCTGAATTAATAATTAATTAATTAATTAATACTTAATTAATTATTACATTTGTAAACAATCTAGCAATTTTGAAAAATATGTCTCATCATAACTACACAGTAATGGAGAGAAACTATCCTCTCTCCGAGTCCAGACCTCAAACATGGAAAATACTTAAAGTGCTGAAATTATTATAAAATTAATTGCAAATCTTCATCACAACCAAAATATTAAATGAAATGTTAAAAATAAAGGTTAAATGTGGATAATTTAGTGTATTTATTTCTAAATGAGCAGTTTATTTCTATAGGAGTGAGTTGCTTCTATAGAGTTCACTATATTCCTCTACCTCATTTCTGCAGTTGCTCAGAACAAACGAGGGCTCAGTAATGAGGATTACGTGTCGCCTGGGGCAAGTAACATGCCATGTCCTAGTAAATCCACAAAACTCACTTGCCAATTTGGCAAGTTGAAAGAGGGAATTAATTGTATTGTTTTTTTCCAGAGCTGATGATGGAAGAAGTGTATATTGTATTAGTGTATTTCTGTCACTGAAGTGCAAGAAAGCATTCAGTTATTCTGAAAAAGAGGAGTTTTACTTTGCTGGCATCAGACAGTGTGGATGAAAATACATATATCTATTAATTGAAATCAAATGGAGAAGACAAAGGAGTTTATAAAATAGAGCTGACAGTATTTTCTATGACAACTGAGAGGACAGCCGATGACTCCTAAACACAATTACCTTTAGTCTTTCTTTAGTTATAGATTAAATAAATTAAAATTCATCACTAGCCTCTTAGCATAATTACATGAGTCATATTTTTGGCCAAATTGTGCATGAAATGAAGCGACAGTATTAGAGTTAAGTTATGTAGATATCATGATCTGGCTGAAAATATGACATAGATCATTATGCTATGAGGCTAATGAAATACACAATGAAATAATGAAGGCCAGAGATTGATCATTACAGTCCATTTTTGGTAAAACATTCCGATCTAGGGTCCAAATCCTTTCACAGTGTATGCATTTTTCCTTAACAGAAAATTATACAAGTATTTTCCCTGAACAACAGGACACAGGCTTGTTGTGCTCCACTTTGCTTTAGTACTCAAAGGCAAGATAGAATTATTATCCCCTTAACCAAAAAAGATGATGAATCTAACACTAGTTCTAAAGGAGGCTTTCCATCTTGCATTTGCAGCCACCATAGTTAAGGTTGTGTTTTTGCATTAACTAGCAACTAAAGCAGTATTGGAGTTAATGTAATCCTATTCCATTTAGTTAAATAATCTTTTGGTCCTTTCAGAGTCAACCACTAAAGTCACTGCGCAAACTCCTGCACCTTTCATCCTCATCATCCAATCAGACGCCGCCATCTGACATGCGCTACCAGCCACTGCCCAATCCAAACTCTGTTCAAGGTGGTTTCACCGAAAGCCGGGGTCACTCAGGGGTCAGTACGCCCCAACTGAAGAGCCGCCAGTCAGCCTACCCGATGCCCGCTCAGCTGGAGTCTGGTTGGCACACGTCTGCCTTGGGCCGTCCCGAAGGCAACCCCTACCCAGAGCAAATGAGCATCAAGGGAGGTCAGAATGGGCACGGCTTCGGGCGGCCCTCCCGGTCTCGGATGCCAAACCTAAACGACCTGAAAGAGACGGCTCTGTGACACCCCCCACCTTCTTCTGCCAGTCTCTGCTCTACTTCAGACTTTCCCCTCTGTTGCTCCTACACCTTCCTTATGTAACCCTACACCTGCTGAATACACAAACACACACAAACACACAAATACCAAACCTTAAGTTTTAAACACTGCTTGCAAACAGGCCAAAAGCATAGGCCTTTTTATGTCTTAATTTTTTTAAAGCTTCCATGTTTGATAGACTTTATATTACTACTTATGTAATTCTGATTATAATTTGTACCATATAGTAAATATATTCAAATTAAATATATATAAATGGATAGATGAAGTGTAGATTTTAAGTGTAAGTATTTTTGTTTCTAATGAATAGAAATATAGTACATTTTACTGCGTAGTATTTCCTTTAGACTATCTAAGGCATTCTAAATGAATCAAGTTTTATCAGTTGTTACTATAGAGGTTGGTAATGTCAGTAACTTTGTGTTCATCTCACCCAGGATTGCTACTCTTGTCCAAGCTGTTTTGCCTTTGGATGTGTTCTGTCATACAGGTTACAGATGCTGCTGAAGTACACTGTATGACGCACAAACAAGTCGAAGAAATCTTAAAAGTATCGCTATAGTGCAATTAATCTGACAATCTAAAAAGCTTATATATGAGAGTTCTGTTTTTTTAGGATATTTAGATTTTTATGTCTTTTTGAAATGCAGCCATTTTAGAGACTATGGTGCCATAAACTGACAGAAACCCTAACCTACATCGCCCTCTGTAGGATATAATGAAGCAATGCACTTACTGTTCTATGATTACATGTACTAACATCTAGGCACTGACTAATAACACACAGTATTATCTTCATAGTGTAATACAGATATTAAATCTTATGGTCACGTTTCAGTCATTTCCAATGGAACTAACAGTATAATTGTACCGAAGGTCATTCAAACATTAAAATGTTATATATTACATGTAAAATAGATCAATCCTACAGCAGTAACACCTTGACACTTTGCACAGTTTTGAGTAAACTTTAAGGGTTTGGTTTATGGCAAAAAAAAACATCTGAAGTTGATATTTAGGGATTCGAGTCTGCCTGATAACTTCCCTCACAAACAGGATTAAGGATTTCACCAAAAGCTGCTTCCAAGTGGCTCCACTCGTTTAATAAGTTAAAGAAATGTACAAATACATTTACAAATATTACATTCTTTTTGGCTGCTGTAAGGATGTTATTTATTGCTTTCTCTCCTTAACTTTAATCGTTTTTACAGCAGTTAGAAGAAGACATAAGCCATTCTGGGTGTACCAGTGCATTTTGAACCGGTGGAGCTGCTTGGGACGAGGTTTTAAGAAATCTTATCATGGAACCACAGTGTTTTGCAGAAGATCTGTACTGTAACACTGTTTCCCACATGAGAAAAAGTGCCATGAAAGTAGCTTGGCAGAACTGAATCCTTTTTTTTTTTCTTTAATGTTGCACTTTGAATCTGTGTGGGGCAGCAATATTGCTATGACTCTGTAAATTCTTCCTCACCTCCTCTTTATCATGTGCACAGTGTGTGAAGGTTGAAACACAGAGCTGCAGGTACACACTGAGTCCAGCCATGACTGTATTGTATTGTGTATTTGTGCATCTGTATGGACTGTGCACACTCTGTACTTGACACAATACATCTCTTCTCTCTTTGGATTCTTGTTTTGCTGAAGGAGCACCGTGTATTATATTAATACTGATGTGTGACTACTTGTTTGGTAATATTTATAACAGAAGATGTTTATCAGCTGTTTAAATGAAATCAAGTATTAAGTTTGTGCTTTTATTACAGACACAAATTAGTAGCATAGTCAGTGTTTATCTGCTTTCTTTTCCACAGAGCATTTACATGAGAACATAAACCCACAGATGAATGCTTAACAATTTTAGAATATTCATGTTTACATATGTAACAGTGAATCTCAAATAAAACCAACTCCTTTGATTTGATGCTTCACTTGTAATATCTTTTTTTACAGTTATTTATGCATTTATTTGGGATCTGGCTGAATGATATATCTAATCAATGTTATTTTCCCCTTCAAAAACCCTAATTTGCATTTAAAAAGGTATCTAACGCTACCTTTAAGTGTTAAAACAAGTGCAGTGTTGTGCAACAGTGTTAGACCACCATTAGGTTTATTGTTTGTGCATGATATAATGACTATACATACAGTATTCATTCGTCAGTCTGTATTGAAATACAACCGCGATATACAGGAAATATGTAACTAGTATTAAAAACAAACATTTCAAGGACAAACTTTTCTACAGACTTATGTAGCAAGTATTCAGTGTGACCATGTTTGCACTCGGCATGTAAATTTATTAGGAAAATATGTGATTTACAGGCAAATCTATTTGTATTTTGCACCAGTTTTCATTCAAGGTATGTCAAATGATTCTTGTTTGAGCTTAATGAAGTCACACTAAATACTGCCTTTTTCCTGTAACAGCCTAGTGTGCTTTTAATACTATGCACATATTTAATGTATATTAATGTGTATCTCATCACAACCCTGCAAAAACAATAGAGCTAAATGTAGTCTAAATCTTCTGTACAGTACTGCATACAGAATGTCAGTGCATGAAATGACACCAAACACCTTCACCTGCCCAGACTTCATTTACTTTGCCAAGAAAGACAGCCATGTTAAAGGTTATTGGAAAGTAACATGATGATTGATTGTCCCTGTGCTGAACTAGTGTCCATCTTTTGTCATATGGCAGGTCAGAAGGCCAAAGTCCTCCTTAGTCTATTGAGGTGCACTTGTTCATGCACATCAGCAGCTCCAGCCTCATGGCGATGCGGGTGTGCCAGCCCAGTGGCAGCAGGCGGATGTAACGAGCCACGATAGGCGGTCGCAGCAGGTTCTGCACTGTGGAGGAGCGATCAGAGTTCCCATAGAACACCTGGGACAGGGTGAAGGGCAAACAAGATGTAAAGTATAAAGGTAGATGAGTATCATTAATACAGGAGAGGTGTTCTTCAGGCAATTCATTTTTATATACAGTGAAACACAAGTGTCTCAACACAGGGTCACATGACTATGGTTCATTTAATGCTGGCTAAACTTAACACTGCAAAGGGACTTTAGTAAGATATTTATGTTACACATTCATAGGAATTGGTTTCTTTAGGCTGTCTCATATATACACTGGTGCCCATAAAATTCGAAAAAAAAAAAAAAATTTTTACCTCTCTTCATGAAATGATTGTGACAATGTGATTTATTCATGATAGATAAAGTGTAACTGGGACTAGCAGTTTGATCATTGTACCAGGTCAAAGGTGATTACTGACATGTATAAGTAGGGGAAAAAAGAGAAATGTGTCTTAAAACAACATTAATTAAACTTTATGGGCGACAGTGTATATACACAAGGTTTAATCTCAGCTTTGCAGATGTCCAGTGAACGGCAGGAGAAATGTCAGTATGTGAACACTTTCTGTTCGTCTTTGGTTGGTCTTGGGATGATTGCCAAAAACCACAGATTAACCTTGAGCTGCTGAACAAAAGTAGGTATTGAGTCTGTTCACTTTCCTTCTTAGCAGATTGACCTAATCAAACCCTGTCATTTGTTGACATAACAGTTAGTCTGCACCTGAATCCCATCAGATTTACTGTCATAAGGCCTCAGTGAGTTACTATGGTGCTACTATAGTATTTAACAAAACTGGTCTTTCTTTCCAGAAAGAATCTTAATCTGTTTTTTAACATTGCCGATGGTATAAAGCTGAATGAAACTAAATAAATAAAATGCAATCTTGTCATTAAATCTGTTCTTACCCTGTTGTTTCCTGTTTGGTCTTTGTAATAGATCCAGTTAAGACTTTCCACAGTCCGGTACTTAATGCTGTACTTTGTAATCCACTCATCAGCATCGCAGCGTCCCTGGGTCAGGATGCCAGACACTATAGCCACCTCCTTCAAGTCAATCTGGATCCACTGGAACTGGTCATTGAATTTGGAGAGCCATGCACACCTAACAACAATCAATGCAAATGCTTTTATAGCAGAATTTTAATATATGCAATGGGACTGGGTGATTGTTCGTGTGTGCCTTTTGAAGACTTACCCAAAGCCTTGGTTGTTAAGGCGAGCCTTGTTGGGAATCCATGAGGAGTACCAGCCGGTGTACTGGTCCTGATTAGAACAGCTGATCTGTTCTGATGTAACAGATCCAGATTCAAAGCCCAGGGGTCTGTGGTAGGGGCATTCTGTGGAAGCATTGAGTTCAATGTTTTGGCTAAGATGCCTTATTAAATGTGACAATAAGACTCTTTGATTCTAAAGTAAAAGGCCTGATATCGCTTGGAGTGCTGTGACCAAACAAAAGACAGGTTTTATGATCTACAAATGTGACAAATGTCCACAACTTGTTTTAGTTTTTATTAAACCAAAACAGAGTTGTTGCCTTTCTGGAGAAAAACTGAATTATTCACTGATGAATTTCATAAATCATTCTAAGAGATATATTTAAATCACCTCTTCCTACAAGTTTGAATGAGGTGGGTGACAATCAGGGCATCATCTGATATGGGCTGCTTTGCCAGTACCATGCTAGTAGGTGAAGGGCATGACCTATTTTGGGCTGTCTAATCTGCTCGTCATATCCCTGTACAGGTAATGAGATTATTGAACAGCCTTGGTCGTGTACTATTCAGTGTACTATACTTCTTCACAGTTTGTTTTTTCCTTCCCTCAAAAAATTTGAAGATCTGTGGTCTAAATCAGAAAAAATATCATATCATAGTCATTATAGTAGGTGACTGTGCCCCACTGTAGAGGTTCAGACACAGAAATGTGATCGTGCTGAGGTCAAATGAGGACACTGTCAGTTATGATCATGTGTGTGATCGATCATACCATCTGGGGCTCCCTGTTGAGCACAAGTGCCAAGAAAATACCCAGGTAAGATTTCTACCTATCATTAATCTTTATGTGTGTGATGTTCCTCACAATACAGAATTGTATATTTCATTTAGCACAAAAAACCCTCAGGTTACAACTTCTATATAGACTGAAGGAATCAGATCAGTGTGAAGGTCAAAAGTCAAAGTCATCACCTCACCTGGCATACACTTCAGAAGGTAACTCTGAGCTAATGGCAGTGGCGTTGGGGCGACAGGTGGAAGGACAGCAGGGGTTCGTGTAGGTGAATCAGCAGATTCACAGTCACAGGTACAGGCTTTCATGTTTTTTGTCCATGTTTCGACCTCCTGGTCCTCTACCTGCAGCTCCTCATCCTGGACAACCTCCTCCTCCTGGAGGACACACAGAAAGTAATTAATGCAGAGTTCACTTTCAAAGCCAGGGGTGATCCTTAGCCTACCACCACAGGGCGTAAATATTCCACAGGTTCTGCATCCAAAAAACTAAAACTTTGTCAGCGTTATCAACGAAATATACCTAAATCAAAAACAGTCACAGTACTAATCATGTAGTAAAGTGGTCCTTGGCTACGCTGCTACACTGAATGTGCATTATTTTTGTTCTGGATAATACTATTTTGACTTAATTTTTATGCTCTCCTTGGCTTAATCACCAGCAATATATTGTATTTCATAAGATCATGATATATGTGTAGCATTTTTGTTCTATGAGAGTTGTATATCTTCAATAAATCAACTTTTCAGAAAAACAGGTTTGTTTTCAGTTTTTGTGACAATTATTTATTTAATATGGCCTTTTTTTTTCCCTAGCCAGAGAATCTTCTTAAAACTTAAGGAAAACTTATAGCCTGAAAAGAAACTAAAGATAAATAGAGTAGGGTTAAAAAGTGCAATATTTGTTTATAACATGTAACTCAGTAAATATATAATATTATATAAATTGGATTAAAAATGGAAACACTGTGCATGCACATTATTTGCAAATAAACTGAAAATAACCAAAAGCATGTCATGTTTGTGCATAAGTACAGGACGGTAAAATTAAACTCTTACCTCTTGTGTGTGAACAGTAAGCAGGACTGCACCACATCAACAGAAGTTAAACATTAGACATGTTAAAAACACTTTTTTAAAATAACAACTGTAACAATAATTAATAATAACTAGGAGGTATCTAGGAAAAAATACAAACAAAAGTGTTATATCTATCTAGTTTAACAGTGGGATTGCAATAAAAGGTCAAGCTGTGGAACAGGGGGAGTGTGTATTTGGTGTTTTAAGCAGGTGGAGTGTATTGTGATTTCGTGATATCCTCTAAATGGTGACTTACCCAGAGACAGAATCAGGAGGAACAGCACAGCAGCTCGAGTAGTGACCTCCATCTTCGTCTTCAGTTGTGCTGGAATGCAATGTGTGTGATACCAAATGCTAGAGGATAGGATTACTGTAATCCACAGGTCTGTTATGGCCTTATCTAAAAACCTTTCATTGGCTCTTAGACACCTCCCATGCCTATTGCGAGACCATCACAATTACCTCTTAAATGTAGGCAGTGGTGACTTCAGTGATCAGCCTAATATGTACAACATTCATCCACATCACAACTCAATTATGTTTGAATACATCTGTGCTCTGTATATGTACTTGAAGGGTCAGCTGGAGATGTACTTGTTATGAAATGCAAGTCTGATTCAGAAGGTGGAACAGCGATAGTGAATGAATGAATGATACAGAAAATGACAACACCAACCATAGCTAATGCCCTAAGCAAAATCATCACCAGAAAAACAAAAAATAAATAAATGTACTCTGTTACACAAAACAAGTATTTAATACAATTTAAGTGTTACTTGCACACCTGAAAGGGAGTGGGAAGATGTTAAAACTTATTTAATCCCACCCCTTTTCTCTAAATCATATACAGCAACTTTCAGCCTCCTATTAATCAATCATAGCCATACCAAAACAATGATTATCTCAAAACAAACAACAAACAAAAAAAAATCCAAAACCGTAACAACAACAATTTAATTAGTATTTTCCTTCTCCCCCAGATGAAACCCACAGATATTCTAACATTTAGGCCCATATCTTTAGGAAATCCAATTGTTGGGTTTCCTTCATAGATTTCATATCTCTGGTACAGTTTCTTAAGATATTGTTCAGTAATAGGCTCATTCATGACGGTCTCTTTTTCAGTCAAGCTGAATGTTACGACATCAGCATCATTTTTTGTTTTATTTTCACCTCTATTGTTTTCCTTGTATTATTTTAGAACACAAGCAGTCAAACTAGTTAACCTTTGGTTAAATATTTCTACATAACCATCTGTTGTTTTTCTTCCTTGTTATCTTTTTGAAGACTATATGTTGTGCTTTTATGAAACATCCACTTAAGTGTTGACGGTGATTTTTGAGTGGGCGGGATCAGCCAGCCTCGGTGTCTTTTGATTGTCGTGAATGTAAGCCACTCACATTCATTATATCCGGTTAAAGCGTCAAAAAAGGCGGGTCTGTCAAAAAACTGTTATCCAATGAAGTACGTCATATTTTGTTGGTTGACCAATCAGATGCTTGACGCTAACTGGCCGTGTTTCAGGGTGGTGTTGCGTGGTTCATTTCTTCAGTGAGTGGAGATTACAGTGTTATTATTCAAGGTAAGTAGTTAAATATATATATGGTACTGTGTTTTGCATTAAAATATAAGGCTGGATCTGTTGTTTTAGTGAAAAGCAGGATAGGCGGTGGTTGAGTTAGCTAATGCTAGCGGCTGAAATAACGGTGTTAAGGGTACTTCCGTTAGGTTGTGTTGATATGTATTGATAACGTTAGGAGAGATGATGGTTTCAATCATGTCTGTGGGCTAATGTAGAAAACTAATCTAGTTGTTTTTAACTCGCTTCTTTAAAGAGAGATCGGTGTTATCTTTTACTACGCATTGCGAAATCAGAACGTGCCATAGGTTGTGTGTTGTTAACTGAGGCTGAATTTGGACCTCATATGAAATAGTTCGATATTTATCCATAACAAATGTCAGACATGACAGCAAATCACAAAAATAACTTATTTATGTTGGTATATGCACCAGATTAAATAAGAACAAAAAAGACTGTGTGTGCCTTGAATCAACTTCCTGACTTTGAATGACCTCAATTTCTTAAGCAACTCACGTCTTGCAATAATATATATATTTACATTTTGTCTTAGATAAATTGTCACGATGAGTCAGTCTTCATACAACCAAATTAAACGTGATTAGTTGTGTTCTTTTGCATGTCTTTTGTGTATTTCTGCGGGTGATTTTGATTCCCCCTCTTGAACACCCACTTCTTCCTCTCATCTTTCATTGTGCTTCACAGCTCTGTTTTGTTTCATCTCTTCATTTCAGATGCAGTTCATGCTTCTATTCAGTCGACAAGGCAAGCTCAGGCTTCAAAAGTGGTACGTGCCTTTGTCTGATAAGGAGAAAAAAAAGATCACCAGAGAGTTGGTGCAAACAGTCCTGGCTCGAAAGCCAAAAATGTGCAGCTTCCTAGAGTGGAGGGATCTCAAGATTGTATATAAAAGGTATGTAAAAAATCTGGACTTGTTTATGTGGTAATGATGACTGGATGGACACTCAAAGAATAGAGTTTTCACACTTCTCTGGGCAATTCTTAGTCCTATCATTCATAGAAACAGCTCAGTTGGAAAACTGAGGGAGAACATGCATCCCGACTCCACTCAAAACAAAATAGAGAATTAATTTGGCCTCATTATATCTTGTTGCCGTGCCAACTGATGGTAGGCAGACTAGTGGTGAACCCAGGTGACCCAGACGGGCATAGAAACAAACACAATACAAGAGGTGGTGACCAGTCAACAACCCTCAGACATTTGTTTACCTCCAACAGTTTAATGATTTTGAGAAATGACTGAATTAATACGTGGTTTTGCATTCAGCTGCTCTTACATCTTTATAGCTGTTTACAGCTAAACAGGCCCTTATAAAACATGGGATGGGAAACAAAAATGAAATGACATTCAGCATCTATTAAAGTTTTAGACATTTTTATTATGGTTGGTGCTGTATCAGGGCAGGTACATGGTGTGCCCTGCAGCTAAATGAGCCTCTGCATATTCCAGTAAAAAGTCTTTTTTGATCCACAATAAATAGCACTCATTTAATGGTTTGACAGCTGATTACTATGTACAGGATGGAGTTGAAAATATTGAATTTGGCTTCTCCCACGGATGAAAGATTAACATTAACAACAATCAAAATCTAATACTAAATTTTATACAAAATGCTGATATACTGATGTCGTGTATTACCTCCTCTTTTGATATTTAAATGTGTATTTTCATTCAAACATGTGATGCATGTGGACATGGAAGCTGTAGTCAGTGTGTGTTGGTGAGGAACAAGGGTACCAAGACTATAATGCATTCAGTACATACAAAATTCTTCCGGTTTTTAACAGGATGTTTTACTTCATTCACACAAATATCTTTGATGACATCTACAATGTGACAATAGTGACAGAGTTGCTGTATCATGATACCATCATGTTTTAACATGTTAGTATGTGGTAGTGTTATATTGCAAGTTACTCTGTGACATTTCTTCAAATCTCTTTTTATATTAATCAAACTTAGCAATCAACCTTATCAAATGGTCAAACTGTATGATAAGGTTGTTAAGAAGAACATCTCTTGTGAACTTCCTCTATATAAGTTCTGCTTTAGGAGCTTTAAAAGTGTTGCTTCACTTCACTGTGCCACGTCTGAACAACAGAATTGGACACATTGTATTTCTTCAGCCAGGCTGTGCCTTGAATTTGCGCACATAAACAGCAGGCAATACAAAGACAACAGCTAATCAAATGACATAAATTAGTGATGCTGCCACGTTGCAATTATGTTGACAGTGAAACCTGCTCTTATACATTAGATTTCTCTCAAATCTAAAACATACTCCAATGTGTCCTCGTACCTTGCTGGTTGAGAGAGATCAACTGACCTACTCCTTTATGAGCCAATCATCACATGCTTAAAGAGTGCCTGAGGGATTATCAGGGATAAAGAAGCATGGGCAGAATGAGGCTTAGCTCCTACAGCCTTCTGCATCCGGCTTCTGGCTTTTAAATGAATACCTTACACACAGTAAACAGCGACCCTTAATAATAAAAAAAAACTGCCCCCTCAGCACTATCAAGGAAAACTGCAAGGTACTACATCACTTGGAGATCTTGTGGAAGTGATGGAAATGCATAAATCAGCTTTCCTGGCTTTCACCTTATCAAGTTGTTGTTGCATTTCTCACAATAAAAACCTTATTATTTTTATTCAAATACTGCAGTACATGTTTGGGGGCTGTCAGGTTGAAGTTGGCTGCCTTTTTATCCTGTTGCAGATATGCCAGCTTGTACTTCTGCTGTGCCATAGAAGACCAAGACAATGAGCTCATCACACTGGAAATCATCCACAGATACGTGGAGCTGCTGGATAAATACTTTGGAAGTGTGCGTTTCTGTTGGCTTCTCGTTCTATTCTATCTGTTTTATCATAATATTCCAACTTTATTCTTGTTTTTGTTTTTCTCAGAATTGTGACTTTATTCTGTGAATGTTTTTACTTAGAATTTTGCATCATTGCTGCTACAATATTGATCATTTTTTTCTCAAATGCAAGTCATTCATGGTTGCTTTTTTTTAATCATTGCTAATAGGTTTGTGAGTTGGACATCATTTTCAACTTTGAGAAGGCCTATTTCATTCTGGATGAGTTCTTGCTGGGTGGGGAGGCTCAGGAGACCTCCAAAAAGAACGTATTGAAGGCTATTGAGCAGGCTGACCTGCTGCAGGAGGTAAGCCTTCTAAAAAATTGTGAGTAGTAAAACTTTCATATTTAATGTGTCCCTCCAACTCATTTACAATTTTCCTTCACTCATCATTAAACTGGTGACCAAAGTAAGGAGAGAAAGGAGTGACAGTAAGAATCTTTCATAAAAACTTAATTTAGGCGAAATCAGAGAAAGTAAAACATTAAAAACTACATCAAAATGATTCATCACCTTTTGTGGAAAAAGTGTGACTCTAGCATGGACTCATTTAAATAATATATTAGCTCGACTTCTATTAATGTCTTCCTTTTTATCTCATATCACAGAGGTAGGGTGAGTAGGTGAAGGTAAGTTGTAGAGTGAATAAAGTCCTGTCACTTACTTAACTCTTAATAAATCAAGAGTCAAACACTGTGGATTCTGATGTTACAGTTAAAATAAACTCCACTACTTTGACTCGGGTAACATTAACAACATTATACCACTTTCCCATCTGCCTGGGGATGATTTGGACGTTGAGTGCATTTGTCTCTCTCAGCTCACTGCTTCTTTAAGTGTGTGGGCTCTACTGTGCTTCCTGGTGTGTACCTGTTTCTTAAGACGTACCACTGGCCAGTATACTCATTTTCTAAGCTGCTTAAAATTTCATAAAACTTTGTCAACATTTCACATTCATTTTTTATGATTTTATTGCCTGTATAGAGTCTTGATGTCTTCCATTCAGTTTGCTTTTTCTTAATCTTGATCTTCAGCTGATATTTTCTCTCTTTGCTTGTGTATAAATTGCAGAATATAGACTTTCAGATGCGCCTGTTTGCAGGTACAGTTTGTAAAATAAAAACCCAATAACCCTTGCTGTAGTATTAGATCAGTAGCTTTAGAAATAGATTGACCAAGGCAACAGAAACAACACACCAGCAACAACATCATGGTCTGGAACACACCAGATACAGGAGTTGCTGGTGTGTTTTGTTTTGGGTTTTTTTGCTTCAATCTGACCTTAACCCTAGAAAATGTAACTGTATTCTAGGCACTAACCCTTTACTCTTCCTCAGCAGCATATCTACTTGAAACATCCTGTATATCCAGTAAAAGTACCAATCAATTGTAAATCAAGATGTAAGATATAAACAGCACAATATCACCTTTCAAATACGTTCTATATTTAATGTTCTTATCAGAATGCAGAGGAGCTCCAGTTGCAGCTGAGGCACAGACTTTTATGTCTGCTTTGCTGAGACGACACAAAGTTTTCTGGCCAAGATTAGCTATCTATATTAAGGCACCTTAATTACATCAGCAAAACCACAGTGCCATTAGAATTATGATCCTCATCGTAAGCGTTTGCCCTTATTATAACACAACTGGAAATCAAGAACTCTTTGCCAAGTAGTCGTAGAATGATGAAGTACGATGAGTTTGTAAGGGCAGTTCAGACACCAAACCTCCCTCCAAGTCTTACGCTTGCTACATACACCGTGAAAACAGAGAAATGTGTTTGTCTTTTCAAAGTGGCTAAAACAAGAACAAAGATTTTCTGGGCAAAGACATTTTATACTTGCATACTCATGGCCCCCGCTCACCTCGAATACCTAACCGGTCACTCAATAGTTCTCGCACATCACAGGAGAAGAAAGTTCTGCTCGGATGGTGTGTTGAGAACACAAGCTTCCAGAACTCCAAATCCAGGAGTGCAAAGGTTCCCTGTTCTTGTGGAGTATGCAGCAGGTTTTACTCCGACTGACCTAATCATTGTGAACAGGCTGATGGGGTTTGTTGTATTTGTTTGCTCAACATTTAGTCAGTTAGTGAGTCAAAAGGCGACCACTAATGTGTTCTGGGAAGGAAATTCAGACTACCACTAGAATCCCATTAACATTGAGTGAAGAAATGTGATGCAACTTTTTTTTCCCAAACATGTATATATTAGCTCAATTATACTGAAAGTGAAAGTTCCACCTGAATCAAATTAAAAAGCTGAATAAATATGTCTAATATCTACTTGCTTCTAAATTCATATCCTGAGGTACACTGCTGATGTTAACTACAATGTAGTGGTTGTCCTTAAAAACTATACATTAATTAAAAAACTCCCTAATGAACCCACCTTGGTTGATACTGATTTACTATGTGCATCACAGTTTTAGATTAAATATGGCCCCCCAGCCATTAGCTTCGAGGAAGTCGCTGTCCAGCCAAGTCCATAATCCCCAAGGACAAATGGACAAGCTGCTCCTTGATTTATAAGAAGCAAGAACATCAGGTAGTTCTACTGTCAAGAACATACTGTACAGTGATACCTTTATTGGAACTTTGTAATATAATTTTTTTTCCTTTTAAGCTGATGAAAGTCACTCCATTGATGTTCTTACTTTATTAGAAGAGTGGTCAAAACTTAACGATCGGCTGCCCACTTTAACTCAGAGAGAGAGAGAGGTCTGATAAAATCAATTCTGTATTTATAGAGCCAAAGTGAAGACTGGCCAAGTGAGGAGATCTTATAAAGGGCCTAGAGTCCACCCATGCCCCCATCCAGGCAATTGGTAACTACTAGACTGGTGCAGTCAGTCAGCTCGCATGGGTTTTCAGGTGTGCGTGCTGTGACCTTCTACCTGCATGTGTTTCCATCCATATATTGGCTCTGAATACACTTACTTTCACTCAAAAGTGGCAAAATGCAACCATTTTTGATTCAACTGAGCAGCCACTGTTGAGTCTGACATCTGAATGCTTTTTATTGATGTATGTGTTTACTAAATGGACCTGTGCTCTGAATTGGAAACCTGATGAAGTTATGCTGCCTGTGTGAAGAGTAGCCTGTGGTTTTACTAACTGCACTGAATGAACTTGCTCAGACTCGTGATTTTGTGGAAAAGGATCTCTGAGTAATAACATAGTGTTTATATTCATACTAATATTGACCTCATATATTGTAGTGCTGTTTGGCCCAAAATAATAATTATTATTGTTATGTAATAATGTAATCAGGAATGCTGGCTTTATTGTTTTGTTTTGTTTTGTTTTTTTCTTTAAAAAAAAAAAAATCCCAAACCCATTGCTTTCATCTCTGAAATACTTTGAATGACTTTTATTGAGGGATTACCACAAATATCTTTGGTTATTAAGCAATAAAGTGTATTTGTCAGGGTTACTTTTGGTCAATGTAAAACTGAAACTGTGCTGATGAAGGATCGGTGCATTTAACCTTGCGTACAGTAAGATTATAGTTGCACAGTAATTCACACAGATGTGACTTTAGTACATTTTGAGCAAGAAAATGATGCCATCTGGAGAAATAATCTATCAGGTATTGGATACAGAAAAGTACATTGTGTATCAGTTCAAGATTGGATTTGGATTTTATGGGATATATTGATAAGGGAACATAAAGGCTATCCTCAGATGTGTCCTTTTAGGCTGGTGCTTACTTTTAGAAAAAGCAGGATATTATATGAGAAAAGAAAATGCTGTGACCATTCTAAGTACAAAACGAAACCGCCTGTCATTAAATTGTTATTATTCTCATTAAGATCACTGTACAATCAAGGCAATCAGTTCATGTTTCACAAACGTCCTGTGGTGCTTGAGATGCTGCCAAGGAGGAACAATTTAGTAGCTCATCTCCTTGTCAGTGTAATTTAATAATCAGGATAATCAGTAGTGCTTATGAGACACCAGAGTGAAATATTGAGACACAAAGCCTATTTAATATTTAACAAGTGGTGTATTTAAAGGCATAATTTGTGAGATTTTCCCCCGTTAATGTGATTCAAAATTGGCCCCTTAATTTGACTCAACATAAGTCAAAAGAGTCAATCAAGTGAGGGTTCGTAGATCAATCAAATGAAGCAGGAAATAGAATGCTACTTTAATCATAGTTACAGTTAATTGGGCATGAATTATATGGCCACACTTTTGCACCACCATGAGGGAAGATTCTGAGTGAATGCAGCCAAAACTGAGTGGATTTAGCTCGGATTAGTCTCAACAACACATAGATCTGCAACAAGTTGCTAAAGGGAGACAGCTATGTAACTAAAGTTACTGCCATACTTACTGTTTAAGGTCCACACATTGAAATATCTTGAACAAAACAAAACGAAACAAAAAAAAAGGAAATAAGAAAATGTTAGTAGAAGCCAATGATCCACACAATGGGTCAGAAGTGGTGACTAGGTAAACATTTTATAGCATGACTATACATCTTTTTCTTAGGAAAATCATACATATTATGCCTTTTACATACAATTAAACATATACTCAAAATCTATTAATTTTTTGTGAATGAAGGACACAGAATATTGTATTCTTTCTGTAAATCAAAATCTATCTAAGAAGGTGCAAATAAGTGCATAGCAAAAATAATGTGGGGTAGTTAAGATGGTGTGCATTTTGAATTAGTGGCTTTAAGGCTTTAGAGGTGCACAGTTCAGTAATTACATAGAAAACATACCACAGGGGATTTGGGTGAAGCTATTTTAATAAACCTTTAATGAAACATTTCTCAGTAGCCGGCCATTACTTCAGTGCCAGCAAGCAGATCTTCTTTTGGAATAATGATGCCTCTGAAGATTTCCAGCTCAGCTCTGCATGAGACATCAGAGATAAATTGAGCAGAGACGTCCCCATAAAGAGGTTATTGTGATGCTGTACGGTTAAGCCCCTGGTCCCTGAATGCATCCTGTAGATGATTAGACGCTGTAGGCTCCTGAAAGACTTAATATAATAGATAGATAGATAGATAGATAGATAGATAGATATAATATACAAGCTGACCAGTGGTGAATCTCTATGTGTCCTTTTGTACTTATAAAATGTTTGCCTCGCAGGTGTGATGGTCCCAGGTATGGCTTCTGAGTCCTCTGGTCTTTTCCAGAATTAGGCCCGCTGAGGTGAATACTCATACTGTGTCTGTGAATTTAGGTCGTCTGTGCCACTAGAGCCTTCTATTCAGCGCTAGTCTGTGTGTAGCTCAGTTTCTGCTCAGTATAAAACAGTGTTCTTGGTCTCTTGTCATTAGTAACAGTCTTTCCACAGCTGATGATCCGTGTTTGTGTTGAAAACAGTCTGTCTTAGTGTGTCTCTCTTTGTTTTCCCATTACACCAATATTACAGGTGCAAATTTCAGCTGATATGTTTTTATCATAATGGCATTTAACTGAAGACACATATACACTTTGGGTCTCTGGCCATTTTCAGAAATGGAGCCTCAAAACACAAAAATGACTTGTGGTATCCATGGGAGCTACTTTACTTTACCTTCTTGCTTAACCAAATTACATATTTTGCATCACGTGGCTTGAACAAAACATGACACCACAGAATGTGTTATGATTTCTACCCTATACACTGTGTATCATTAGTGGATGGAGGAACTGTGATGTCACCCATTGGTTTCACAGCTGCTGTTTTGAGGGAACATGGAGTCAGAGTCACTGGCTTTGAGGGGTTATGCCTGAGCTAATACTAAATACTACCTAACTGATTCGGTAAAGCAGTAAACATCATCAACACAGTCATTTTATGGTCTTGTTAGTATAACCTATTAACCAAAACTACATGTTATCATGAATGTCGGTAACCAAGACTAGAAATGCTTAGATTAGTAATGGAAGTAGCTAACGTCAATAACCATCCCACTCCTAGCACAAAACACATTACAACACAAATGTGACATAAGTGTAAGAGCAAGACTTGTGTTTTATTTTCATAAAAAGATTATATGTTATTATTGTAATCTTCAAGTCACCAGCCTTTTTACATATGTTATCATGTTTGGTTTAGAACATATGATGCAAAATATATAATCTGGTGGTCATGGTTGCCATAAATCTTTTTGTGATCATCCCATCCCTAAAAATGCAGAAGATTTCAACTATAGAAATGTACAAGTTTATGTTTTTTTGTTTTTTAAAGGGAATAATACATGAATCAATGAATCATCTATATCACCTGGACTAGTATTTATAATTTACACTCTTTTAGATCTTGCTTAAAGTTTTATTTCAGCAGTTTGGGGAACACTGGACACTGAAAGTATCCCTATAGTCATTAGCAATTCATTCATTCTTTTATTTATAAAGGGTTTTAAGTAGTTTTTTGTTAATTTTCCATTGACTCAGGATTAAATTTCCCTAAAGACGTCCAGGATATTAAGGTCACTGAGTTCGTTCGACTCTGGGAGGGTTGGACGACTTTCTTTTTCCAGGAAATTATCTTGATAAAGCATACCTTAATTAAAAAAAAAAAAAAAAAAGAAACACTGTCCTCTTGTCTACTGCTCTGCCTGCTGCATGTCCTGTGGATGATGTGTCTGAATGAGGTGTCCGTTACAGCTCAGCATTGTCCTGTTTATCTAAGCTGTGTGCATTTCTCTCCCCCAGCCCCGTCATGAGTACTTTAATGTGCCTGTGTACTGAATGGCTGCCATCGCTGCCGCTGCTGCTGCCGTTGCTGCCGCTGCTGCTGCTGCCACTGCTATCCACCCTGCATGCTGAGCTCCTCAGTGCCTGGCACCTTTCTTTCTGCCCTCTGAGCACCTATCATTGTCATTGGTTTGCTGGTGTAACAATATTCTGAGCTCACTTTTCAGTTCAGTGCATGACAACCATGATCCAATACCATCACTATTTTAAATAAATTGAAAACTACAAGAATTGAAGGTATATAGGGTGGATTAGGCATGTTATCAAGTAGAATGGATGAGGAACCCAGTATTCTGTCAAATTCTAACTGTTAAATGTCATCAACAGATTTAGAACCAAAATTGTTCTATATTTTCTTACAGTATATTGTTACATTCTTGTCATTGGTTCACTTAGTCTTGGTATCATTGCACCTGTTAAACTCCTCTCGTATCATCACTGTAAAGCAGCAAGTTTGCATCATGTGCCATCATTGCTCCAAAATATGGACAGTTTTAACTTTTTTAAGTATTTAACTAGTTAGAAAATTGCACTTTATTTGGCCAAAAAGTATCAGGATGACACATGATTAAAAACTCTGTTCGTATTTTCATTCCACAGATTGTTTTATTCCTTTGTTATTTTGGATGTTGTTAAAAAAAAAAGTCTCTTTCTGTTTTGTTCATTTGTGCTACTTCCACTCAAAAACATATGGGGAAAGTCTGCCCCCTATTGCACAGGTTGTAGTGAAGGTGGACAAATGTTTCTAAGTATTTTATGTGCAGAACAAATGCTTGAAAACCAGATCAGTGATTAAGATAATGTGAATTGTGATGTTATTCAAAGCTGGTACCCTTTACATTAACATCATCATTAGTTCTAAGAGGTATTTGTCCATTCGTTGATATTTTATTAGTTTTGTCACTATTAGTTTTATGTTTGTGAGTGATATCACGTTATTCCATGAATGGGAAGAACTCATGTTTTACCTTTTTCTTTAGTGTGTCCGTCAGTTATCTGTGTATGTTCTTACTTTAAATCATATATATTTATGTTTGCTGTAATTTCTAGGTATTGTTGTTATAAGTACACAAATGAAATCAAACCCTTGTTTAGCAAATAGCATATATCACATAAGTGATAACTTTCCACCATCTCTATGGTAAAAAGGCTGGATTGGTTATTCTAAGACTTTTACATTATTTATACACTGATTATTTCCCATTTAAATGAATACAAAAAGCTCTCAAGGTAAGTAATAAACATTGGATAACTGAGAAATATTTGCTCAGATTATCCAAGGGCTGCTTTGGCTTTATTTATCATAATTATGGGCACTTAAATGGAATTGAATTATTAGACTTATAAGTGATTTATCTACGATAAATGCACATTGACTAAGCACTTAAAATGTTCTGTGTGAGTGGTTGTTTATCTGTGTTCCAGTCAAGACACACTGCAGTAACAGACCATCATGATGGACTGATGATTTTATTTTATCAATAAAATGTTTATGATTCTTGGTGAATTAAACACGTGTGTCGTCATTCTGAATTGTGTTCATATCTATGTAACTGTTGAAGTTTTTCCTTGAAAGTTCAGGTTGTAAATAAGTGATTAAGTCATGCAATTTTAATGAAACTGTTTTCTTTAAAAGAAGGAGTCATTCAGATGAAATAATAGCTAACAAGAGATTCAATACTAATGGAAAAATCTTGACTGGGAGTAAAAGTCAATATTTTGCAAATAAAGTAAGTAGTAAATAATGAATGTTTCCCTAGTAGACGTGGGTTATTTGTCTCCTCAGTACTGGGCATGATTTCTGTCTTACTGCTCTGATGCAACCCCTCTCTTTACTTTGTGCTGAACCTTGTTTTAGGATGCCAAAGTAAGTGCTTGTCTTTTCTTTTTTGCTATAATGTAGCAGCACTGATTCCGTCTTGTGCAATACATGTGTGTTGTCATCCATGTGTGACCCAGGTTTAGGTACAACATGGATAGAACAACAATCAACATATCAAATAACTGGTTGAATAACCTCATTTGATCAAATGTATTTGTAATTTAAGTTGCTGTTTTTTTAGTGTACACATGCATAAATCTATATTTATCATTACTGATTTGTGCAGCTTTGATAATTGATTGCAGTAAATAAATGACTTATTAATTCCAAATTCAGGTGAGAATTCCATACTTTAAGCCCTTCCTTACATATTATGGGTGTCAAGCATATGGTCCAATCCAGGCTATGGATGAGCAGGGTGAAATGCAAAAATCACACTGAGATATTAACAGTCCAAGGTGTCAAAATAATTTTAATTCAGGGGCCACATACGGCCCAATGTAATTTCTAGTGGATCAGACCCTTAAAATATGATCATAAGAACCTATAAATAATGACCCAAGAATTTTTCTTTGTTTTAGTGTAAAAAATAAAAAAATTACATAAAAATGTTTACGTTTACAAACTATCCTTTCACAAAAATTGTGAATAACCTGAACAAATATGGACAACCTGAAATGTCTTAAGAGAAGTAAGTACAACTGTAACAATATTTTGCCTATTACCAAATGTTTTGTGCCTTTGTAGTTCCACTGTGATCTATAATCTGTAATGCACATGTGTAAATGAAGAGCTGAAACATACAACATATTTCTTCAGACATTTCAGGTCATTCAGATTATTCACAATTGTTAAAAGGTTATTTGTAGACATTAACATTTTCATAAAGTTACTTTACTTTTTTCACTCTTAAACATAGAGAAAAGTGTGGAGTTGACATTATTTATAGGTTATTATATGATTATTTTACTGGTCCAGCCCACTTCAGATCAAACTGGGATGTATGTAGCCCCTGAACTAAAATGAGTTTGCCACCTCTGCTGTATTTACATGCTTATTTGATTCATGGTGACTAAAAAAAACATTGCTTTGTGCAGCCTAATTTAGTCATCTTCTGGTTCTCTCATATGATAATGTAATTATAATAATGTAATAATGCAATGAATAAAAGTGATACTGTATTATTCACTGTCTTTGTAGGACCAGTGGTGATTGTTACCATTGTGTGTATCACTTTAAATAATGATCTCATTGTTGTTGAGCTCCTGTAATGAATATGTGGTGTTGAAGTGTGGCCCCTCTGACCCTTTACAGGAAGCAGAGACCCCGCGCAGTGTGCTGGAGGAAATTGGACTGACATAAACATCATCGTCCACTCGGCACACACTTCTTCATCTTCCAGATACTCTGCTGTATGTAGCTAATTCCAACTCCAATTCACCTTTTAATACACGCACACACACACACACACACACACACACACACACACACACAAACATAGCAGACATGGTTTTCCTGTACATCTGTGTTTCACAACTCTGCCTTTGTTTTCTACTACTAACAATGTAGCACTGTTTGGGTATTTCCTACTGATTTATTTATTTATTCGGTGTGATGACGATAACTGTTACTGGGTAAAGAAATGCAGCATAATCACAGATTTTCTTTTCAGTGGGTTGCATCCCACTCCACACCAAGACACTGTACCAGGTGAACTGCTTGATTTCAGTTCACCCAAAGCTGATGTGATTCTTCTGTTCTGTGAAGTAACTTTGTGATTCTAAAGTAGATGTGTTAGGCCAACAGTGCAGAATAGGATTATAATAAAGGGAAGTCAAAAGTATTACATTATAAAGAGAACCAAAGAGTTATGTTATAGTGTTGTATTTATTTAATATTGCATTGGGACTATCATGAATTCATACATAGATGATGCCATTTAGCACAAAAATGTGGCATCTTGAATATATACAGTGTGTTTACATTGTAATGAACAAATGACTGTGAGTTGGCATGAAAACAAAAATTAGCGTAATTTAACATATGCCTGTATTTTACCATCATTACTCTTAGTGTTTGGTTCACTAATTTATAACATCAGAATAACACTTGATATCGAATGCCTTAATATCAGATGGATGTTTATTTATTGGAATAAGAATGTGTCAATGACCCATTATTGCACCTGCATGTCAATATCCAAGAGCAGGTAAATACTTTGAATTTGTTATGTACTACTTTTTTTCTTTTTCAGGTTCTTACAAAGTTATTTGTATTTCAACCACTGTAAATGTCTAATTGGTGTGACAGACACAGTACTTAAGGCAAGGCTAAAAGCTAAAAAGTTACCTAAAGCTAAAAAAAAAAAAAAAAGCTAAAGTAAAATTCTTAACATCATAAGAAAACTATTTGGATCTTAAACATGTTTTTTTTTTTTTTTTTTTTTTGCTTTCCTGCAGCCTGTCTCAGTCCTTGTCATTTGTATTAGATACATTTTATTCATGCTCACTGTGTAGCTTAGTGTGAGATAAGAGTACAGTAGCTGTAGCCAACATGGGTCTGCAAAGTCAAAAACAAAAGAAAAAGACTGTGACTTTCTAATCATAGCTCGATACCTTAAATTTAAAGGTTCAGTATTAAAGATTAGCGCGTAGCTGTCGGAATCTGTTTTGTGCTGAGAGCCAGTAGCTTGTTGACATTAATTAACTTCATCTCTAAAATTACAATTGTCTTGATTAAAACAATTCATGATGTGGTTTTTTTGTTTTATTTTTTCCACAAGAAATCTGCAAGAAAATGTTCACTCCTTTATTCTTCAGTGGCCCCACATGCTCCTCTACAGCATCAACAATTAGAAATGGACTTCTACACAATAAGCAACAATCTTGACGCCATCCCATTACACAAGTTATAATTTTTTTTCCAGGAGTCATACTGGTCTACATTTATGTAGATCGTCCAATAAGTCCACTCATAATCCTTTTATAAGATATTAGGGCTAACAGGCTTATCATGTGAGGAGGTGTTAACGAAGACTTTATCACCTACTGAGTTGGGCCTTCAAAGCTTCTGTATGTTGAATAAATGTATTTTTCCCAGACAGCTCAATTGGAGTTGAAATAAATGCATTACTTTAACAAGGCTGTCCTAATAATTTGATTCTGCCATTGTCTTTAGCATCAGCACCCCAGGCTCCCCCGCTCCGCCCATGTGTCCTAATATGGACACTTCAAAAAAGCCAAATTGGCAACAGAAAAAAAAAGCTGTTCAAATATCAGTGAGTGGCGTCATGGTGGCTCTGTTCACTTCTTTGTACAGTTTATATTAGCAGCGGTAATGTCCAGCGCAATACAGACTCCAACACAACCTTCATGTAAGCACACAATCATGTGCAAATCTTACAAACTGAACCTTTAAGTAATTATTTTATCAAGTTTAAATAGTTAAAACTGTAAATGTTCCTTTGATGTTACAGTGAACAATCACATTTTATGCATCAGCATCTTAGGTTTGATTCTGAGACTTTTGTTTACATGGGCTTGACATCATCTGGGCATACAAAGGAAAAAAAAAAAAAATCTGTCTTTATATGTACTCAGTGGCAAACAGTATTCTATTACAAACACATACACTGACCAGTGTGACACTTCTTTGCTTGAGCTTTCATCCTTCACACAGCACACCTGTTTCACTGTATACCACAAACCTGGTTGTGATAAGAAAATAAAAACAAATAAAAGTGACCACTGACCTCGGGTAGAGCATGTAACCTACCAATTTACTACTGTGACTTTCAAAAAAGCTAGTGGTTACCATCAAAAAATAGCAATAGTGTCATACACTGTAGCAGAATATTTAAATTTTGTATGAACTAAATCATTTTCAGGCAGTTGAAAAAAGGAAGATATTGTCACACATAAAATGCCTTGGACACAGGACTGTATTACTGTACTATCATTCTTTCTGTATTTTATGTTCATTTTGTTACAGATGGTTTTGTTTCAAACAAAGACTGGTAAAATGTATTTTACTACTGATTTTTTTTCCCCCATTTTACAACTGTTTACAGTTATTTTAGATCTTATTTGACAATTTTGTATAACTTTAAATGAGTATTTACATGTTTACTTAGTTCTGTATTTCAGACTGTGTGTTATATCAGTGCAACACCTTCAGCATGAGTACAGTAAAACCCATGTATTGAATTATGTAGTTTTCTGTTACAGTGTCTGAATAGGACAACAAAGGAAGAATGTTTTCCTGTTAAGTGCAGCAATAAAAACTACTCCACAGGCAGAGGCTGCACTGTCACAAGCAGCTTGTTTCCCCTGATTCTGCACCTGGCACACACAGGAAATGGGCTGCCAAGGTTGAAAAGATGGAAAAAGAGTAAATATGTCTCAAAGGTGTTGTGAATTGACAATGCCAAGAAAACTGTGTGAAAGTTTTCCAGAAAGTAAAGGCTAACATGAAAAAAAAAATATTCTGATGCTTCATTTTTTTTTCTCTGATATCCATTGCAGCCACACAAGGGAAAGAAACACTTGAGTTTAGGCAGTAATACATGATAAAGTTTAATCAAATGTAACAACACAATGCAGCCTGCACAATACATAAGTACAGACACAAAGGACAATGGAATTTAAGTAGTCTCTGATGTAAACAGGAAGAAGTGAGAACTTGTTTGCACTGGCATACCTTCAAAGTACATTATATCAGTCATCTCGTGTGTGTGTATACAATGCTATTGATCAAAAAACACGTTCAGTCATTTATTTGATTATTTTGGTCAAACAAATATGTCCCAAAGTTCTTTGGTCCATTTATATAAAGTTCACTATATGCCATTATTTACAGTATTACATAAAAAAGTGACATAAAGACGCTACTATACTTTATAAGAAACTAACAAGATTATGTTTCACTTTATAAAAGGGATGGCTCAGTCAGAGAATGAACTGTGTTCTAAAATATAGTTACAAGGTTTTGTAGAATTACACTAAATACCTTGGGAATATTGCACTGGGACTGTGACAACTGTTGGCAGGTGTCCATCAAACAGAAAAAGGCCGTAGTGGACTGTCCGACTGTGGACGCCCTCTAACTGTCCTCCTTTAGCATGTCCTCAATCTCCTTGTCCCAGCTTTCATCGTGATTTTCATCGTCCGCCAACACATCATACTCCTGCAGCTCTTCCTGCAGCTCCCTCTCCCAGTCTGCAGTTTCTGCTGAAAAACCCAAAGCTGAGTCACTCATTCACCTCTGATGACCATCTGCACTGATTACATGAGGAGTCACTTCAACAAAAGACAAAAACCTACCCGACTGTGGGTTTGCATGTTCCCGCTTGTCTAGAACTAGTTGTTCCATTTCTTTGCGTAGGTCGTCTTCATTTATCTTGCATGAGTCAAAAGCATCACTCACAAATTCAGCGACAGGTGGACTGGTGGAAATCTCCTCTTCATCCTTTAATAACAGAGGCATAGAAAACTGTAACCAAGCTGTTGTGTCCATAATAAAAACCTGGTCCTCTACACTTATTCGGATTCTTCACAATCAAAAACATAAAAGACAGAGGTGTTTTACCTCACTGGATTTTGGTTTGGAACTGCTGATGGCAGGGGATCCTTTCCTTTTAACACCGTCTAAACATTGTTACAAAAGAAAGAAGCCAAAGTTAATAGTGCAGATTAATCCATTTTTTCCACCCATCACTGATTTTAAACTGGTGAGGTAAACGTTACTTATTAGGTAGAAAAATCACCAGTGTCTCAATAATACTCACTTGTGTTACTATTTATAGTATGAATTCAAAGAAATTCCCTTTATGTTTGATTAAAAAATAGCTTAAAGCAATAAAGTGTGTTAAGATTTACACAGCAAACATTATACCATTTTGTTGAACAGCCTCAGGACTTGAGCCAGCGTTTGCCTTGTCTTTCCACTCAGCCACCTGTTGTGCTGCCAGGGCTGTGAGTTGAGCTGACTGTTTTATCAAGGACACACGATAGAAATAATTTTTCCAGAAGGCTTCCTCTTTCACCCTGAAAAGAGCGGACAGTGGAAGTGGTGGTTGTCTTTATGGTGGAATGATGGGCCGTTTAATAGCAGCCATTTGAGTTGACCAAAAAGACAATACTCTTGTACAGTAGCAGTGGATATTAAGAATTCAACCATCTTTTTTTTTCTTTGTTTATTTACACTTTGCTTTCAAATGTGCCAAATACTGTATATTGGCAACATATCAATAACCATCAACTAACCACCTGAAATATTTTCTGTTGTTAATAAAACCCCTCTTACGTAGGGATGTACGTGTGATAAAAGCACAGGATACAGTAATAATGAAGTGTCTAAACATCCTCACTGTTTTGGGACCAGATGGAAGCGCATTTTCCTGAGCAGCTCATCTTCCTCTAGCATCACCATGGCAACAGGATACATTTGCTCAAAGTCAAAGTGAAAGTGTACTCCAGCAGGAGGGTCTCGCAAAAAATTTCTTTGGTCCTGCAAAGAAACAGTCATTTATATTATTAACATATTGAGGGAGAACAGGATTATTAGAAGAAGATGATAAAGCATTAAAAGACTAACGGATGAAAGAGCTAAAATTTGTTGTTGCATCGTCTCCTCTTCATTGTAACCAACCCAAGGTGGGACAGCTGCACCTGAGAAAAATAAAAAGCAGCCAGCAGTTACTGTGCTGTATGTATGGTACTTAAATAAAGTACCATGCAGATCTTGTTGGAAATGACCACATTAAATAATAATATTTTCACTCATTTAATTCTCACAAACAGTAAATGACAATATATTCAATTTGTCAGAGTAAAGGCTGTTACATACCAGACTTTTTTGCTTTTTTCTCTTGAACAAACTTATCTTGTTCTTTCTGGAAATCACCCAAAATTGTCTAAAGGGAGAGAATATGTGATTAAATAACCCAAGAGTGGGTTGAATCACTTAAATTAAGACAGGGGGGAGCCAAACTTACCTTATCCATAATCCCATTAATCTTCCCCTCCTCCACACTTTTCTTTAAGGTTTGTGCTGTTTCAGCAACAGACTCAGAAAATTTCTTCGAGGCACTGCTGGCAAAGCTATAAATGTATTCTGGAAACAAATTAGATGTAATTTACCAACATGACAAGTGATTTCATCCAACTGAAGAGTAAGAAAACACCCCATTGAGTTTACCACCACAATCAGACGTACCACTGAAGCCTTTTGTCTTCTGGACATGCTGAGGATGATGAGCATCTTCCTGGCTGACCTGCTGAGCCTCCGCAGCTCCAGCTGCTGTGGTTACTTCTGGGTTCTTGTCGCCATTATTATCAGCAACACACTCGCTTTCATGCTTAACTCGGTCATTATCGTGTTCTATTCCAAGCCAAGTTCCCCAGTTCTTAAACATACTGGAAATGTTTTGCCTGTAAAGTTACGTAAAGTTGAAACTTCGTATTAGATGTCGAACTTCTTATTTCAGTCAAGTCAAACTAGTCCAACTTTAGCGACGTTTAACAACTTTACGACTTCCGCGAACTTGTTATGTTAGATCCCTCTAGGTACCCTTACATTGAAGGTTGTCATGGAAACGTAAGCTTTCGACTCGAACATGTTAGTCCCAGTTCGTTACACAAGTAACCTAAATACTTGGGCGGTGAACTGGGATTTTAATAGTTGAACTGTAACATTCTATGTCTGACTATGTTGAAAGTATAGTTAAAGTAGGTCTTCTGATAACAGGATATACTTATAGCCAGTAGGATAAGCACAATATGTCATAGCATGCTAGGATACACCTTACTTTATTAACTTGCTAACGGTAGATGGCACACTTGCGCTGATTTTGGTCCCTTTATCCCTGTTGTCCATGGATGGAGCTAGGTTAGCTTAGCTAATTTCAACTCTCCTGAGTGTTGTAGTCTGTCGTTGTTGCTTCGTATCATTAAGTACATACAGACTGAACGGCTTCGTTTAATTTAACTGTTAAACTTTCCGACTGATACACGGAAGTTCCCGCAGAGTTGACGAAGAATCAAAAAGTGGATTCTTTGACATTTTAAAGAGTTAAAAAAAAGATGAAGTGTGTGTAACGTAAACCTGGGAGATCCTGGCGTGCCAGTCCGATGAGATGATCGTGTTCGCCGGTTTCTTCAGTTGAATTCCCAGGTAAGAGTTCCTGTTTTACAACTAGTTTTGTCAAGTAATTTAATTGTTTGATGAAAAGTGCAGTCGGACTTCGTTCATTTAAAGTTTAATTTTATTACAAAGTGCGTGTTTTCATTCGGAGACTCGGATAAGCGTCCTCTATTTCATAGATAGAGCTGATCAGCTTGACTCGGCTCAGTTCTTACTTGATACAAGCTAAGATGGTTTCCATTGTGCTGCTCGACATTGTTAGTCTGTTTAAACCTTATGTATAAGAGCATTAAGTTGAAGTCAGCTTCTCTAGTATAACAACAGGTGTTTGCGCTGCGATATAAATGCTCTCAACGAGTGACACAGCGGTGTATTATTCTCAGTGTATAAACACAGGACAACAGCTCTCTGAGAAGCACAGTCACTGGATTAAACTCAGCTATTTTGTTTCTTCAGTTAATTCCTGTCAAATTACGTCGACATAATAGGATGCTAAGAGTATCTATTATGAGAAAAGTCAGTAACCGACTTGTTTATTCGATGTTAGAAGTTGTAAACTGGATAGATACCCTCTTATTTAATTGTTTAGATGATACATTGCAGAATAGGCAGAGTTGTTTTGGGGTGAAATATAATACATGTAGGTCTATTTAAGAAATGTAATCCGTATGCGCATTCTTTCTTAAAGGTTAATTATTTATTACATGCATACATTTTTTAGATCGGTATCCAAAAAGTGCATATTTTGTAAATGTTGTTGTTTTTTTTAAAAAAAATCAAACAAACATATAAGGCTATTGGGAAGAATTATAGATACATGTATCAAATTCATCATCAAAATGATTACTGAACAGCAGCTCCTTTACTGTAATGGCTTCCATTTGAACCCACAAAAGTAGCTGTTCTAGATTCTTGTAAATCCTGCCAAGATAAACCTGAATAAATCATATTCACAATAAAAAAGTGTTATCTGACCCTGTTCAGGTATTTCAAAGGGTGTTGTAGTTGGTTGTCAGCAGAGTAAAACTGAGACAGAACATGCCTGCTTTCAAAATAGGCCTATACAGTCAATAGTGAACTAGATCCACAGTGAACTGAGCTTCTGGAAAGAAGGCTCATTTGGAAAATATTAACCAACACTATTATGAAGTGTACTTGTTAATAAGTGTTGACTGGAGTTATTTTTGTTGTAATTTTATTTTTTTTTATTTATTTTTTTTACAGTACCATGGATGCTGAGGGATACAGAAATGATCAACACTATCCAGAATTACAGACTGTTTGGCATGTGATGCCAAAATCGGGAGACCTAGAACAGAGGAACAGAGATGGCGAGGGCTGGAAGCTGGTAGATGTTTTTCTTACAGGAGGAGCACCATGGGGATTTACACTTAGAGGTGGAGTGGAGCATCGTGAACCTTTGCTCATAACTAAGGTATATAGTCTAAAAGCCTCTTTTCATATCTGAAATAGATAGAAAGAAAGAAAGAAAAAAGTACTTTATTGATCCCAAAGCTGGGAAATTCGTATAACAGCAGCAGCATACAATACAATACAATATATACAGTAAGAAAATTGTTAAAATAAATTTAATTGTTTATGTACACAGTTGAATGAAACCGTAAAGTACACAGATGTTTTCTGACCCAGTTTGGCATTAGGCCTAGGTGAGTATGTTGTAGAGACACATGGCAGGAAAGACCTCCTGTATCTGTCCGTACAACAGCAGAGTTGTAATAGTCTTTTGGAGAATGTGCTCCATATCTGTCCAATGTGTGGTGGAGAGGGTGGTCTTCATTGTCCATGATGGACACCAGTGTCTTTAGTGTCCTCCTCTCCACCACAGATTCAAAACTGTCCAGTCTCAGACCGACCACAGAGCCAGCCTTCTTGATGATTTTATCAAGTCTGTTGGTCTCTCTGACTCTAATGCTGCTATCCCAACAAACAGCTGCAAAGAAGATGGCACTGGCTACCAAAAGGTTACCCAAGTAGTTGTTTCTGTTGTTTGTTGGTACAAAAAAAGCAGAGTAGTGCTTTTGTATAGCTTGAAAATGATTGTTGTTGTTGTTGCTGCTGTTGTTATTATAGTTTGCTTTTTTTTCCTTCATACAAATTGCCACATTTTGCAGTCAGATGTCTTTTCTTCCACTCCTGGACTGAAAATCCTTCACATCCTCTCACTCAATACAAACTAGATTATATCCATTCAGGTTCTACAAGATCATGATGTTGTTGTGATAAGTCTGAATATAATTGCTGGAACAGTTCAACAGAATCTGAAAAAAAACTTAATTGATCTTTGAGAAAATGACCTTTATTACACCTCCACCAGTAGACAACAATGTGTGAATAATGTAACACCATAACCAAAAATATAAACTTCCAAGCAACCTTGTAGTTGTAAACATGGCATTATTTTCAGTGTGGGAGGAGTTACAGAGTTTGTTGGGAGTTGAGATGTTGTTTTTTTTTTATGGTGTTCAGTCGAGCACTTTATGGTAGTCTGTCCATGGTAAATGTACTTTTCTGTTCAACCACAATGCTGTGGTTAAGCATTGGTCTTTATAGTGGCCCAGCCAAAATGCTACCCAAACACAAGACGTGTTCATTTTTAATATGCAGCAATTACAGTAGATTGGTCCAGAGATGGTTAACAGTCATCTGTGCAGTAAAAGCACATTTCAAAGGCATTCCTCTTAGCCTCAGTGTAAAACATTTTGTGGAGTATGTTGTAAAAGTCAACGTTTTGTATCAGGTTCTACCAAAAACATCAACATTTCACAGAAATTGCGCTATCGCTCAGAATTCTTAAAATGCCATAACTTCGTAAAATGTGTGAAAGAAGTTACACTTAAAATAAGACCTACCTTTTCACACAGCAGCCAAAACAGCTCTGAAATCACACTGTAACTACACTTCACTTTGTTGACTGTGTAATGATTTACTACAAAAGACCTTGCTGGTTAATTTGACGTGGTAAAATAACCAGCACCTGTTTGTCTGGTGCTCTGTGTGTCTGCTGGATTTTTTTTCCTTGTCATTTCTGTATTGACTTTAAAAAAAAGGGTCCAAAGTCTGAATCAGGCGGGTGAAACTCAGGACTGGGTAGACGATATAGACTCAGAGTGATCCAGTTATCACCACCTTTTAGGTCTGTAGTCGTTTCAGGAGCATGTGATTGAAATGACTAGAATTCTGGTGATTTTAAGTCTTTAAGCTCTAAGCTTACATGGTAAGGTCATATTGTGGAATTGTGAGAGACATTGCCATTCTCCAACATTCTGCACAACAGTGGTTCTGTGGTTTGGTATCAGTGATAGTACTGTTAATGTTTTCTCACTGAACCCCATATTCATCAAGGATTAAAGAAAGTGGACCCCTAACCATCAGATGGTAAGTTGCTAATTTCTGAGAACTTTCCATGAACCTTTTTAAAATGATCCTGTTGACTGTATATTTTGGTCACTGCAGTTGAAATACCATTTAAGAGTGAGCAGGAACTGAAGACATTTTCTGCAGTAGCCTACAAAGCAAATTTGTCATACGCAGAATTTAACTCTTTGTCAAGCTGACTAGAAATGTCTTGGCATTTAACTCGCTTCACTTTGGCAGTGCTGTAGCCTATATTATGAGATCCCACCTGGACATTTGCTTTCACATATTTTTGTGCTGGCTTAGATTTCTGTTGCAAGGGTAGCTTGTGGTACCAGGAGCAGGGGAGGAATGTCGGAGCTTTGTTTGATTTTCTAAATGTAGTGAATTATCTGTGACAGCCTGAAGCCTTTTGGAATGGCATGATGGGATAAATGAAGTCAGGATTAGTGATTTGTTCTCTTTGGGAGCAGCTTGCATATTACAGACATTGATTAACATTTTTCTGAAGAATTATCTGTGTTAACTAGATAAAGATGGAAGGTAAATCTACAATCTTTCTTAAGAAAAACACCTCAGAGCGTTTGTGTACAGGATGTCTACAGGCAAATGTGAAACTTTTTTCATCCAAAATAATGAATAGGCTATGTAGATATACAGCAGATGTAATTGGCCTTTGAGTGGCGCTTGAACCGCTGTGCTCATTATGTACTATGTTGTTTGTTTCAGAGGGTGATTTTAGTTTAATTTAATAGAGGCTCTTCTTACACCCAAGCATATAGCCTGTTCTATTTTTGCAAAAGAGATGCTTTTAAAGAACTATAAAAGCAAAAGTTTGTATTTTTTGTGAATCTGACAGTCTGTAAAAATTCAGCTTTTTAGGTTTAACACTTTCTACTCTGTTTCCGGTATTTTTATAAAAAGAACATTCTGAATATACATTTATTTATTGTCGTTTTACTGTATGAAAAATTTCACATTTACCTGTTTCAGCTACTCTTCTCTACTCACTCATGAGCAGTGATAATACGGTTCAGTCTTGGTAGGAACAGCATGTTTAAAGAAACCAGAGGAGTACATACTGTTGAAATTCTGTTTATGTTGGCTGTTTGCATTTCTTCAGAATCCCTAAAATGAAAGATAATAAAGCACCTCCTAATGTTTGATGAGAGCTTGGGTTAAAAAATATCCTGGATCTAATTAAAATTCTTAACATTCCAGTCATAGTGCAAGTTATGCTCAAGGTCTTCATGGATTTAAAGACCTTAGTCTCAATAAACTTAAATAATCCACTTTTACACGACACAGCTGGGCATGCACCTCATGCTTATGTTTCTTTTGCCAGGATCACATTTTATATGGAAGAAAATATTATTGGCTGCTAGAAACTTAGTCTTAGATGGACTGTTCTTACACGCTGTGATAAATCACCCGCAGGTAAACATATTTTACCAATTATTGATTCTCGTGTGTGACAACTTTGTTGGTCAGATTTGATTGTCCAAGGATCATAAAACCTCATAGGAACATAATGAGATCAGAATCACCTTTTGTGGTCTGAATTCTTGAAGTAGTCACAGAGAATGCCAAAGTGTTATAGATTAACCTTAAAAGTCCATGTTTGGGTTCCTTGTTATTCTGTAGTTAGCTGCTGAATGTTTTCCAAACACCAGAAAATGGTCAACAACTGATTATTTCATATACAAAAAAGCGCCATGTTTTGTCTTGAGGTTTGAACTTTGGTGAATGTTTAGGATTCACAAGAGACAGGACATTGAATCAACATTTTTTATTATTTCCTTTCTTGTGCATGTCTATATTCAGTCAGTGCCACAGGGTTGTAGTCTGAACTTTTCCTTACAAATCTGGAGGTAAAACACAATAAAATGGAACTCTCCAGACACCATAGGGCTATTGTACTTCTTTTCAGACATGAACTCAGGACGGTGTCTGGAGAAAAGTTTGGTGTGTTCTGAGTTGCCCTTTCTGACATGTAACAGAGGATCAGACAATGTTTGTGGGACTTGAATACATATCATCCGGGTAGGTCAGTAAGGAGGTGAAAGGAGGAAAGAGAAAGATAGAAAAAAAGCCTGTTTTGGAAAAGTTTTGTTAAGTTATTATTAGGCTGCAGTAACTCAGACTGACTAACCGTGATGGAAGAGGGAGGCAGACGATATGCAACAAAGGTCAACTTTACCAAGCATGAAGTTTTTCTAGAATGGTGAATCTCATAGGATGTATTATGTTTGTGTGTATGTGTTCATTCTAATTTAACTTAAAGTGTTCTTCTGGGTGTCCCTCATTAGAGCTTGCATTGGAAAAAATATTTAAGTAAATAACCATCTTTTACACATGAAATGAGAGATGTTTGCTGACCCTCTTCACCCGAAACTAAACAGTACTTTACTATTTTTATGGCAAATTGTGATTTTCTCGACTCCTCCTAAAATAATCTGTTACACCAACAAACATCATATGTAACTGATTGCAGACACAGGATGGCCAGGTTATTTTTCTCCTGCCATTGACTGATACATATTTTTCTGAAGCTAGAGGACAGTGGAGGTAGCAAGGAATTTACCTAGCTATAGACTGTTGTAGTGGATACCATGAGGTAGAGTGGGATCATGGGACAACTACTACTAATGAAATTCGATTAATTTGACTTAAGCAGACTTTATATCACTTTATTCTAGTTAATAGCTGTGTCTTTAATACAGTTAATAGCTGTTTAACAACGGGCAGATGACACTATCAACAAATTAAGTCCAAAATAGGTTGCATAAGTGTTGTCATTTTTCATGTAAGTGTTGCGTATTCCAAATTTAATTGTGATTCTCTAGTATCTGGGTGAAGTCCAGTTTGATCTTAAACACTGTATTTTTTTCAAATGGGATCTGCAGATGCTGAACTCTGTAGATATTACCAACACAATTATGTTTTATCACTTTGCAGATGTGCACTTGCTTATATATATCTTTTGCACTTTATTACAGAATATAGTGAAGACACGTATGCTTTGAAACAGATGCTTTTACACAAGACATAGAAACTATGCAAAGGTCAGATTGTGGTGAGTAAGTTCACTGCTGACCCGGTTACACTGTCAGAGCATTCACGATAATGGGCACAGCCAGTGCTTAAAGCATACATAACATCTCCGTTCAGTATCCCCGTCAGCATGCTGCACACACAGGACATCTGTCAGCAGAAAAGACACATTCCTTACCCTCCTCACCACTACATCCTTCCCTTCTTGTCCCTCAGAGAGGCATGAGTCTATTTTTGAAGGATACTCGTGCATGCAGGATGACTGCAGCTCGACTGATTACAGCCTGGAGGAAGATGGTAAACAAAGGACACGATATGGCTCATGCTGATTGGAGTGCCCTGGTCGAAAATATTTGGAAAAGCACTATGACTTTCCTGCAGCGATAATGGCAGAAGACTGCTTTTATTTGCCCACATGTTTTCCTATGTACGCTGCTGTTTCATGTTATAATTGACATTATGAGCATATTTAAGTGTTACAGAGCATTGTTCCTGTTCCTCCAATTTTGAGTAGAGGACAGACTCCTTTTAGTCTTGGTAGTTTGTACACGGGGTTTCTCTACAAAATACACTACCATATCAGGACCATCTTAGGAACTTAGCCAGTCATCATGAAATTCCTCAGTCAGTACGGCCGTAACCCTGCCTTAAAATTGGTATTATGGAGTAATGAAATGGGGCCAGATTAGTGCTATCTGGGCTCTGGTTTTCTCTGCTGAGGATAAAGGCCATATAAGACGTAATGGTCTGTAAATGTACACATACCTCTGTGGTTGAGTCATGCAACCCCCTCTCACAGGTTGCATTCGAGTGCAGAACTGATAATCAGCTGCAGAACTTGGCTTTTGTGTGCTAATGTGCCAACTGCCAAGCACATTCTCACGCCTTTTCTTTCCACAGTGGACCTCTCTGCCTTGCACCTCTTACATCAGACATCTGTGGTCAGTTGAAGGAAAGCCTTCTGCTTTCCTTTGTATGCTATACCTGTCATTAACGAATTATTTTATGTCATTTTAGTATCAACTCTCATGTCTTGGTTTTCCTTCAGAGATGGACTAACACTAGCAGTCGGTGTTCAGTCCACTGTACAGTCAGTACACTGACACTTCCCTTTGACAGATGTTTTTCCAGGTGTCTACCCTCAAACAAACACAATATGGTTTGTTTCATGCCACTGGCTTGGACAGCAGCTTTTTGAAGTATTTTTATAGCCTTTGAGCCTTGTTTTTAGAACTTATCCTACCTGCTGTTAACTTTTATAAACAATGTTTTTTACTGTCACATAATAAAGTGTTGTTTCTTTTAAGAAAACAATCATACACTCAGCAGAGCCTTGTGCCTCTATGATTTACTTATCTCACATTTTTCCTTTCCTTTGTAGTTATTCTGTCCTTGGGAATTTCACATTTATCGTTCACACTAAATTATATTGCGGATTTCTATTGAATTTTAAAAGGAGAATTTTTTTTGTTTGGCATGTTTTGTAATTAATGCTGAAAATTTTAATAACACAGGTTATTTCTGAATACAGCAGGACAAACTATATGACAGCAGAGGGAATCACAAAGCAGGGTTGTGCAGTTTATTACATTTGGTAATATGTATAAGGTAGGGTTGTGACACTGCAGAAAAATTTTGGTTCAGTACAGTTTCGGTACAGGGGTCTTCAGTTCGATACATTTTTGGTACAGTGAATGAGACTAATTTAAAAAAAAAAAACATAACCAATAACCGATCTTCACAAAATAATGCTGGCACACCACTCTTGTTTTGTCAACTTGTCTCTCTCCATTGACATCACTGACAGGAAATTGGAAATGCCTTCCAAAAGTCTTGAAACTCTGACTTGGTACCTGCTGTAACGCTGCTCTGAGCGGCCATTCTGGTTCACCTTCAGCGTGTGTATGGTGTGTGGACCACTTAGATGTCCATCTAGAATATCAAATATTGCGCATGAGTTCTGCTTGCAGCCACTCTGCTCATTCTATGTGCATTGTGCTTCAAAGTTTATGTGCAAACTTTAGGCGAGTGTTTGTGTTTTTCAGAAAGGCTGCATGTATTGGTTTGGTACATGTCTGTATTCTATTGAAGGTCCTAAATCAAAATGGTTCGGTATAAAAGAGTGCACCGTTAGACACCTAATATAAGTATATTAAGTACATAAGTATATATAACATCTATAATTGCACAATATGTTCTTTGTTTATTTGCTGTGAATTTACTGCTAAAACTAGTCTAACTAAAGAAATGTAATATAATACTCAGATTTATTTTTTTAATAGAAGCATTGTGTTTTTGTTTTTTACAATGAACTTTGTATATCTACATTTGGAGCAGTATGTGCGTGCGTGTGTGTATGTGTGAGAGATGTCAGCTGTCAATAAATATTGGACATTAAACCTTTTAATTAAAAAATTTGCACTACAGCTCTTAATAATAGAAAAAATATTGTATTTTTTTCACCCAACTGTTTCATTTGTGCATTAACAACAAAAGTAAAAAAAAAACAAAACATAATGGTAATAAATTGGAAGCCTCTCTTATTTACATGTTAGAGAAGTGGAAGAGTTGGTGTATCAGTAAATGATAACAAGTGTAACAGATTTAATTAATAATTGCTACTACAGAATTACCACAGTGAATGGAAAATGGTAATGAAACCCCACCATGTATGAAGGGCTGCAGACAGCAATGTTGGACTAAAGCTTTGACAAATTGTGGAGGAGTTTGAAGCATTACACGATCCAGACATGGGGTGCTAAATCTGGTTTTGGACAAAACGCCTCATGGCTGTCAGCTCCTTTGTCAACAACTTTACACAATGATGAAAATGAAAATCCAGCTACAATATTTACATAACAGTAATCAATTGAAACAAACATAAATTAGCATTTTCCTTTAGCAATTTTTAAAGAATTTAGTAAATATTTGCAATATGTTTGGATGAAAACAGGCTTTAGGAATAACTTTTTATTTGCCATGTGTACAGACCAGCATAAGACAACTGGACTTTTTCTATATGCTTTGCTGTATATACCCTTGTGTTTATTATTAACTGGATATAATTTTGATTATTATTTGATCATCGCACAGCAGTACCCTGTAGGGTGACGTTAGAAGAACGTGTACAATGGAAGGTTTTAAAACATGCAGTTAATATCACGAGTTTTCTTATCAGAGGTGGCTAAGTGTTGAAACTTGAAGTAGCGCCATGCTGAGGTCGAACGAGGTTGTTTAATCTCTCTGAACACAGTAGTGGAACCTACAGGAGACCTTCCCTTGACACAGCAAAGCTCATTTGTCCATAGTAGTTTAGTCTTCTTGTAACATTGCATATTTAATACTGTCATTTCCTACTCCTGTGTTTATATTTTAGGTTGAAGAGGGCAGCAAGGCAGCAGCTGTAAGTCTCCAGGTGGGAGACGAGCTTGTCAACATCAATGAAATTCCCTTGAGTGGCTACAGACAGGAGGCGATCTGCCTGGTGAAAGGCTCCCATAAGACCCTCAGTCTGGTTGTAAAAAGGTAGGTAACCAATCCCTGTTGCCCTTTCATGCCCTCTCCCTCTCCGGCTGTTACATGTGCACAACCCCCCCCTTCCTCCTCTCCAGCCTAACTGGTCACCATGGTAACATCTCTAACAAACCAAGGTGACGGAGAGAAGCTGGGCTGGAGGATTCTAGCAGCACTTGATGCTGTTAGACCGTCACCAGATTGCACTGCCTGGGATTTGTAGTTGTCACTGTTGACTCCTTGATAGCTGGACGGTCCTGTTTTGCCAGGTTGAGCTGAAGTCAACAGGAGTTTGTGGTTTGTAACAGTTCTTGTCATGTGGATGGACTCAAAAGGAGGAAGCAGGGTTTGCAGATGACATCATTTACCCTTTTAGATCCCACCCAGGCAGGTGTGGAATGGTTAAGTGAAGGGAAGTTGTGACGTAAATGTTACAATTTGGCACCGTGATTGTTTTTTTTTCCTCCTTGTCAGTTGGTTTCACACCCTCTGCAATAAGGAATTTGCAAGTTTGCATTATAGTTTTTATAGTAGCACGATGAACAGCAAGCACACAATAAATGATTACATTGACTCTGTCTGTCAAAAGCCCCTGTGACTTATTAGCTTATTGTTTAGTATTCATATCTTGTAAACTGATGAATCATTTGTAAACAGAAACCTTCCTACAAATAGGCTTGCTGTGCATGAAACACTGGTCCCATTGTCTTTCTCTGCCGTCTGCATTTCTTTCTGTATTGTATCATATCATAACGTAATCCCTGAACAAATCCTGCCGTACAAGGAAGTCCACTCACCATTTATCTCGACAACGACAGAGGCTGTGAGGCTCACACATTGTGCTTGATTCTAAATAGGCATGAGAAAACAAGGATGCATTACTGTCGCTAACAAATATGTCTATTTGATTACCTTTTGAAATAAAATATAAGAATACAGATAAACTTCCCTAAAAAAGCTGGAGGCAAAGATAAAGGATCTGGGTATTGTCATTTGAGTATGCTTCTCCATAAAGAAAAACGGCTCCTTACAAGGACAAGTCATTGTTCATATTGTGTTTTAGACAGACTTGTTGTCTCTTGGGACTCTTAGTTCCTGCTAGTCTGTGAAGAATTCACTTTGTTCTGACTGTCTCAAATAGCATCTGCAGTCAGTCATTTTCCAAGGCCACAATAACAAGTTTGTGTCTGATTTAGGATACTGCTCTAGATCATTACAGAGCCTGCAATCTTCACCTCCAGGCCCAAGGTTTTCTTCTTTTCCTGCTGCAGACTCCTGTGCAGAAAAAAAACCCTCACAGTTTAGGAACTGTGTGTTTCTACATGGAGCCTTCATGTTTGTCCATAGCTTATTCTGTGTCTGTGCATGTAGGTGTCAACCTTGACACACATTTCTTTTTATCTTGGGGATCATGTTGGATAACTGAATGAGGATCAGGAAGCTGTCACAACCTGCTCCTGTCTACAGGTGCGGTCTCTTTACAGACAGCAAAAGGGAGGAGCTTGATCTACAAAGTCATGTATTTTGCATGCAGTGACTAATGCGAGATTGTTTGGCGTAGTGTCATTTGGGAGAGTAGAGAGAGAGCCTAGAAGGGGAGCGGCCTGTCACACGTCACATAGAGGACAGATAGGTGTGGTTTTGTGTGGGAAAGCATCTTGCTATGTTTCTTTTTTTTTTGTACATGCCTCAACAAATACTGAAGAGTTCTGCATCTGACTTGCAGAAGATAAGGTACAAATCTCATTAGATAGTCTCATGTTTTAACCATCATTTTATTTAGAAATAATAAAAAACAAAAACTAGGTGGGAGCTTCTGCAGAATTCTACATGCTGTAGTATGCACGTTTGTTTAAAAGTTTGAAATGCTACCAAATACTGTTACTGGCTCACAGCAGCAGTTTACATTGGTACATATCACATCTTGCTGTTGTTATGGTTTGCTAAATGCAGGGATTACACAGTCCCTTATGAATCCAAGCTTTTAAATTTTAGGCCTTAACATGTCTCATGATGTTGACAGGCCTTGAATTTGATTAGATTATGACGTTAATGTTTCTTTTATGAAGCTACATTAACCCCAGTGCCTTTAAGTCTAGTGAGGACAAGATGTCTTACATTACATGATTTGGATTGGCAGATTTATTTAATAGTAATCTCATTTCAGAAGTTAAGGGGCTTTTTGAAGTGCTGATCGACAGAAGTTTAAAACCAACCAGCAGTTGGGTGTGAAGTGGATCATAATTTAGTTTCAAGATCTTAAGTCTTAACTTAAAACTTGTTGAAACTGGCAGGAACCTATAAATAACAGTCTAAATGTTGTAGGTGTCACCAGCTGTATCAACTTTAAATGTCTTTTTTTCCATCATTAGTTAAAATTGGGAGTAATACTTTTGCAGATTACAAGACTATATTCAGTACCTGGGCCCCTGCAGTTTGTCATGTTCCTCTGCTCCATTAAAGCACTTCATGCAACCAAGGTTAGGTTAGGTTATTTATTTGTCCTTTTCGGAAAATTGTTTTGTGCCATTTGCTTTTACAGTACATCTGAATACA
>JAPSES010000258.1:14939120-14998253 GCA_029822895.1 Maxillicosta whitleyi
AGACATAAAAAGAGACAATATACACCCATAGTACCCCCCTCCCCCTCCCCAAGACCAAGAACAGGATGACAGGACAAGTGCAATGTCACTTGTCAAACTTTACAACAACTAACTTCAAGTTAGTTGTGGTATTTGGTTTCCCCCTTCTGGCACTGATATAGAAGTGCCACAGTCACTAACATGGAATATGAATAATATATATTATGCGTTGTTTGACTCAGACAGAAGTCCTCTACTGTATCAGAGGACACTTCTGTTTACCTCTTAAGTTGTTGCAAGATCACAAAAGCTTATAAAGGTACAGTTGCAATTGCCAACATACACGTAGGTGGATGTTACAGTTGAGTCACCTGTGCATAGCAGTGTGCTGCACAATCCAATTATATGAGGAAAAGCCTATTGGCCTCAGTGTAACCATTCAGCAGAGGTTGTAGTACGGTTGTCTCTAATTTATGGGTCTTTGTTTTTCTAAGTAAGCCTATGTAGTATGTTTGGAATGCTGTTCACTGAATTCTTCCTGTAAGTAGATTTCTTAAAATTGTTTGTTCTCAAGAAAGGAAATCATAGTTTAGAGGTTTGTGTGTAGCCTTGTCTTAACTGCACCCCTTGCTTTTTCTTTTTTTTGGTTTGTTCCACTGCCAAGGTGAGTTGACAACAACTCATTAAAGTGGATTTTTACAGGAACAACGTTGCAAATAAATCCAAGGCCTTGGGATATCTCTTGCTTTGAAATAACATATTTTTTGGAACTTGACATGAAGGAATGTTAGTTTTTGCTGAAACTTTCATGAGGTATGTATGAATCTAGAAACAGTCAGTGAATCTGACTGAAGGATTGTTTGTACTAGAGTCCTTACTTTACACTTTCACTATATTCACTGCTGCTTGTCTTCTTATCTTTTCTAACATGAGAAATATTTTCTCATCACATACAAGGTATTACAATTTATGGGGCAGCTAACCCGTAGGGAATTATAATCCAAGTGTTTCATTTCTGTTTTGGCACCGGTTCAGGGACCCAATTTCATTAACTATTATTATATTACACTTTTATGGATCGTTCATAGTGCAGTACAAATCCTTACAGTTTATCTCTGCACTATTATTTTGTTGTTTGCGTTCTTTTGGGTTCCTCACAGCTCTGATAAATAACAGACAGGATGTTAAGGACCATGTTCTAGTGATGTAGCTCAGACTCTCCATCTCAGACAAAGGCTTTCCAGGTGTTTCTGGGCTGTAGGTCAACACAAGCAGCCAGTGGCTTGACAGCTGGAATGCCACTCAGCCCAGGAATGCGCTGGTCATTACACACTGCTCATGGTTCACCTCTCTCACCTGAAACATGACTGGATTGATTGTAAGGTCTGCTGAAGAAAGCCTTTGTGAGACCTTCATGGACTGGTGGATTGTACCCACTCACCTGCAACTACAGGTTGGGTGCATAGACCTCAGCATTTTTCTGCCCAGTAGCTTTGTATGTGATGCTGCTCTGGGGTGATAGAGAAATCATACAATAAATACCCTCAGAAGGTTTGGTTGAAAAATTCCCCATCAGTTTAGTACAGGTGGGGTATAAAACCAAGCTGTAAACATGTGAATTTTTTCTCACACTGATTTATTTAAAACCTGAATTTCTACGTAGTGGTAACAAAACCAACAGAAATGGGAAGAGTTTGTAATATTTGACCAAGAAAATAATGTGTTTAACATACCTTTCAGTTAAATCCTTGTCTAAGTTGTATGGCTGATCAGTTTCCTCACAATAGATCACTGTGAATTGGATTGCTTCCTATCAGCTTTAGGTTGCAACCATTCTTTGCTAATCTTCTTGCCTGTCACCAGACCTCTTACTGTTGTGCCAGGAAGCAAGTTTTAATACAAAAAACCTGTGGGTCAGTCAAGGAAAACGAATTGCCTGTTTATGCCAATTAGCGTAGTAACAATATAAAAGCAGCAGGTGAGAGAAGTATTAACTATTAACATTTTTAACAAGCGGTTGCATAGTTACAGTGGCAAAAACATATCTGTTCTGATTACTTTGATCCCCAAAACAAATCAGATAAAGACTTTGCTTTATGTGCTGTAAAGTGTTTTCCATAGCTTTGCTATCTGCTGTAGTGTCAAGTTCTAACTTTACATGTCAGAGCTCATTACATGGTTTTATTCAAACTAAACAGCTGTTGGCACTCTGACATTGCTTATTATTTCCTGCATGAAACCAGATCCCATCAAATGTGATGACTTGTATAATAGCATTAAAGTGCAGAAGGCAGCATCATAAAATTTTATCACTCTGTGTTTAATGCTGAAGACTGAAGGAATAGGAGAGAAGAAACCAGTCTGTAAAGTAAAATAACAGGCAGGAGGTATTTGAAAATGATATACACATGCAGAAAAAGTCTTGTCAATGATCAGGATAACTAAAAAAATAAAACGTTGTTAAGATTCCTTTAAGCTGACTGCCAAATTAATCAAATGTAGCCATACTGAATACAATACAAATGGTGATTTTTATACTTTATATAAAACGATTGCATTGAAGTCAGACTTGGTTCATTGTGTGTTATTTAAATCCAATTTGACTAAACTTTTTTATAAACTAAAACTGTATTTGGTGGTGTATTCTTTATATTCTGACAGTTTCCATAAAAACAAATAATAATAATAATAATAATATGAATGTTTCTTTCGGAAATTATCATAATAATAATAGTTTAAAAATAAATAATAGCAAATAACTTGCTGTCATATAAAAATGTAACATGGGCAAAAAAAAAATCCATATTTAAATACTAAATATTTTCTGTGCATTGCTGATATATCTGATTATTTGGTGGTAATACTCATTATCAGGGTTTTCAGGAAATGGGGTGGCTTTGCACCCTACAGATCAACCTGTTGCCATAGTAATGGAAGAAATGCATGTCTGCCTCACAACAGGGGAGACGGGAAGGGAAGAGTCCGGCATTTCATCCCATGATTAGCATATTAGCTCTTAGAGCCAATGAGACGAAGCAAGGTACGGGAACTCTCCAAGGGGACTGGCTGTGACAATAGCCCTCCTCCCTCTCTGTACACTCTTCCACCCCCTTTCAGGGGCAAAACCTCAGTAATCCCAAAGGAAATCTCCCCTCAGTTAAAACTAATTCCAGCTGGAGAACTTTTAGAAAAGGCTATAATGTGTGGAATATTATGTTTGACTTGTAAGAGGTAGAGTGTTGTTTTAGGGCAGTGTGATGCTTGATGCTCAGACCTCAGCAGCCTGCATGTCTTTTTATTTTGGCCCGTCTTTGAAGTGTCTGTGGAATGTGGTGCCTGACCAGCACACGGCTACAATCGGCCTCATTTTGTTGTCCAAGCTGAGTTCCAGTCTAGTTGTATTCTGGCTCTTCTGGATAACTCTTTTCAACCTTAAATCTGTTTTAACTTCTTCACCCAGATGTTTGGTGAGTCAGAAAAACTTTGTTTTTATGTTTCATCGACTTCACAACTTGAATCTCCTATATTTGAGAACTCTCCCACCTCCTGCTTTCATCTGGTATGAGTAGATTAATGATTGGGGGTTTACCATATTGGGGCTTCCTTTTATGACCCTAATACCTTGAATGTGTTGTTTTTGTCTTATCATTCAGGATGAGGTCGGACATCATTTAGGTTAAGCCATGATCAGACTAGCATTTCAAAACCAATCCCAAGTTAATCTTTCAGAAAAGGTTTATAGTTAAAATAAAATGAAGGTAAAAATTTCCTGTAAGATATTAGTAATTAATTAATTAGTTTGTCCAGAAGTGTTTGCTATCCATATGTGGTCATTTGGATTGGCCGGTACTGGACACATTGAAAGTGAGATGTGGCTCTAAAATGATCACTAGAGAACAGTCTTCTCCCCCTGCCCCCATCCCAGCCAACTGATTCACTTTCCTAGCATATCTGTGCTGGCCCAGCTGTAGCCCTGACGATAGGCCTAATAAAACCAGGTTAATTTGCATACCAATAGCAGGCGCCATGTGTGGCTAGCTCCTAGTGCCCCAGAAACACGGACTCAGAGGAGACAAGGAAGACTGGGCTTCATGTTGGCTTTTCTTTGTCCACTAAATAGGCCTTAACTTTAATCCACAATTAATTTTGTGGAATTGTCCCACTTTATTTAGCTTAACCAATTCCCTGACTCCACATGGAAAGTGTTTATCTGTTATGTTAGCTGAAGATGCAGATAGTTAAGTCATGTAATTGATTTTAACCATGAATTCATTTTAGGGGAAAAGTTCTTTTAAAGGAAGCTGTTGTGTGGATCTCTGGTCATCACATCATTGAAGGCCTTTAGACAAGGTGACTGAGGGGGCAGGACCTCTTGACCTCATGCCTTTGTAGGACAGTCTTATGTCCAATGAGGGAAAAAAGAGCAAAAAGCTTTGTCTAAACTTCCCAACCGTTATAATGTTAAATTCAAAAGTTGTAGCTACCTCTGTATTGGTTTGGTTATAGAGTAAAATGATGAAATGCTGACAGACATTTAAATCTAAATCCTTTTGTTTGTTTTCCAGAACATAGTGCACAGGTGTTCAGTTGTTACATACAAGTTGTATGAATAAACCATTAAGACAAACAAGAGTTATATTAAGGAGAAATAAAATGTAATAGAAAACAAACAAAAACCAAAAATAATCCCCAGTCACTGCCAGTAAGTTTTTGAATATTAGTATTAGCCTCATAACAATAATACATGGAGCTAAATTAGTAAGTTGGGATAATGTCAAATTTTCATAAAGCCTGACACATGTTTGAAAAGGGCCCCTCACTCCTTCTGGAACTTTCCGTATGAATGCCGAAGTAAATATTCAGGCAGGGTATAATATCTAACAAAACACTGACAGACATTAAAAAAATATTACTTAAAACATATTGCTCTCAGGTTATAGTTTTCTTTTTGTACAGAGGCACCTGGCTTGTATGTAATAATATCAGGACTTCACTATGTATCATTTCAACATCATGCGCAGTAATCACATTGTGACAAACAATACCAAGCAGGACAAATAAACTCAAAGCATAACCTGAAAATGAGCGTAGAACAGGACAAGAAGGTCTAAGTACAAAATGAACTGCACTGTTATTCCAGTGGAATTATTGTAGTTATAGAAAGGATGATGTTTAACGAAAACAGACACTTAACCAACCATGCCTTCATGATGAGTCATAATGAGTGGATAAAATGACCTAATTCCACTCCAAAAACACTTAAGTGTAGTTATAGCACTCACCTGCTGTGATGTTTAAAGCAGTAAAATGCAAGAAAGCTCATAATAGTCTTTTCAAATCATCGAGTCTCAGTTTTATATAGTAGAATATATTGCAGGAATAAATTGCTATTTCAATTCATCCAACATTATGTGATATAGCCTCATTTTAAGCACAGATATTTATTTGGCAAGTAACCATTTCCTACATGTAGGAAAACAATGTAAGTGTTTCTTATAAAAATCTAGACTCACAAAATGTCCTGACCTGGTCTGTATGTATCAGCTGTACGTATATGTCAAGTTGTGATGTCCTGAACTACATCAAGGATAGAGACGCTGTCTGGTGGTGGGAGGCAGACGACAGCTTGGGCTGAGGGGTGAGGTGGCTGATCTGATTGTGTAAGAGATTCTCTATTCTCTTAAGCCCCCTGCCCCATGCTTCCTTTGTGTTCCCCTCGGGACCATATGGCATAGGTCTGAGCACCGCCAGCTCACCTCAGACTCCACTATATTCTATTTAGATTACAAGTTTATGAATAATGAGCAAGACTCTATATCAAAGCTTGTGTTGTACTCTGTTGTCTGTGATGTAGGTCCATCTTTTCTTTTTCTTTTTTTTTTTAATGTTTTATTCCTCAGTTTCCATGAAACAAAGTGTTGTGACCAGGAGAGGGGGCTATAACCCCATGGATCAGCACTGAACACTACCTGTTAATGTCTGGATTGGGAGCAGTTTGTAACAATTCAGTTGGGTCACAGTAGATTAACTGCACATTTGTCCTGCTGGTTTCCTTCACAAAATTCCATGTAGCATTTGGACTGTAAGACTCTATTTCTGGTGAGCTCTTAGTTTGTGTGTTCCTCCCCTGCTGCCCAGGAAAATGAAAATGGTGGATATTGTAGCTCACAAAATGCCCTCAGAGAATGACGTGCATGTGGCGAGAAGCTTTCTTACGAAGATTTTGCGAAGTTCAATGAGGTACGGCTATATGACTTCATTGTAATCAGTAGTACCAATCCCCCTTTTTCCTTTCCTCCTCACATCTCTTAGAATCATGTTAATCATTCATCTTCTTATAATATCATTCCATAGCATTTGTCCCTCTGCTGTGCTTTAGTTCCTGCTCTCATTGGCATGTCTCTTTGGAGTGTCTTGTGGTTCATGTCATTAGATGAGTGGCATCCATTGCATTTCCACAGCATGTATTACACTGTCTGTCTATGATCTTCTGTAGATGCACAGATTTTGTGATTTTCTGTACTAAGAAAATAAATGATATTGCGATGTATTACATTTTTATCATGTGCTGATGTATTCTATTCAACTTTTCTTGACATGCATCTCAGAAAGAACCGTTTTAAAGGGTATGTTGACAGTTGTACAAAGTTTGTGATTCAGCAGTACTCCTCTAAAATGTAAAATGGTGAAAACCATCACCTCAATTTATTGCTGTACTTGTGGTAAGACAGTTTCTTGTACTATTTGAGGCGCTGATCTAGTACATTTCATCTGCACAGACTTATATGTGGAAGCACATACTGTTTTCCATAAGGGGTTGGTCTCTAATCCAGCCTGTGTTTTTTTTTGCCCTCTCTGCAGACGGAATGAACCCATAAGCAGGCCTCACTCCTGGCACTCAACCAAGTTCAACGATAGCCAATCAGAGACTGCCAAAACACAGTCCCCACCCACGCCAGTCTGGCACACCAGATATGATGCAAGGTAACACTAGGATCATGAAGTTTGCATCTTGACTTTCAATGTTATATAGAAATCCCTTTTTACATGAGTAGGACATGATTGTGCTTTAAGGAGTTAATCCCATTCTTACTGCAAGTTTAGCTTGCAGGGTATACAGAATGTCTAAATGTTTTTTGTCTTGTGATTCTGAATATTTAGAAGATGACATGATTTATTTAAGGGTAAATTTTGCAGTCAGTATTGTAATTTTTACTTTGTATGAACATGTATTAGCCATAAGTGCATTTATGTGTTCACCAGAGTTAAACTGTTCTCCAATTCATGTCATTAGAGATCTTGTTATTAATTAGGTCACAGTTATTACTGTTAAAGGGCTGTATTCATTGCTTGAGCAAAATAAATACTATTCAAGAAGAAAATGTTACTGTTCATTCATGTATTTGAACACTTTCCGTTCTTTTCACCCATAGCTCATCCTCAGCTGATCTCTCCACTGGCTGGGAGCAGACAAACCTGCGCAGAGTGTCTGACCAGTTCAGCTCTCATGGCAGCATGGACAGTCTAGAGCATGTGTCACACCCTTATCCTGCCGGTCATCTGTCACCCGCCAAGTCTAACAACAGTATGGAGCACCTCGGAGGAGGGAAACGAGACTCGGCATACAGCTCCTTCTCCACCAGCTCTGGCACACCTGATTATACACTCTCAAAGAGCAATGCTGCTTCAACAGAGAACGTGCTCTATAAAGTCAATCAATGGGACGCAGGAGGAAAGCACAGCAACAACAGAAACAGCCAGAACCTGTTGGAGGGAGTGAGACCGGAAGAGAGGGTGGCGTACTTTCAGATGCCAAGCTCTGATCAGACTGAAGACCAGGCCGGATCCCGTCACTCCACTTCCAGTAGATCCAGCTATGGGCCAGTTTGGCATGTCCCTGAAAAAAAGAAAACTGCCTCCCCCTCCCCACCACCCCCAGCTCCACCTGCACGCAGCGATAGCTTCGCTGCTACAAAGGTACATGAAAGAGGCCTCATAATAGCTCACCCTGAAGGACCTGATCCACATGGAAAGACCTCAACTGAAAACCGCCGCAGCTTCAATCTGTCCCCGAAAAATGATGACAGTTTCTATGGTTCTTCTGATAAATGTGTCCACAACCAGTTCAGCTCTAACAAGCAGCACTCCCTGTCCAGTAGCGATGTCCGGCAAGGTCAGTCTCACCATCAGAGACACAGTGACAAAAGCACTTTCTATTCACAGCCTTGGACAACATCTGTACCAAAGCCACAGAATGTAGGTGGCTACTATTCTAGCATGCAGGAACTGCCCACTAATGGTTCTGCTCAACACTTTGGTCAGAACCATAGAAGAAACTTGAGCACCTCCCTGTCTATAACTACAACCGATCAAAACACTGACAGCGGACACAGCCGATATTACTGTGTCACAACGTGTCAGCCCGGACAGCAGCCATTTTCTTCAAGCAAACCAGATGACAGGAAAAGTGATGTGGGACAGACTGGTACTGAGCGTAACTCTCTGAGTCCACAGACGGTCGGCAAAGTAAAGTATAATCTGGCCCAGCAACAGCACTCCTCACAGAGTAAAGACAGTAATGGATACAGTAAGCACCAAGTTACCACTGTAGTTGAAACCTGTGTACCTAAGCATGATGACAGAGGAAACCAGGCAGGTCACAACACACAGACCACAGAGTACACGACCTATCTTCCTAGTAGACAGGCTGAACAGCGGCGATCTTTCCCATTGCAACACAGGGAATCATCCCAAGACCCAAGACATCAAGTAAACAGTAAGATCTGCCCACAGGCAACCCCAATTCTTCATTCTCTGTCCATGGATGCCGCTGACACAAACTCTGAAGAGTCCCTTGACAACAAGCAGGTGAGGCGCACTGAGCGCTTCGCCACTACATTAAGGAATGAAATTCAGATGAGAAGAGCCAAGTTGCAGAAAAGTAAAAGTGCAGCCACCCTCCCCGATACAGAAGGTGAGAATGAAGATGATCACAATGTGTGGAAATCCACCGAATGCACAACCCCGACTTCCGCTGATGGTTCCTTCAGTACCACCTACAAGGATCATTTGAAGGAAGCACAAGCCAGGGTGCTCAAGGCTACCTCTTTCAGGAGAAAAGACCTGGAGCCTGTCTTACATGAGCATCCTTCTGCAGAGACTTCTTCTAACTATACATCCATAACAATGGTGCGTAAAGACCCTCTGCCAACTGTCTCAGAGTCTGTAAGGAGTAAGTCGGGTCCAACCACCAGTCAGGTGACTCGCATAGGCAGCCGAAAACGGTTCTCTACAGAAAAAAAGGTCAAATCTTTCTCCGAGCCTGACAAGATTCATGAAGTTGGCATGAAAGAGGATCTTGCCCACAGTGAAAATTTAGGCTCCTCACTAGACCAGCAGATGCCCTCTGAAAGTGTCAAACCAGCATTCCCCAGTTACACCCCCCCCCAAAATGACACAAAGAGCCCCTCAGAAAACAAAAGCCAGAGTCTGGCATTTACAAGGGAAACTGAAGACGCACTGACAGACATCAAGAGTAAACCCACTCCACCTACAGAGTATCCTGAGAAGGTCCAAGGAGGGCCTACCTCTGCACATAAGCAGTCTCTCCTTGAGCATCAGAGGCTAGGCACCTTCGCTGAGTATGAGGCAAGGTGGAATATACAACAAAAAGCTCCAGAAACAAAAGCCTCTGGGCGATACAGGTCAGCTGATAACATCCTGGATCCAGGAACAGATGAAAGAACCAAAACCACCTGTTACCATGAGAGATCTCGCTCCTCTCCTTCTGCCGACATTTATGCACAGGTAAGACGGAGAGTTCTTTGTGCCTTGACTTTATTTAGTTGTTGTATTTTAATGGTCACAAACAACACATGTGTTACTCACTAAAAGCTAAATAATGTTCCACTGTAAGTATGGAAGTATGATAATATTCTGAATTTGATGTAGGTCATGGAAACAGTATTTTCATTCATGGGAATTGTTATGCAGATATCATAAAGGCGGCACGAAAATTCTATAAGCTTGCATGGCTAGAATAGAGATGCTTGGCCAGTTATGCATCAGAAAGCCCAAATTTCTGAAAGGCACCAACTTTGAAATATTGTGTAGTAAATTTAATAATCTGTGTAGTCTGTGGAACACAGCTGAGAATGGTGTAGTCTGCTGACTGGCTTGAGAATGGGGAATATTAGTGGAATATAATTTTTTTTATTAACAATAATAATAGTTTAATAGGAATATTGTGTAGGAATACGTGCTGAAATTGGAATTTTTGGCACATGCAGAAGTAGTCACAGTAACATGCTTAGAGTTGCTTTGGCTCTGCAGACATATCAAGCCCTAGAGGCGTCTCATTAAGAAAAGTACACTCAGTCAAATGAAAGGAACAAAGGAAGGAGCCAAGTCAAATATTAATCCATGTTTGTTCATAACGACACACCCTTAGCATAAGGAAGAGAGACGGGCATCAACGGAGAAATGTCTTTTTTCACTTGTGAAAATCCAGCAACACGAGGTTGTTACAATAATTAGCCTATCAAAAGACAAGTAGGCACCTCCATGGACAGGTGGACGCTGGATGTTGGTTTTTTTTGTTTTGTTTTGTTTTGTTTTTTTGCTTTAGCGTAACAAAATTATGTTTATTTTGCCTTGTTTGTAGAAGTTTCCTGTTCCAGCAAGAAAGTCTGAGACAGAATATTCCCAGACAGAGAGCAGTAAGCCTGCTGAACAGTTCAGTGCGGCCACAGGGTGAGTACATTTCTTTTGGTTTAGCTCTTAGAAGCATCAGTGGGACTACTTGTCTCCATCATTTTAGATTTTTAAAATCTATCTTATTTTATACATATATCAAGATCTTGGTTTTTGCAATTGATACGTGTCTATGTAAAGTTATTTTATTTGCCCCCAGTCCCTTATCTTTCCAGTGGTATGTTTCATGTGATATCTTATTGTGTTTATGTGAAAGACTGGTGTAAAATTGTAGAGGAACAGTGAAGTCTTTATAATATGACCAGGCATACCAGTGGTACTGCCTTGGTGCAGCTGGGACAACATAAGACGTCTCTCTGGCCGCGCTTTGTGTCATTCGTGGAGGCTTACTGGTGTAGGCGAGGCATCTGACTGTATCTGTGACAGAGAGGAAGTGTTTTGACCACAATTGCAATAAGGATTCCAGTTCAGGGGCCAGCCTGAAGGCATGACATTATCAATAGTACAATCTGCTTCTTTGCATAATTACAAAAGAAAGAAAAATTATGGAAAATTCCTCAAATAAGTAGATACAGACTGTGTGAGGGTCAAAGTGAAGCATCTTTCAGTAAGATTTTTCAGTCTGTAGGAAAAAAAAGAAAATGTGCTCTACATAACCTAATGATCATATGAAACTGTTTATTAAGTGTTATTGCTTAGAATGGAATACACTTGCCTCCTTGGTGACTGTTTGTTTAGTGGGCAGGGTAGAAATGTTTACAAGTAATAGTTGATTATTTCATGTGATGCTTTGATGATCTTGCATGTTATGTTTTTTCCTACCTTTATTTAATTCTGCATAATGTAGTGCATCCATTCAAACTTCTTCTTCTTCTTCTTCTTCTTCTTCTTATTATTATTATTATTATTTTAGTTAAAGGAGATGCATCTATGCTTTGTGAGACGGGCATATGTAGTAATATGCACACCGGATCTACTATATTTGTTCATGTTCCTTCCCTAAACTCTTCCATTGTTTTTGTGAATCCTTCATTCCTAAACTAGCCACTGATGATGACTTCATAGTTTGTAACCAGTTATTCAGGAGTCTTTATGCATTATCTAAACTCCCACAGGTGAAACTCACTGAAGGGTGTAGAGTATCTTCTTGTGTTGAGTAACCTCATTGTATTAGCCACTACATATGACACTCAATATTTGCATGACAACAGCAGTAAGGATGTTATTGTCATTGAAAACTCAGAGAGATGAGCTAAGTGAGGAATGCTCCACCCAGATAGTGTTATTGATATGGCAACAGGTGGCTTCTGTCACACAGATCCAGCACAGAGTCAGCACGCTCACTGTTACCTCTGTTTTAAGAAAATGACAGCAGTAAAACGTCACTTTGGGTGAGTTATAATTTCATTGAATTTATCAAGAGCATTTAATATATCCTGTAATTGAACCTTAGCTACTTACAGGGCTGTAGCTGCTAAAATAACATTCCAACTAGTAACTTATTTATCAGGAAGAATGTAGTGTGAGGAACGCTTAAGAAGAGCTTTGTCACATAGACATGCAGTGGATAGGTGTGTTACTCAGACCAAGGGATGTGTTTTTTCACAGTTTCAAAATAATGTTCAGTGTCACAGCTTGAACATGATAATACCAGAACTTGTACTGTATCCGTCCTTCCGGATCCTGTTATAATATCAGAGGCATCATGTTTCTCCTTTCTGAGAGGTAACTTTCTCACCCTTTATCCAGAGCTGAGACTGAAGGAGGGTGTAGGCTTCCCTTGCTCATTGGGTAACTTGTCATGGCTTGTGAGAATTCCACTTGGAAGGTTTCAATTATGGCTTCTAGTGACTGCAGAATCAATACAGTTGAGTCTTTAAATTAAGCTACGTGGTTTATGCACTAACGTCCCAGTGGAATGTAGCTAAATACTTTGACTTAAGTACTGTACTTAAGTAGCCTATTTATGGATTACTCCACTACATCTCAAATGGCAAAGGCAGATGTTGTACTTTTTCCTCCACTACATTTATTGGCTTCAATTACTTTATATTACATCTTCCTGTAGGGAAAAACCATATATTTCCATCTGTGTGGTAAGATTTATGGTTGATGAAATTAAGGCATATTGTAGCCCATTTATCAAGCTAATATAAAATGTCTACAGAATATATGTTTTAAGTTTCAGTTCACAATGCCACTCATTAAGCATGCCATGCCTGTATCTGCTGGTTTTCAACCCTGTTTTGGACAATTTCATTTTAGCAGCTGCATGTTTACTGTCAGTGCCATGGTTGCCATAATCCACCAACAATGGCAAATCAATCCAATGTGTCGAGATGTTTCTGGTGGTTCTGGATGACCAACGGAGCACTTTGACCGTGTAGTTGTGGTCACACAAGTACAGAACTGCAAAAAGCTTGTTTCATGCCCAGCTGTTAGACAAAGAGCTGTTTATTTTTTAACATCATTTTGAGAGTTCCATAATTTTCAGAGCCCCCCAGACCCATTTTATAATGGTAAAAGCTATGAAAACCTTATTTTGACAATATAGTCTTTTTAAACTGAATAAACTCTTTAAATACCCCATTGATTCACTGAAAAATACATTCTGATGGTTCTTCTGAAATCCTAAAAAGTCGTTCTTTTAGAGGTATGTGGTTCTGACACCTATATAATGCAAATGTATAAAGATCTTATGGAATATGATTCATTTCTATTTTATTTACTTTTCTTCTGTATCAGACACATAATCAGTTAATCATCCCTGACTTGTTTTCGGCGTTAAACTTCCATCTTCGTCAGAGGTGTCACAAGGTGGTGGCACAGGTATGATTAACTGGTCATGTGTCTGATACAGAAGAAAACTAAATAAACTATAAGAATATAGACACTATGAATTTTGTTGGATTAATTATGCATTTCTGTCAATTTACCTACCAAGCAGTTTATAAAATACTCTATATCAGCTCAACCTTAACCAAGCACAGCAGCATGTGTGCTGTTAGTAGTTACAGTGAAGTAATGATCTGAATGTTTCTTTCACCACTATGAAGTTCTTTAAGCAATCCTTATAGACTTGTTTGAAAGAAGTCAAGCAAGCATGCATGGAGATGTCATTTTCATGGATGATTTTACCATATACTTAAGGGGGCTCAGTTAATATTAACATTTCCACTGTGTTATGTGTTATATTACTCACTGTGAGGCTTTTGATGTCTGCTCTGAGATCCTCTATGTCTTTTCCTACAAAGAGTTAAAACTGTAAATGTGAATCAGGCAGGAAAAAGTGATCCAGTCTTGCTTCTTTGCACTGGAGGATTATTTATTCCTCTGTGCAGACTTGTGGGAACTGAAATATGCTTCTTTGGGCTGCCAGCTGAACAGCAACCAGAGAGCAGACGTAGGAGAGGGAGACGTGTGTCTTGTCATGCTGGCACTGTAATAATCACAGTGGCTGCTGAGGAGATGTATTATTTGATTGAGCTGCAGATGATAGCCCATGCTGCTTTGCTGTTGAAGTATGTAATTAAAAGCTTTCTATTCTCTTCCTCAGGTTCCCTGACAGAGGGCCTGCTGACTGTAAAGTAAGAGACAAGCCTGTGGAGTTTGAGCCTTACTCAGCGCCACCCCCTTCGCCCATGACAGGATCCAACCCCGACTGCAGACACAGAGCTGCCCCTGCCACTGTGAACCCCAGACCCACATCTGTCTCCCACAGTCTTACAGACTCCGAGGACCACAGCCGTACTGAGCCGCCGCCGCCGCCCCCTGGACCGAGGAGCAAGCCCTTGGTGCCCCCACCCAGATGCCCAGAGATCACCCCCTCTCTCTGCGACTCCCACGAGCCTTTCACTGGTTCCCAGAGCGAAGTCTTCACCCACAGTAATCCTAACTCCGCCCCCCTCCCCACCCACTCTCCAAAGGGAGATTCGGAGCAGGGCAAAGGACTCGTGGACAAAGGACAAGGGGCAGTGCATCAGCTGGTGACATCCAATCCTCAGGCTGCCTCCTCTCCCCCGGCTTCCTCCCACAGACCTTCAGGGCTGAGCAGTATGGAGGCGCAGCGCTCACCCTCTCCACAGTTTTCCCCTCAGAGACTCAGTGACAAGCCTCCAGTCTCCCTGCAGGATGAAGACTCAAACAGGTAAGCTTTAAAGTCCCTTCACACGTTGTTGTTACTGTTCGGCTTCTGCTCAGCAGAGTCAAAGCTTCTTCTTCCTTTATACTCCATGCACAAAGGAGCTTATTGAGAGCCACAGCCTCTGTAGAATCAACATGTGAGTGCTATCAACCCGCAGTAAATTAGACAGATTCTCTGCATTTCTATGGAAGCCACCAGCGGTTTAGGCATAATTCAGCTAAATCTTAGGAAAAGTAAAAAGCAGTCTAAAGCTCCTATTGGGAAGCTGTTTGTTCATTTTGGTGATTCAGAACTAATTGATATCATCTGTACTAACTTGTGACTGTACAGTACGATTATTTGGGCTAGCAGAAACCAAAGCAGTGGAAGGAGTCCAGATGTCTTGAATATTCCAGCGTATGAGGCATGGAAAAATCTCATGTGCCATCATCCAATGAAACTTTAAATTAGTGGTCGGCTGTTAGAGCCTTTTCAATGGACGATGTAGATTATTTAGAGAGCAGGACACATGGCGGCTGTATAATCCCAACATCATGTTATGTTGTTTTTTTGCATGTAATAAATACAGATGTTTACTAATCTAATGTAAACAATAAAATAATAAAAAAAATTCGACACATAATTCCTTAAATTAAATGCAGATTTTTTTTAAAAAAAATTTTTACATTATGCCTCTGCTTAAAAGTTCAGTGTGTGATACTTGGCATCGAACCATCCAAACCCTCTCCACAATCATCCACATTGGTTTCTAATAAAAGTACAGTTGTCCTTTATTGGAGTCTGTATTTGTTTTCAGTTCTGGGTATATTAACTCAGGTCCACATTCAAGCACTGAATAACAGAAAAACTGACATTATAAGATAATAAAAATGCAGCAACTGTCAGTGTCATGTGCTTATATGCTATTGAAAATGCCATTATGAATTTCTAAGTATCTCACTGGACCATGAAGTAGATTCTGTGCTCTGTTTCAGTTTTCTAATTGAATTACAAAAAAATAAATAAACAAATTCCAGAGGTAGTCAAAAAAATTGTATTGTATTGTATTGTATTGCGTTTATTGCTTAATGGCCATGATCTCACAATGTCATTTAATCTGCCCTATTCAGCCAATTCCTTGTTTTAGTCAATTTAATTTGGCATACAACTGAAATAACATGTTTATTTCACTTTCACACATAAATGCAGCCCTTCTTTTTTCTCATATTTCAGGATGGAGCATGTGATAGAAAATCAAAATACTGCAGTGAAGAAGGTGCCCATTAGGATCGTCCACTCAGAGGGGGTCACAGAGAAGGAGAATTGTCCATTTTTGCGGCACACTGACTCTCCTGTGGCTGAGGCTGAAGGCCCAGCTATACCCAGACTCGGCAGCCTGGGAGCTGCAGGACAGGACTCTGTTTTCTGCGCCTTCACGCGGCAGAAAGATCCTGACAGTACGTCTGCCAGTCAGACACACCCAAATCCCCAGAGAGACGCATACATGACCACCATCAGCAGCAACAGCCAGTTTATAGACGAGTCCAACCGGACTCCTGCAACCTCAGTGCTCACTGAGGAGGACCAGAAGAGAGAGGAGCTGGCTAGGGACATCATGGGCAAAGACAAGTCACTTGCTGACATTCTGGATCAGAGCAAGATGAAGACCACCATGGATCTGATGGAGGGCATCTTCCCTGAGGGGGACCAGCTGATAGAGGGGGCTCACCAGCGCAGGAAGGTTTCTCCAAAACAAACAGCCCTCAGACCTACAGAGGAAAGGTCAGCAGCACTTTAAGCTTCCCTACAAGGCCTGACAGATGACCATGCTTCTGTTAATACAGCTGTTTCACACATGGGCCAAGTGCATAGTTCACAATAGATTTCCTTCTTCCATAATTCGCCTTGTTTGATCTTTGTTGTGTACATTTGCTCTAAGCATTTGGATTTAGTTTGATTTCAAGTCTGCAGCCTCACCTCATACATAAAAAAGCTAAAGGCTTATTGCCTTGTGTGTTAAGACAAACATTTAAATTATGTATCTACATTTTGTGCTAGATCTAAAATCCACTCATCTGAATTTCAGATTTTAAAATTTTCAGTATTTAAATGTCTATTATCTTAATAGATCTTTAAAAACGATTGGAAGGTAGGAAGGCTTACTCAACTTAATCCTCCTCTTAATACCACCACTATGATGTCACAATTATAGAAACCATCAATATTATACAAAAAAACCCTAACCCACAAGGTGAGAGAGAGAGAGAGAGAGAGAGAGAGAGATGTTTCATGTATTGAGGGTGAATACTATTAATACTACAGCAAGAAACCCAGTTAAGACAACTCTAAACTTCTACACTACACCCTCTGCTGTGCCACGTACAGCATCTGGAGCTGTTCAGAAACAATATTTAATTAATAACATAACAAAAACATACAACACGTAAATAGAAAACATCATATCCTACTCACCAGAGATGCTCATTATTTATATGCAAAATCCATCCTTTTTTGTGCAGGAAAACTTCAGTGAAATGAAGTAATAGAGGTAGTCCGTGTGTTTCAGTCCCATAAAGAAATCCTTTTTTATGGCCATGGAGGCCAAGACCTCGTCTGTCCAGTTATATTCCTGACATAAGTTGCTATTTTGTTGAGAACAGAGAATGTCCACCTGACAAGCTGGCTAGTGTTGGGGTTGGCCGACCTCTCCTCAAAAGTCTGCTTTGAAAATTGATTTTTAAGTATATCCAAGACCAGCTCATTTTTCTCTCCTCCATCAGCTGTTGTGGGTTTTTAAAAAAAAATCTACCTCAGATTTATTAATAGTGCAGTTCAATTAAATGATTTGATTAAAAAGTTTTGCTCCTACCATCCAATCAGAGTAAGGATAACTGCTGACAACATTGTGGGTCAGGCAGCTGGCCCTGTGAGGTGATATTAATATCTGATTGGTTAAACAGTCCCAGTGCTATGCAGTTTGTTACATGGACAAGCATTGATTTTTAAAGGCCCAGGGCAGATTAGATGAACTCTGGCAACTCATAGAGACTGAAATCTGATTGGACAAAATATCTTCATCCACATACACGTATTGGAAGCAGTGCAGCCAAGAGAAATGCTGAGAAACTAACAGAATCCTCTATTGGGAGTAAATTAATACAATTTCATGGAACAAATATTACAATTTAGGTTGTAAACTTAAGTTAGTGTTTCTGATGTTCCAGTTAGCAGAGGAGGCCTTGCTGGCCCTGACAGCGCTCTACTGCTAATATGAGTAAGTGCAGGTTCCACAAGATCTGGCACAAGAATTGTTCTTTTAGTACTTGGATGAAGCCTGTTAAAAGCAAAGATGTTGGAGAGAAAACATTCTGGAAACTTTTGGTATAAAGGCATTACCCAATGTTGTACCCAATCACCCAATGTTTAGGACAAATATCAAAGTCTTGAATTGTATTAAACTGCATCTTGGCAAGCCTTGAACTTATTGAAACCTGCACAAATCAACTTGAAGTTTTTTGGTTGATTTTAATGATGGTGTTATGTGTTGAATAATGTTTGGAAAATGATTTGGTATTTCAGGGAAAAGGAGGACAGTATGGCTGCTGTCACCATGGTGACAAGTGCTACCTATTACAGCACGTCTGCTCCCAAGGCCGAGCTCCTTATCAAGATGAAGGACATGCAGGAGCAGGAAGAAGACTCTGAAGATGAATTGGACATTGATCTGGCAAACAAAAAGGTACCCACAGATTACCTGTTTGTGTGATGTGGGCAGTCCTGTGGTGAAGAGGAGATAAATGCCCACTCAGAATGTTCTTTTTTACAGACAACCGTTTCAACTTCTCTGTTTTGGTTTTGTGTATTCTGCAGCAAGAGCTGATTGACAGCCTCAGCAAGAAGCTTCAGGTGTTGCGGGAGGCACGAGAGAGTCTTCAGGAGGACATCCTGGACAACAACGCACTGGGAGACGAGGTGGAGGTCCACGTCCAACAGGTCTGCAAACCCAATGAGCTGGATAAGTTCAGGATGTTTGTCGGGGACCTGGATAAGGTGGTTAGCCTGCTGCTGTCTTTGTCTGGCCGTCTGGCCCGAGTTGAAAATGCCCTCAACAGTCAGGAGGAGGACACTACACCTGAGGAGAGGGTGAGTTGGAGGCCACAGAAATTTGTGATGAGAAACAACTAAGTTTATGTGTCTTCTCAAATGGTATTATTTCCTATTTCATTTTCCACAGCGTACATTGATTGAGAAGAGGAAGCTGTTGATTCGACAGCATGAGGACGCCAAGGAGCTGAAGGAGAATCTGGACCGTAGGGAGCGTCTGGTTTATGACATTCTGGCCAACTACCTGCCGGAAGACAGCCTTACAGACTATGAGCACTTTGTCAAGATGAAGTCTGCGCTCATCATCGAGCAGCGCAAGCTTGAGGACAAAATTAAACTGGGCGAGGAGCAACTCAAGTGTCTGATGGACAGTCTGCCGATAGAACAGAGGCTCGCATTGTAAAGAGGAGGGAGTTTTTTGTCTTTGAAATAGGTCGATCTCTAAAAAACATAAAGACTGGTTTTGTTAATCTGAGCTGCAGTTGATCTCTGTATCCAGCAGAGGGAGACAAAGATGAGAATCTATTTGCAGCAATGGACGCTGTTGTGTTTCCTATCCTTTTTCTGTGAGTGTCTCGCACATATACTTCTGCAGTGAATCATGTCCTACACTTTACATCCTCTGAAGTTGACTGCCATATCACATTTGGATCTTAGAGTTAACTCCTTTGTGAAAGATGCTGCTTTTCCAGGCATCAACAGCTGTATCTAATGTTTTTAAAAAGTAACCAGATGCCATTTTTGCTTTGTTTTTATTTTGGTTTCTTTTTTAGTAATTTATTATAGCCTTTTGAATCCATGCAAGAGGGGACAGTATTTCGTCTGTAACTGATTTTAGCAGCCATGCTATGTGGGCTTCTTGGAGTATTTATCAAGGTTTGTGTCCACATTGCAATACATTCATTAATTTCACTTTCAAAGTCACACAGTCCATTAAATCTGACTAGATATTTCAGTAAATACTTTCTCATCAATTATCATTTCCATTTAAACTAGTGGCCTTTTACTAAGATTATTGTGCCCCCGCTTTCCTCCTTGAAGAAATTTCTTGTGTAATGCAATAAAATGAAGATGGAGACGGGTGTAAGTGCAGCAGCAGCAGTCCTGTGAATGTACCTGTGAAGGGAAGGTGGGCAGATACTGGTCTTTTTAAACAGCACTTGTTCCACTTAGAGCACTTCACATTCAGTCTTTTTTTTTTTTCTGAAGTGAAATCCACATTGGAAGTGCCTGGGGTCACCCATGTCACTGCAAACACTGTCTGGTCTTTGATTCACCTCTGCATGTTGTATCAGTTTTTCACCCCCAGTTTGTTGAGATCATTAAGTCACGTATGAGTTGACTAAGTGGTTGTGTATTTTGTGTAGCGTCTCATTACTTCACTGTGTATTACTTTTCACAGGGCAGATGTTGAATGCATAGTTCCACAGATTGACAGCCCTTGTGTAAGGCGCAATGAATAATAGAGTGAGCTGTGTACTGCATAGTATTTCTAATTTTATTACTTGACTTGTAGTTATATTTCAACTAAAATTGTTCAGGTTGTTCATTTTGCGACCAAATATGGAATATTTCATTCCAAAGCATTTTGACCAGCATGAATATTTGTGTATCGAATGTCTAAATGTCAGACAGTTAGGATGAAATAATTCTTCCACAGTTAAAGCTTGTTGGAGAATGTTTGTTCTGCACATTTGAGTATTTTACAGTTTCACACGCTTCATGCACTGCTGCAGCCCGACTCTTTAACACTTTATCAGCTGTGCTCCTTTATATCAAATAAAGAGTCTGCTGAATCCAGAAAATGTGGTGTGATTGATTTGTTATCAGTAATCGCCTCATTTCCCAATGTCATTCATTAACCTACCAAGCCCCTCCCTGCTCATAATACAGTGAAGACTTTGGCAGGACGAGACTTATCTTATACTGCGATCCTTCATATTGAGCCATATGTGGATTCTTTATGTTCCTCCAATGAAAAATACAACATACTGGGAGTTTTAAATGTCAAGTAAAAGCAGCAAATAACAGGGACTGAAGACGCATTAAGGTGAGTTGAGGATTAAATCTAATGAATGTTTTTTACTTTCATTTAAGCTGTAATGATTTAAATGGACAATCATTAACTACAGCAACCTGTTCCTGTATTGTGCACTGCATCTGCTGTCTGACACTTTAACTTATTAAAATCATACATGTTTGGTGATATTTACATTCTTATTTTTGATGGTATTCTTCTAACTTTTAGCTCCTATTTACAAACTGTGTGTGTACATCTTATGCTTGCAGTATTTTATACTGTAAACTGAAAACTGAAGTTACAATTTGTATTCAGTAGGTTAAAAAAAAAACTACAGTAATAGACCAGAAAGTTAGAATTCAAACACCAATTTAAGCTTACCTCCTATAGTAACACAATTGTTCCTTACACTTTAATACAAAAATTGTGGTGCATAACATTGCATAGTTAGTGTAAATGTGGAAGTAGTCTAAAATGATGATCATATATATAAGCCATAGTTTAATTTTGCATTTTGTCATGACTTGTGGACTGAGGGAGAATCACTCCTGCACCAAAAACACACCAATTACACATCAGTATTTTCTTGATTTCTAAATACACCAAAAATGGTCTGTTTTCATAGCAAGTCTTCCAGGTTAAATTTAGAAACTATACATTATGAATAAATGTTAAGTAACTATGACATCATTCTCTGGGCCGTGATATATATTTGTGGAATCTCTTTTAGAAAGTATTCTAAAACAAATGATATTTACTTTGGCATGGAGGCAAACATTACAAACAGCAAAAAGTATTAAAAAAAATAGGTGAAAATCACAACAGTTTTGGTCATACTGATGCTGTAGAGACATCAACAACTCTGAACTGATGCTTAAATTGATGTGACCTCCATGGCTTTCAGGTGTGTGGTCCATGTTAATATATATTTTCACAATCTGATAGTCCACAGTTTTAGACTTTCATGACTTGTAAAAAATACCCACTGTGTGTAAACAATGACATAATTAAAAGGCAATTCAAAAATGTCTCTCACCTTTGACTGTAATACATTTTCTTTCTAAAATTACATACCACAGTGCACATCTAGATGGGCTTCAGCTCTCAAGAGTTTCATTTGGCTCTAGAAAACCAACGTGGCAGCTCAGAAACCAATAGCTGACATCAGTGTTCCTCTGTCCATTTATTATTTACAGTGTTTAGTGTAAAGTGAGTTCGTCAGTGCTTCTCTCCTGCTCTTCTACAGCAGCAGCATTGTGCAGCGCCAACTACTACTAGCTTAGAAATACAGTCAATAAACTTGTAAAACAATGCAGATTATGACTCATGCATATTGTAATCACATGCAGATTTACATAATGATCCTTTACCAAATCTGTTTGGGTTATTGAATGGACTGAGCTTTGAATCTGATGCTATGTTTGTGAGGGTGTGGGTTTATATTTGATAATCATAGACCCTTGAAGTGGAGGTGTAGGTAGTTTAATTAATAATCATCTGTTTTCGCCAGGTGTGATGGATGTCAGAGACCTCGACATGTGAGGGTGGACCACCATCTGTGCATTAGCGGCCCCTCTGGACAGGATGCTCTACTTGGCTCACACAGCACACAGGCAGTTCCTGGGCCTGATGATGGGATTCCTGGCATGGATCCTCATCATGGTCACAGCTGGCCTCAATGAATGGCGACTGTGGCACGTGTCTGACACATCCACCATCACCTCGGGCGTGGCCTGGGTGGGCATCTGGAGAACGTGTTTCTACAGTCACGTTCTCTCCGAGATAGAGAACTGTCAGAGCATCAGCATCTCGGACCCTTTCGTGCCGGCAGAGATCTCTGTGGCTCAGGTGCTGATGGTTCTGGCCATTCTCTGTGGCCTGGCCGCCAACATCAGTGCTAGTTTTGCCATGAGGATGGTCTACTTCTCAGTGGAGAATCGTAGAAACGTCAGGCTTTTCTTCCTGCTCACAGGGAGTCTGTATTTGTTGACAGCACTGTGTTCTTTGGTGCCACTGATGTGGAACATGAGCTCGGTGATGAACAACAGAACCATAGACTTTCCTCCTGAGTTCCACCTCCCTGCTGCTCCCATCTGGCAGCAGGTCGGCACTGCCATCGCAGTCGGCATTTTCGCCTCCATCCTCATTTTCATAAGTGGTCTGTTTTTCCTCAGCTACAGATACGTCTGGCAGAAACTGAGCTCTGAGGCCCCCAGAAACACCAGCGACCCCCCTCACAGACCCTGGACTGAAACAAGTCTGACACAGAAATCAGAACTTTCGAATAGCGGTAGCCAGGGCAGAGATAATCCTACATTTCATGCTGAAGAGGTGTTGCATTGACAAAACCATATATACAGTGACGTTTTCTGACTTAATAAGCATCTGTTTCTTCCTTATTTTCACTTTTTATTCACGGATGATGTAATAAATTGGGTTCACTATCAAATAATCGAGGAGACTGTATGAACTTGTAACATTATCATTATTCAGAATAAGAGTCAAAAACTCTTTGTCATTGAATCTACAATAATAAAAGCTGGTTAAATCTCTGTTCATCTGCCTGTGTTGGGGAAATTATTTTGAGCACAGCTTCACAAACTATTTCAAACTGGAAAAAAGATAAATCCATGAGTGGAAACAAAGGATGTCTGGCCACCCAGTTGGCCATGTACAATACAATTCTCACTCACTGCATATTATTCATATAATTGGAGTATGATTTAATATCTACTTTTCAGGCAATTAAAAAAACATAAAGAACTGAAGAAAAAAAATTAACTTTGCCCTTTAAGCTGATCCTGTTGTATTACTGTACAGTTTTGTACTGTGTACAACTGTAACAGCTAAAACATTTCACTTTCACTTTTTTAGACATGTCATGGTAATATGAGTAATGGCAGGGGAGGGACCAGTCAGAGGAGGTTCAACACACAGTCGAAAACTTGAGGTGAAACAGTGTTATTCATTGCCTTTTGTAGCCCAAAATTAGCAAAAACAAATAATAATAAATATAGTTTGGAGAGTTAGAGGTAGTTAACTCCTACAACTATGATTTCTTTTTGTGTATTGAAGTGAATGTCTCTGCTGTAAAGTCATTTTGAATTCACCAGAGTTCAGGGACAGGTGTGTATGTGGACATGTTATAATAAAGTTTATCACTTCTGTGTTATCCAAGAGCGCTGTCAGGATCAACAACAGAGTGTTCCCGTAATGACTGATCAGCATTATCTGCGCACAAGCTCGGGGGAGATGACACGTCAAGGTGTGGGCTTCTAACGAGCCCTGTGTGAGGAGGGATCTGAGCGGGTCAGGTTGACTGTGGAAGGGTGGGCTCTGACCATGTGACCTGGGTAGGAGGCTGACGAGAGCAGGCATGTGAGTATGGAGAGGGGGCTGCCTCACAGTGGTGACTGTTGCCAGAGAAGACACACACACACATGGACACACTCTGGCCCAGTGGCCCTGCTGCACCTCTCTGGAGGCGTCTAGCTGCTGAGGAACAAAAGGCCCTCTTGAGCCGAGCACCGGCTCTCTGTCAAAAACACAAGTCCTACAAGTGGATGAATGGTAGACCTGCTCTGACTGCTACAGGAGGAGCGGTGAGGCGCTTCATCATGAGAGAAAAACTGCTGTTCACTGAAACTCACTTAAACTGAAGATGATGCATAAACATTCCTCCAGATAAGACATTTTAGAAAAAACTATTTGGATCATTTATCTCCAATTCCTTCTTCTCCCACTTCTTTGTAAAACACTTGCACATTCCCCTCTGCAGATAAGCTAGATATGTTTATGTTTTATCTAATCGCTTATGCACTGCCACCTACTCCACCATATATAATGGAAGAACACTGATAGGAAAGATTTAAGAGAGGACGGTCTAATAAAACGTGATATGTTATCAAAGTGCACAGCATTTCACCTAAAACTTACTATACTCTCGCTTCACAAAGATGTTTTTATTGATGATAAATGAATGATGAGGATTGAGATTGATGCTTCACGTTCTTTTATCTCCCGTCTGCAATCATCTGCTTACATCAAGATTCGTTTGGGTAAAAGGTGAAAGTTACAGCTGCAGATCTGCATTTTTAACTCAAACACCTGACAAATAGAAGACTGTGTTTTGACTGGCATATGAAGCATTAAAGGAATGTAAGTACGTTTACTCTTCATTATATGCACTATTATACTTCTACTCCACTACATGTCAGAACTAAATGTTATACTTTTATTGCACCACATTTGTCTTACAGGCATTGTTCATTCTCCTATTACAGTATTCTCCCTGTTAAACTCTTAAAACCCTTGTGTTGTTTGAGCTACTGAAAAGTTGCATTTTTTAGAGTTAAGTGGCTCTATATGTGGTTCAGAGACAATATAAACATATGATAATTCTATGTTACACTGCTGTAGACTATCAACAGTTTACAGAGAATAAAATGAGCACAAACATGTTCATCAGTAAAATATACCCAAAACATTAAATTCTACATTTAATGACATGGAGACTAGAACTAGTTTTTGCAGTTAATGCAAGTTATAAGCAAGGTTTTGTTATTTGCATTGAAAAATTTTCAATGTAGTAACAATACTTTGAAGTAAAGCAGTGGTTCTGATTGGTGTAATGTGATCAGACTAATTCAAGTACCCCTTCTTCTTTTTTTTTTTTTTTTTTTACAAATCTTCAACTTAATATTCCGGCTGTTTATTTTATTTTATCTAAATATTACACAAAGTTTTGTTTTTTTAGCTTTTGTCTGTGTTTTAGATTTTTTTTTTTTCTGTTTCTGTAGGCTTCTGTCAAATGTAATGTGCAAAAAGAGTTTCAGCTGATTCATTTCGACACTCAGCTTACTAGCCATTGAACATGTACTGAACATCAGCATGACATCAGTTTGTAATCCTATTTGGTGGTTTTTCCTTCTTAACAAATGCCTGTGGATTTATATGACATTTTTACCAAAATCTCTTGCATAAGAGTCACTAAACTAAGTGAGGTGATTAGGTTTATTTCTGACTGTTGTCTGATTTTTTTTCTGACTGGCATTGCAAACAGATAAGGAGATTTACTTATCATATGGGATCTGTTAGTGAGGACATATCAAGATCAGGGAGTGATAAGTCTGTGAATCTATGGACATAAACTTGTTTCGAAGGCCAAGGTTTGATGATCTTTATCTCCATCTGAACTGTTAGGACTGAGGGTTGCGTTACAGCCAGTCATTTCTAAAGATAATATATTAAATGTCCACATTGCTGTATCCCCAGTGAGATCATAAATCCACTGGTTTGTTTGTTTGCAGTCCATTTAAAGCTAATTCTATATGAGTAGAAGGCCATTTCCTGTGTTACAGTAATTGGGACAAACATCTCTGCAGTTGTTTTCTGTGCCTCCCTGCTGATCGTTGCCCTCACACTACAAGACTGCAGACACCTCCCTACAGCCGGCATGGCGTCAGGGCAGAGGAGGGCGCCTCCACAGCTGACAGAAAAAAAATCTATCATGTCTCAGGCCCCTTAAACAACCTATACTGTAGTGACAGGATCATTACCTCTTATTAACTTCACACTATAAGACATAAAAAAGTGCCATCATTAACTTCTGAAAGTCTATAAAGCTCTCATCCTCCCTTAGTGAGCTGTGCAATGATGCATTCATGTCACTGTGTAAATGTGTAAATGATAGAGACAGAGGTTTAAGAGTGAAGAAAGCAACGGGCGGCCTCTGACCCTGGCAAATTTGTGTAATTATGTCAAAGCAAGAGTCGCAAGGGCAACCTGTTCTACATTCTTCACAGTACATGTTGCCCATTAAGGCGTTCATTAAACACAGCTTAGCTCAGCAAGTGACCAGGAAATCTGATGGAATTAGTCTCAAGCTGTGTTTCCACCACCGCAAAGCAGACACACCTGAAGGACCGAGACGGCTGTTTTCAGTTTGTCATCTGGTTAGAGGGTGTCCAGGGACCAGGGAGGGTTGTAGGTTTGTATTATGAGATGACAACCAGATGATGAGGCAACTGAGAAGCAATGTTTCATCCTCACTAAAAACATCTCAGTAGATCATCATCAAAAACTGAATCTATTGTCTTCATGTACACGTGAAAAAAGAGACAACTAATTAATTCATTTCAACAGAAGTGTTTATGAGAATCATCTGAATGTGCTGCACAATGCAACACAAACTTAACAAGACACAAAATCTCTGTGCTTTAGTATTAACAATAATTTACAATCACAGCATGGAAAAGGCTATAAAGTGTCCTGTAAAACAAAGTGTTTTGTTCTGTTGCTTGAAGTGATAAGAGAAAGACCCTGAAGTCATCTCAGAAAAAAAGCATTTTATAAAACATATTGTACATTTTAATGGTCACAGCAGTTTTTAAATGCAGTTGAATTGTGCAGATAATGTAATAGCTAAAGCAAATATTCACTGAGGATTTACAGGTATTTTCTACGTAGTTGCCAGTGTTGATCTTGGATTTCTTTTACAAAAATTCAAGCATTTTGTTGAAATCCTTTTTTCCCCACAAACCTATAGTGGTGTCTTGAACATAAACCATATTTACATCTTTAAATCAGTCTGAAGTGCAGTTCTACAGGTGATTGTGTTGTGCCATCAGTCTCTGTGCAGTTTATTTTTAAATATATATTTCACTTCTTAACCTGTTAACATCCACCCTTTTTTTCTTCAGGTTTAGGGTTATAACACAGACATCACACTTCATTTGAAAGGGAATATATTCCATTTTCTTCTTTAAGCTTGTGGCTTAAACACAACCTAAAGTACATCAGTCCAAACATGGCACAAATGTAACCCAGAAACTAGAACCAGGGCTTCATTTCCCTATGGACGATACCTTCTTCCAAACCTAATCAGAGCCCCGTGGTCAAGTAGTTTTCTTGAATCAGATATCTTAAATAAAGGGTTTTTTAATTTCAACCAATAATATGATTTCTATTTTCAGGAAGTAGCGCCAGTGCATCATATCTTCCTCTTTGGAACTTACCCTTTTCCTAACCCTAACCCTTAAATGAGCCTGGTGGAAGTGAAAATGTTAAACGTATTCTGATCGCTTCCTGTAGGAAACATCTGTGCTCATGACCTGGTACCTGCGCTGCAGCACCGGCTGAGGCTCCACCTGTGTGCAGAAGCAGGATGTGAGCAGAAGGAGCCCGGCCACTATGAGGAGAAACCCTCCTACCCACCCGCAGAACAAGGCATCACCGAACTCCCACCGCGGCACCACATCAGGAACTTTATCATCAAAGAAATGTATGACTGCTAAATGTGCCATATAGGACACAGGGATCAGGCAGAGCACTCCGGCCACCACCCCCAGAATCCCCCCTATGATTGTTAAGACCCGTTTGGTTCTGTTGCCTCCTTGATCCTTACAGGTGTTGATCAGGTAAAGTCCAGGTATAGCCACCAGTATTCCCAGGATGCCCACAGCAAGGGAGGCACACATGAAGATGCGGGCCAGTTTGAGGTCACTGGAAAGACCCAGCAGGCTGTCGTAGGCTCTGCACTCCATGCCCCCGACGTCCTGGACCACACAGGTCTCCCACAGGCCCAGCTCGTAGCTCTCCACAGGCAGCAGGGCGGTGGACATGGTGAGCCACTGCGGTAGGATGGTGGTGGCCAAAGTGCAGAGCCACGCTCCCACATAGACCAGCATCCCCAGCAGCTCCAAAGCACAGGCGCACGTGTCCATGTTTCTGCTCCTCTCTGTCTCTCACTCCGGCCTTCCACGCTTGACCGAGCCACGAGAGTTTCTGCTCCTTCAGTTCTGCTCTTGAGATGGAGAGGCCTTGTGATGTCCAGATGGGACAGGAGCTGCTCTGAACACCTGATGGTTGACGCTGACTGCTCCGGCTCTGGGCTGGGAGCTCGTTCACAAACCGTTTCCCACTCAGAGAAGCACACATCTTCTGCCGCAGGGAGGAGAGGGGTCTGTTCGGCCCTCCCCTTTGTGGTCCTCCTGCCTCTGGTGCTGTGCCAATGGGCAGCAGAGGCAGGCATGGACTCTGACAAGATCACTTTTCCCACTGGGGACGTCATTATGTGGAGACAGAACTTTACATATTGCATTTTACAAACAGTCCTTAATGATCACTTTTGTATCCTGTGTGGCCTCCAAAGAGATAACGGTAATGTTAAATAAAATACACACAGCAACCAAGATTTTTGACTCAATAATTAGTTTTAGTTTAATTTGAAACCTGAGGAAATTAGTGTTTTTAGTTCTTCTGGTATTAATAGAAAAGTGTGATTTATAGAAGCAACAATATGACAAAATTCAATTCAATTTTATTTTATTTATAAAGCCCAATATCACAAAAAAAGACACCTCACAGGGCTTGAAAAACACAATGAAAATAAACAAATAAAACCATTGCTTATTGTGCACAGCTATGTTTTAGTAAAAATGAACCATTAAAGCTTGAAACTGTCTTTAATTTTTTTTTTTTATGTTAGTTTGTGCTGTATTCTTTCCTGTATTTTTTTTTTTAGTTCAATTTATTTATTTATTTTTAAATTTTGCTCTTAGTTTTCAGGAACTATAATAACCCCATATCCAGCTGAGGGAGTAAAACATTTCCTTCAAATCTGTTTCAAGATTATATCATTGTATTCCCCTAATTTCCTCTAACACACTAGAATCACTGTTTTATGAGATGCATCCTGCATAAGATACATGTAAGCGGCTCTTTGGTCATTTATTATGCATTAATCAAACTAAACAGTAATGTTTGTAACATAATTTGTGATATTTACCTGTGATCAGAGCAGGAAATATATCTGTCTTATAATTAATATTCACCACTTTTGGGTAGCAGCTCTCAGCTTACATGTGACTGAAAATGAAACAACAGTGCATCTTATTGTGTGCTCTCTTATGAACTCAGACTGTGGGAAATGAACGTAGGAGGCTATAGATCAAAGCTCTGATGATGTGAAAATGTTTGGCCGTCATAAACACGCACAGTTTTACACAGCACAAACAAAAATGCACAGATAAAAATCCCCCAGCTGACTGTAAAACTCCTCCTCCTCCAGAGAACAAAATGCTCAGCTGACAGCTCTGACGTCCTGACAAAGGCTGCATGGCTGCTCGGCTGCACACATTCACCCAGCAGGGGTGCATTCGTCTGCATGGAGGAGTGGAATCACAATTGCATGACAAGGACCCACCAGACAAGATGTTTTCTTCTACACTTTGTAATAGTAAACTCAGTACAGCTAAGCAGTGGCTGATCTGATTTCTTCTAAAGCACCACACAAATAATTTACTGTTCTCTATACAGCAGTAAGTGGGCAACATATTTGTCTTTGTAGAATCTACAAACCATGTCAGTTTTAAAAAGGTATTTATATGTTGAAGGTCGTTGCAACACAAGTGCAAAGTCCATCATGCTCATCTCCACTAGTCTGACAAATCCTGCTTCACTGGAAATTGGCTTTGTGTGTTTTGCTCTGCAGTGTCAATCAATAGAAAACAAGAGGACAACAATGAGGAAATGCATGGGACAGTGTTGTTGTAGTTCTTATTTATCACCACTAGATGTCAACAAAAATACTGGGTGTAAAGTGACAACATTGAACCAGCACTAACAACAAACAAATATTAAGAAAAAATATCTCACTGTTATTATTACATTTCTGTTTTTCTCATTTTATAACACTGCAAGAAAATTGGTATTGAAAATTTTTCCTGTATTTCCTGTAAATTCTGATGAAAACAACTTGCATGTGTAAGAAGTCTATGTGATATCCAGCAAAAACACTAAGAAAAATTGCTTTTGTTTTAGTGACATACCACAGATACATAATATAGGCCAAAGCATGGGTATAGAGGGGATATGTTGTGTTAAACACATAATTTCCTGTATTCTTTTTAAGTTTATTAACTAATACATGCCCTTAGTTTATGTTGGAAATATGGTGGTGGAAACACATTGGTAAACTGTTATTATTGTCTTTTATAGAGCCTACTATCCTTGTACCTCACTTAAAAAAGTCACTTCGCTTGTTAATGTGAGAAAGATACCACAACAATATCACATATTAATACTGCTTTCCATTTTAATAGTTTTGAATTGCTGACCTATTGACCTCAGTCTGTGTTGGGTTAATGGTTGCCACCAATATTGTCATTGATGTCAGTTATTCATTAATTTCAATTTAATTTAATTTAATATTGTAATGGTCAGTGGGTCAGAAGCTGCAGATTTAATGGGGGTCAAAGGGGACATTTTCATCCCTAAGGTAGCAACTTATATATATATATACACACACACATCCACATTCTTCACATTTTTTGTGAAAGAATAGTTGGTGAATGTAAACATTTTCATCACTCAGTTCCACTTTTTTTCCCACTAAAACAAAGAGAAACATTTAGTATCTTAATCATATATAGGCTATTATTTTAATGGGCCAGCCATTTGGAGTTCAAATAGGGCTGTATGTGACCCTTGAATTATAATGACTTTAACACTCATTATACAGTCTTGGAAAAACGTTTTCAGACACCATTAAAATGTTACACAATCTCAAATATTATCATGGAATATTGATAGAGAAGTCTTTTTTGTGTTTCAAATGTGTGACTACATCAGACAGATAGACAGAAATATATATTGTTGTTGTTGTTGTTTGTTAACAAGAAAAAATAACAAAACTAAATTCTTAACAGTTTCAACATGTCAAGTCCTGGATATGTTTCATTATCTTGGTGAAACATCCAGTTTTGCCCTTGATGAAACACATATACAGAAGAAAGCATGTGGGTTTGGAGAATGGGACAATACTTAGTTTAATGACTCAAGGGTCATACTTCATGCACTTTATCCTCCTGAGACACAGGAAAGTAAATGTAGTTCCTTTTTCACATTAATGAACTGCCTAGATTGGAAAAAGTGTGATGCAACAGATATTTTTTTATGGAACGTCTTTTGCAGTTGTTACCTTTTTTTTCTCATAAGTAAAGCTGTGAAACCCTTGTCCCCTACAGAGAACAAAAATGCATTGCTGAGTCTCAGGATGATTTTACAAATGCATAGGGTGTCCAAAAAAATTGATTCTACCAAATACATTATTATACTATCTCTTGTTTTCTTCAATGTCTTGTTCATTTGAAGGTCTGGTATAAGTAAAGGTACATTTGATTTAACAAATATAATGATAACAACAAATATAGCGCATAAGAGTTTAATTTTGGAGTTGATATCTATATATTCTCCATATTTTCTTGATCATAACCAAAATCACTTAATTTGCTGTCTGTACTGACAAAAAACAGTGCTTTTAGACATTCCATGTTTTCTTTTCTGTCTGTTTTAGTCACAGGATACACACAGGAGTTAGTACTGAAATATATAACCATTGTTTGTGATTACATTTGGTCGTCTAATAATTTTCTAAGCGCCTGTATACAAACAGAACAGAGTAATATTAGCTAAATGTCGGTGAAATGTGTTATATTAGTTATAAACACCAGGTGGCGTTGTTGTATCACTAAAACAACTAATAACTAACAACAAACTAGGACCTGGTGGATGTTAAGAGTATGGATTAAAAGTCAAAAATAATTGATAAATAAACAACAACTTAAGTAATAATAGGTATAAAGTGATAATAACAAAACATATATGTTAACGATAGGATGTGATATATATTGTAATGTTTTAAGAGCAGGGGTTCTACTTTATGAGTGTATAACCGTTGTTTTTCGCTGTGTTTAGTTCAGTGTTAACGCAGACATGTTGGTCGCGGAGGTGAGACTTTAAATATATTTTCGTGAGTCTATAATAAAGTTTTAATGGGAGTCCGGGGCTCTGCAGTCTCCTCATTGGATGGAGGAGCTGCCTCTGTCGTACGTCCGACCGTTTATGCAAATCCGCTCCCGAATATGGACACGGAGGAATGAAATATGGTGGAGGAGGCGAACATGGAGGACCGAGGACCGTGAAGCCGCCGCTGTACTGTTTCTGGGGCTAGTGGGAAAAAGTGGATGTAACTCCGGCGGGACTTTAACTACGGACCAACCTCGGTGGAAACTTTTCTATTTACGTGTCCGTTGTTTGCGCCGACAAGTGCGTCGAAGTAGTTTGTTGTAATGCAGTGAAGACAGACTTTTCGGGGGGATAAAACGCAGGGCAGGGGGCTCCAGCCCTCTCACCATCCCGACGCTATGCCGTGGGTCAGCGGCGGTAAGCGGAGAGAGAGCTCGGAGCTGCCGCTGCCCGCGGGCTGGGAGGAAGCCCGGGATTACGACGGAAGAGTGTTTTTTATCGACCACAACACCCGGCAAACTTCATGGATAGACCCCAGAGATAGGTATGGTACAGGCCCCGGGGCTGCTGGGAGCACACACACTTACACAAAGTCCGATTAATTCAACAGGTCCCCCCGTAGGAAGAGGCTGGAGGGACGGGAGGGAGATGCCAGGGCGGCCGGAGGGAGAGACAGGGAGGGCGGAGGCAGAAGGCTCAGTCAGGGGGCACTTTAGTTAGTTTAGTTTACTTTATAGAGGCAGGATGATAAAGCCACGGCTTCCTTTAATGTTTTACAGGGTTGTGTTGTAGTTATATTGTTGCTGTGAAAGATGAATCAGCTGAGATTTGGCCTCCCTCCTCTAGAAACTGTTCCCATGCTAACATGGGATGTAACGCCCATGGTCACCCACTGTGGACTCCTTACACTGTCACATTAACATTTCACTAATGTGGGTGGCTCAAGTCAAATAAAAAACACAGTGGGTTTGACAGCTGCTTCATGCTTTAGAGTTAAATGTGATCACAGGAATGCACTAAATGTTAGTTTGTGCTCACGGTTCAACTGTCAGTGTGATCATATGAGGTTTCACTTGGACCCTTTTTATGCAAAACGGGCAACTTGTCCATGTTTAACCCCCAGACCCATCAGTATTTATGACTGGACTGACCTGAACATTCCTGATTCACACATCTAACAGAGAGCCATTGTTACCAGGCTCCCCTTTACTTTCCACACAAGGACACCTCCTTTGGACCACTGTGTCAAGTACAGCTTCATAATGTTGCCCCTCTCCCCCAAAATCACCCTTTGTGTGTGTGTGTGTGTGTGTGTGAGTGAGAGAGAGAGAGAGAGAGTGTGTGTGTGTGTGTGTTTCCCTTGATTTGACAATGGAGCGCAGTATGACAAGAGCTTTAAACTCCAACTCCCAGAAATCTTTGTGAAAGTATGTGAGGAATGCTTGCTGGGCCACTGGGAAAGCTGCAAGGATGTGCTTTTGTGGGGACTGGGATTTCACCAACTCAGAAACAGGCTCAATCAGGCATTCAACGCAGACTTTGTGAGATTACTGGGAATTATAGCAAGAATTTAAACTGTGCTGCATTATGAGGGAAAGGTAGAAATGTACAGTGTCTGACAAAAACATCTCTAAATGTGGTTGGGGAGTCCAGAGTGAATTTGCATCTCCGTTTAAAGGAAAAGGAAGTTGACTGGTGTGTAACTGTGTTCAGCACATTTTAAGGCACATATCTTACATCTGATTTCAGCAGTGGGAATGTAGTAGCTGCATGTAATCCAGATAAGAAAAACCTGATTTCCTTGAAGGCCCCCCTCCTCCCTGCACGTTGATTAACCATTGTTATGTGAACCTGATAGCAGTTTCACAAGATCTTATAGGCAGACTCGTCAGCGTTTGATGGGGGGCTGTGGGGTTTTACTTTTGCATGACTAAAGAATGTTTTCTGCATTTGTTCTGGTGCTCCTCAGTGATTTATAGGTTGTTTCGGCCAGAGGAATGTCTTCTGTCACCACCTGATACTGGCTTTCCAATAAATCACACCACTGTACAGCACTAAAGCTAACTTTTTGCTAACGTGCGACAGATACAAAAAGGTGTCAGCTCCTCAGCTGGTGTAACTGCTTCTAAAATTTGTGATTCCTTCCATCAGCCACAGATAAACGGACTGTTTGCATGCCACTTAGGCATGATGGGAATTGCAGGAGCCTCACAAAGATGAATGCAGTCACGATATGAGTTTCGTGCTCATCTTTCAAAGCCCTGTTTGACAGCTGCTCTGTTTGGAGTGCAACTAAAATCAGAGGCTGATTGTTATTGTAGGCCTTCATCACAAGCTTTAACTGAGAGTGACGTACTGCCACATGATTATGTGCAAGGAACGACAAGTGATCATGATCAGGTTCCTTAAATATGTCACATGACGAGATTCAGTCAGGCGTAGGCTACTGGTTGTGGTGTTAAAGAGCCAGAGACTAAGTGAGGTTGATCTACAGTTATGGCAGTGCGTGATGTGTTTATCTGGTAGCTAGTTGGACATTCTTATTATTATTGCACTGAATGTATTTATTTTCAGACTTCTGCAGATATTATAGGATGATTTAAAGTGATGCAGCAGATACACACATATTAGTATTTGTCAGATTCTTGTTTGTGTGGGAGACATGATGTTACAGATGCTGTTCGTATTTGGAAGAGCTGAATAATATGCCAAAGGAATCACAATGTAATGACAGATGATACAGTTCCCACGCAAGTCACAAGTTTAGTTGCTAGCCTAATTGTTGTACTCCATTTAAAAAAAATAATCTCTATTGGAATCTTTCCTAAACATGCACAGTCACTAATTATGTGGTATTTGTGTAGCACTGTGCTTTATTTGTAATTATTTGCTATGCCACATTTACCTTTTTTATTTAAAAAAAAACTGCTTCACCTCCTACAATTTGTATTTCAATTGTTGTCATACTTCAATTTTGATCATATTTGATTATTGTTCGTCCCAGTCTAAACGTCTTAATATTTTGATAATTCACTGTACACTTGTGTGACATGATCAAATGTCACACTGTGATGAAGATTTTACCTCATAGTCTGATAGCAGGAAATATTACTGAAAATCCTATTTTTTTGTGAATTAAATGAATCAGTACATTAGGCTATATACACACAATATATATCTGGCCGTATATTTTTATCTAAGTACTTTAGAGTAAATGTTCCATTACATGTTTAACATGACAGGCATAAAATATAAATCAGTAAACCCTCTCAATTGTAAAAAGAAACACAATATATGTATATAAATATAAAATATTATAATGGGTAAACAAAACAGTTCATTTGTCAACTTCATGAGAACAAATGTACGTGTCATAAAGAGGACTTAATATATCTGTATATTGTAATATTGCATTAAATACTAATACATACTTCTGATGTGAACAAAAGTCCAGGTTGTGTATTTGATGGATCTGCAGCTTTGTGAGCACCTTGTGCAGTGGCGGAGTGCAGGGCCGACCACTCCGTGATCTGGAACGTGGTCACTGGGTGTGTGTGAGCCTCAAGTCTGCTGACCCACTGGGAGGCGTGTCAGCGGTGGATTATCGCCTAATCACTAAAACACAAAGACCACTGAACTGAAACAGAACTGTCAATGATGATCATGATGCACTGTAATGGAGCTGCGTATCAACCAGAGTTCAAGTTTGTTGCTTGTGGGTGAAGAGGACATCCAGAGGGAGCTGTTTTGGTTAAATGACAGTGTGTAGTGAAAACTTAGATGGATGTGTGAACACAGTGCACAGATACCTGGGAAACTGAGGGAGCATCTCTCAGCTCTGGTGTTTGCATACTGTGAGATGACTGTCAGACACAATGGGTAAAATTAAAAAAAGTCCATCAATGTGAGCTCCTGTAACTTTCATGTCCACACTATGTCTTAAAGGATGGTGGATACCTTGAGCTGCTCTGGGGCAGCCCTGCCAGCTTCTGCAGATAAGCCAAGCAGTTCTGTGGGGTTTTTTTGTTACTGTGGAATGAGTGTTATGTTAGGCATGCCTACACTAATGCCCAGGGGCTCTGCTCGCTCGCGGCCCCAGACAAAGCAGCAGAACAGAGGCAGTTCCCACGTGTCTGCCTCCTCCTCTCCATCATGGGCCCTGTAGGCCTCCTTTATTAGCTCTGTTATGCAACAGCCATGGCCGGCCTGCCGCTCAGCAAAGGGAGGCCTTTATACTTGGTCACAAAGCACACCAAATTCAATTATTCTGGAAAGGGTGAGCTGTGTTACCAGCACCGAAAGGTTATTCACATGCGCTGAACCCCGCTGTTATTTTGCTTCCCCCAGTGTTTTCATTATGATGGGTCTTTTTTTGTCTTTGGGTGGGGGGAGGTTACAAACATGCCATTGCTTGATCCGGTGTCATTTCGCTTATGTGTTTTCTGTGTTCTTTTTCACGCGTGGACAATGTGTCAACCTTCAGCTTTCACCCCTTTCCTTGTTCTGGAAGTTCAGACCTCCAGTAGATTGGCTGGAGGCCGATTATGTGCCTCTGATGCCTCTAGTGTCAAGGTTTCTTTAAGTCTGAATGATTCGATAAAAATTAAAACACTTAGTACCTGCTTAGCATCAAGCTTACTGTGTTGCTGCGGCGTCTTTTAGCAGTCTCAGTCAACAGTCAGATGTGTAGGCAGCCTGTGTTTTATGTGTATATTGTGACGAGTGCTACCTAAACAGGACATGCCAACCTCAAGCTGTTGGACACCATTGTTCTTTTCCCTTTCACATGTCTGCACAATTCTTTACTTACTCAAAATGGCAGAAAAATGTAGTTGGCAACACCAATTATACTTGTGGGTTGGTGTGTACTTTCTGCAGCTCATCATCACTGTTTAAATCCTAAATATTAAAGGTAACTGCTGAGTCAGGAGGGTAATTCAGGGGCTTATAGTGTAATCTGCAAATGAGTACTTAAACCACAGAATTTCACGTAATGATTCACTTGATTCTGCTCAAGATTTCATCATTTCCTATGATTAATATTGTTATAAGTGTATAAAAAATACCTGCACAAGAATTGACTTTTTATGGATTGCGGTCTAAAACATTTATTAATTATTCTGAATCCTTATCCGAGTAGGTTTGGTAGGAAATATTTTTGTTGTATTGTGCTCTAACATTACAAAGAAAGTGCCAGTTTTGCCTAATTTATTGTTGTTGTTTAAGTTCAATTAACTCTGATAATAGTAAACTATGTAGGCCTATTTAAAAAGTATATATTAACCGCAAAATGTACTCAAAGAAAGAAAATGTAAAAGTAGTCATTATGTAGTAAAATGATCCCTGGCAACGTTTAACTCACACATGATGATTTTTCAAGTCACATTACCGATGCAGACATGTGTATGTTTCATTTTACTGGTCTAGTCTACATGGTCAGCGTCCACATAAATAGATCAAATATCATATGTTAGTAGGATCGCTGGATTTCATAAGCTCAAGAATACTTTTCAAGTGTTTGTAACTATATTTTCCAGTAAATCCAAGAGTGTGTTTAGTTTAAGTAGAAGAATACAAATAAATAATCACATATTGAGATGTATGGTTTTCACTGGGCATGGAAGGGATGACAAATTGCAATCTAAAGCTGTGAGACAAATGCAGTAGAGTAAACGGTTTGTGCCTCTTAGATGTAGTGAAGTCCATTAATTGTGAAAGGCAAGACAAATATCAGTCACTCTACAATCAAAATGAAAAGGACAACTAACTGTTAGCTCCCTATGAGAAAGCCAGTGAAATATCCAGAGGGTTAGGATTTGTTGTGTGGTCAAAACAGTTGTCATGACAACCTCTTGGGCTCTGGGAAATTATAAAAGGGTGTTGTTGTTTTTTTTCTCACAGTTTTTGACATACTTTTTCTACACATTAAACGATAATGAAAATGATTGTTGGCTATTGCCCTTGTCCGTGAGAACGCTTTCCTGTAACGAGATCTTGCACACCACTATGAAGAGCATCACTTCCATTAGAGACGTTAGATTCATTCACATTAAACAGACTGTGCAGATTGTACATGAAGATCCTCCAGTGTTGAAAGATACCCTTCATGTCATAGTGGATATTGTAAAAGTAATCAAATATTAATAGAGTCATTGTCTTTCACCATTCCACAAATGTTAGTATGGATAGAATCCTCTGCCTAAAGTGACAACAGCTTGCAGATCATGGCGTCTCCCCAGTTTGACATTTTTCTGGTCATGTTTATGTTTTTAGGGCGGAGCTTGGACACACAATACATCATCAAAACATCACACTTTGGTTGTGGAATCAGAGGTGTTGGTTTTACAGAGTTCCAGAATCATGATTCCACCTTTATCAGAGCTGTGTCACTACCTCCAGAGGCATTATAGAGCTGTGACAGAGGGGGGACCAAATAATACCCCCATTTCATTTACACAGACGTCGTTCCAGAATCAAGGTGAAATATTCCTGGAACAGAATTGCTGTGTAAGGGGCTAGTGAGTGTCAAACTGCAGTCATCATTTTGTCTGAATTCACAGCAATGCTTTAAGATTAATACCTCCAAGGTTTTGGTGGAGAGGAGTTGCATTCATTCAACTTGTTACATTGAGCTTACACAAAGTTTGTCTTGAAGTCTGATTGGTGCTGGAAGATGATCATTTTTTGACATTTAGTACCTCCATTACAAAGCCAAAAATGATCTCCTGATTGGGTTTTCCTGGCTTAAAATGAGGCGAATCATAACCTCCTCATATGCAGCACTTTCATTTGCCTCAAAGTGTGTACAAGCGGCATATTTTAGGTCTAGTAATTACACAATTGAAGAAAAATCAAATTATCATGTTAAAATTACGCTAGCTATTGTCATTTTTACTTCACACACCTCAAGTCAGAAAAATGAGGGAATATTCACTGATTATGTTGTTATCACAGCAACATTGATTGAAAGTCTTGAGGAAAAAATGTACACCTAAAGAGAGATTAAAGCAGCTTTTTTTTTTTTTTACTGCAGTTAAGTAATATTTATCTTTTTTATAAATGAATAAATAAATTACAGCACCACCATATTAACATAATGCAGTTACAAGTGACAGATTCACAGAGTGCAAGACATAATATATAATGGAGTTTTCAGTGAAGACTTCCATTTTTTCCCTTAAATATATTCCCTTCATGTTCTGCTAGATATCGTAAAAGTACTCGCAAATTAATAGAGTCATTGTCTTTCACTATTCCACAAATATTAGCATGGATAGAGTCCTCTGCTTGAAGTGACAACAGTTTGCAGATCATGGCATCTCCCCAGTTCGACATCTTTGTGGTCACGTTGATATCTTGTGATATATAAAATTGCCAGAGTTGTCAATGAAGACTTCCATGTTTCCCTTAAATAGATCCTGCTTACATTCATGATTAGAAAAACAATAATAATAATTTAAAAAAATGAAAATTTGTACATTTACTCCCAAATTATTCATTGGCTCTTTTCTAAGATACTGTTAGCTTAGCATTGTGTCAGTAATCAACCAGCTCCTAATACAACACAGAAACCCTCCAAACATTGAATCTGACACAGGGGTGGATTGTCTCTTGTGTCCCATTCCAGGGCAAACTAAATAAATAAGACACATTTAAAAAATTCTGTCCCATCCCAGTCCCAGAAGAATGACTATAATCTCCTTTTACATTGTGGAAGTAGACTTAAGGCAGTGACTCTGTAACAGCTCTGACACCTTGCATTTCACAAGTGATTCTTCAGATGCATTTAATTTCATTATTTATATTAGAAATGCATTATTTATATAAAAGCCAGCACATTGTTACAATGATTCCGGTTCCTGCGCACTCCTGCAGGTCTTTTTTCTCCCTCTCCTAATCACGTAATAAATAACTAAAGTGAAATGCAATCTTCCACATGGCAGCGTTAAAGTTTTCTCGAGTCCTTCCTCTCCGTTCTCCTGTTTACGCATCTACGCTTGGCCCCCAGTGAGACCGACCCTTGCCAAATGTCCAGACGCTGTCTAAATGTGTACAGTGACAGGGATGTGGGGCTACTTATAGAAGACCTATTTCCATGAGATTCAACACATAATAGGACCAGCAGGTGTCTGTCTGTCTGTCTGTCTGCCCAGTCCACCAGCTGCTTCAGGGCTCGGAAATACTGGACCCGGCCCTCAGAGAGGCTGGACATAAATGACATTCCTCCCAAAGTTGTTTTCACGTTTCATTTTTAACACAGAACGGAATTTTTAGACCAACAACACTTGTGGCCTTTATTTTCTGAGACTCTGTCTGTCTGTCTGACCGTCCGTCTGTCTACTGCCCTCCATAGACGAGCTAACAAGGGAGCGGTGTGGGAATGAAAGGAGGTGGTATTTGTGTATCGGAGTTAAAATGAGCGCATGCAGAGTTCTCTGTTATCACCCCGTGTGCCCGGCGTCTACAGCGTGTCACCGCATTTGTTGTTTTTTTTCTGGTCACGTGTGCACTGCTCGTCACTCAGAGGTCAAGCTTCAATTCTTATTTCTAGACTTCAGCAGCTGGGACAATAACAGTGTGAGTGGATGCCCACTAAGGTTCCTGTGGGTGTTTTATCACATTAGTGCTTGGTTTATTTATACAGTGAGCCGGCGCACAATTAAACATCAGTGTCAAAAATGTATCCATCCCTTTCTGTGCTGTGAGGAGAGTGCTGCGTTGTGGCAACAATGTGTCTCAATTAACACAGTTGGAAAAGTCATCAACAATGGGTTTTTTAATTCACTATGAACTGAGTGAACTGGCAGGAGTGGCTTTAAAGTTTCAGAAAACATGTGGTAGTCATGCTTTTTGTGGTCAAGCTGAAGGATAGTAACCCAAATTCAAATTAAAGCATGGAGGCTATGGTGTATGAATAAAATATAGTGATGACAATTATTGTTAGTGTAACACAGAAGCCATCGTGGACAAAGGCTGTGGAGTTTGTGTGGATGGTCCGGTCCAGACGAGGTCTACCAGCCCAGACTCCAGTTTCACATGCCTTCCCCATGCAGCAGCTCGTCACTGGGTATAAAAGGGTTGCTTCAGATAGAAATATCTCTAGGGACAACCTAGGATGGCACAGATTATTCTAGAATTAGCAAATGTCTTTGACAACTAAATATATTTTGCTGGGAAGTGGCGAGTCACTTGCAGCATTTCATCTGTCCACAGCTGAACATGCCTGTCATTCTGTAGGCATCTCTGTTTTCTATGTCGCATATCTGTCTCATTTTCTGTTTCCTCTCTGATTGTAACAAGATCCTGAAGAATGTGTAACATTTTTGGCTAAAACTTCACCCATGATTAATAACCTCCATCTTTAACTGCTGGCAGTGTTGCTGAATATTAAAAACCAACAGATATGTTTCTTATTTAAACACAATTTACGTTATTGCTGATAGGTTTCCAAATCATGCTGTAGTATTTAAAATAGCATTATTTTCTGTTCATATATCTTCAGACACTTCCACTAAGCAAACTATTAAGGTTAACTTTTAATTTGCTGATAAAATGTCAGAAATGTCTTTGTATTGCTTCTCCTACTCATTTACTTGAATGCATGGCCTTTCGGGAATCTCAGATTTTCTCAAAATACATTCCAATACTTTAACAAATGTGTAGTAACTAACATTAGGGATCCTGGTCAGAATAATTGGTGGTTGTAGATGAAATGAAATAATGTGAGATCACGGGAGTTATTGTTTTCACCATCGTCGCAGTGGAAAATCAAACTGATGTGACTTTTATAGACAAACTAATATGGTTAGTGACGTATATTCCCATTATGACATTTCAATCGAAGGAAACATGCACAAAGTAAATGTTACAATTGGTAAATGCAATGTGACGGCATTGACATGTAACAGAATGCAACAGGCTGTTACATGGTGCAACCATTTAATATGTCCATCCATCCATTATCTGCCGCTTAATCTGGGGTCGGGTCGTGAGGGCAGCTGCCTAAGCTGGGAGTCCCAGACTTCCCTCTCCCCGGCCACTTCGTCCAGCTCCTCCGGCGGGATCCTGAGGTGTTATAAGTAATATGTAAATACACAAATCAACAAATGTATAACATAGGCCCCGGGGAGATGTTTTACATACAATATGTCAGTTAAGATCATCTTATAAAGACTGTATAAACACTGACATAAAAACTTTAAGGTATAACAAACATCTGGTGTTTTGAATGATCATGACAAAATTGATCGATTAAAAAATGAATTGTTCTCTACGCTACGTAGATATTCATCAGGGTAAACCTGGTGATAATCTTGGTCAGTCACACAGTATTTATTGGACTGCTTTTAGGTCATATTCACCACAGCGTCATTTCTGCCACTGCTTATCTGATGTCACAATGAATATCTCAAGATTTATTTCTGTCTACAGTTACACACATTTTTGGCCAAGATCAGACCACTTGGTCAGACCACTGTTTGAAGTATGTTCCGTCACATCCCTAAGATTCTCAATGGAGTTCAGGTCTGGACTCTATGGTGGCCAATCAATGTGTTAAAATCCTCAATCTCAATGTGTTAAAATTCTCAATCAGGTTCTAATTTGGACCTGATGAATCCTGATGACTACATTGTCATCTTGGAATATTCCAGTGTCATCAGCAAAGAAAAAATCCACTGATGTTCAGATTTGGTCATTCCTGTATGTTCATGTCATCAACTGATGTAATTTTATTGACACGATGTTGTTGAACCTAGACTTGACCAACTGAACCAACCCCAGAGAACAACACTGCCCCCACAGGCTTATACTGTAGGCACTGGGCATGATGAGTAATCACTTCACCCACCTGTTCTCGTCCTGATGCACCCATCACTCTAGAACAGCTTCAATCTGGACTCCTCAGACCACGTGACCTTATCCCAAAGATCAGTGTTTACGGTCTCTATCAAACTATTGTTCAAGATATAAAATGTAACTTAATGCATCATTTAAAGAGTGCATTTCCAATTAATACATATTAATCACTGCAGAAATTATTCAGTGGAAGGAACTTGCATAGCAGCTTAGTGAAGTTCAGATGTTGTCTTTTTTTGTGGCCTTGCAGTATTTAATGTACATACTGACTGTGCTGCCACAGCTGACTTTGCAGACATAAATGAGCTTTGTCGGCTTCCTCGCAGGATGTCAGCTTGTGCGTCAACGTAAAACCTCATTGACATCAGCCAATGATGCACTGTCTCAGAGCAGTGCACACTACAAACTAAAAGTACCTTGTGAACACATACGAGGTCAGTATCTGTGCAGTAACCCTGTAATATAAAGTGTTTTGCCATGTGTACTACAGCAGTCTCAGCCCGGCGTTAAATCCAGCTGGGTTACGCATGATGTTGACCGATTCACTGTGTCAGCACACAGAGGTTTATCTGGGGTCACTGTGTCGGTCGGACAAATGACAACTGGCACAATTATTGTCAGAGCTCGGGAAATGATGTTAAAGATGTGTGATGGTTTGCTTATTAATGGTTATTGCTTATTATGATTTCATTTGAACAGACACAGCACGCTTCAGCTTTAGTGAACTTTATTTACTATGTGTCGTCGTCCGTGTGAATCCACCGTGTTGTACACAGCCTCCAAAGACATGAGTTGAAAAACCAGAGGCTGCTGTCACAAGACTGCGTAACAAACCAAACATTCAGATACTCAGATTCAGATCTGTGAGAGGACATGGTTTTCCCTCTGTTTCTTTCTCTGGGGAGGTCGGAGGGCAGCCGAGGACTAAACTCCCCCACAAACGTCACATAGATTCCCAGCTCCCACCCAGGCCTCTTGTGGTCTTTCCCTCTGTTTTTACGACCTCTGTGACTGAATCCAAAATATATCCCAGCTACTGTCAAAGTGCCTGTGGGTACGTACTGTGTATAGTACATACACAGTGTTGTTGTAACTCTTCTGAATGGTCTCATCACCGCTCCCCGTCCACTCATTATTCACATGAATTGTGACCACATAGGTGTGACTGTCTTGTCTGAGTGTTTTTTAAGTGTCAGGACATTTGTTTATCTTCAGCAAACACTTAAGGCAGGAGGACGTGGGCAGTGTGCTTGTGTTTGTCTTGTGCTTCTGTTTGACTACTTGCACTTCTTTTACTTCGTCATCACCTTACTACTGACCTACAGACTTTTTCAGACGTTTTCACTTGTGGGTTTCATTCAAGTAGAGGTAGATGATATAGAAAAAAATATACTGTATGCCAGAGAAGTCTGACGTGTAAAGCAGGAAATCTGGAGGTATGATACTCATTAAATCGTTGAATAAATTAATTATAAATTTGAATAATAAATGTAATATGTGCTAATGCTGCACACAATAATATGTTGTGCTCTTTTGAACGAATGAATGACTTATTTGTTTTTAAAATGGGACAGTTCGCATTAATAAACATACTCATAAATATGAGAGATTATAACCATACGGCTAATTTCCATCTTGAGTTCCATTGGCAGGTAAAAAACAATACAACGCCCCCCCCCCCCAAAAAAAAACAAAACAAAAAACTACAGCTTACAAAAAAGTTTTTTTTATTTTTTTATTTCACTGTAGTAAAATTGTCTTAGGTGTATGCATAGCCTACTTCTTTTTCCTGTCTGTTGTCTTATCAAGTCATCAAGACTTGATGAGTGATGAGGTGAAAATTGTCAGAAACCTTCAACAATGCCTTAAACCTCACTTTTTTGCAATGTCATAGATGGAGAATTTTAATGAGAAATTACAATAAGCAAACAGATTTTATCCCAAAGTTTTATTCAAGAAAGGAATCCAAGGAATAATCACAGACAGGGTTGTGGTTTAGGCTTTTTCCATTTATTATTATTAAGAAACTCTGATTATTTAATTTCAGTTGATACATTTTCCAACAATATAGTAGCACAGATCATAATGCTATGATAGTCATTGTACTGTTATTTTTGTCCATGCTGAGTTATTTAGTTTGTTTTGTTTTTTTGGAGGGGGGTGGTTTTATTTTGTTTAGGCTATTTCAGATAATTTAAGTCAGTCAAATAAAGATGTTAATGAAGATTTTTCACATTTCTGTAAAATAAATGGGAAAATATCAGATCTCACATCTTCAAATAGATATATTCAGTACCTGCTTATTTATAATTGTTGACTCATTATTTGATATTTTTGTCAATTTTTACTGTTTTGTTTTATTATATTTAATCCCTTAGACAGTGAATGCTTTCTATTTTCAAAATTGGAATATTAAACAAAAAAAATATTATTATTAGTAGTAGTAGTTGTTGTTGTTGTCATAGTTGTATAAGAAACACAATGTCTCAAAACATTCCAAAACGAAAAAACCTAATACTACGTTATCAGCCGTGAATAACACCCAGTTTCAAAAATGTGTGAAAGTGCAAAGGGAGTTCATTCATTTTTTTCATTTCTGATAAGCCTCTAGGATTCTACTTAATACACCCAAATACCACTGTATATGCTAATTTAATTAAATATTTGTGTCAGAATTGTCTTATTTTGCATCAGATATATTTTTTGTTTTTGCTCATACAGACTGGTTCAGACAGAAGGCTGACTTCATCTGTGCTTCCTGTTAATTCCAGTCATCAGCATATGTCCCACTATTCATGGCCGTGAAAACCATTTCATTGCGAACAAATTATAGTTAAGATGGAGTGCAGCCTTGGGTGAGGAGAGCTGCTGTGTCTGTCTCCTGAGGAATGCGGTGCAGAATGCCTCAGCTACTCTCTCTGGGCCGTCACTTCATTGTGTGCATTCCTCTCCTGGATCGAGCCTTGTACTCTATCTGCGTTGTGAGCATTCTGCGGTACTTGAAGGGGTCACTGTCGTCGGACCTTTTTGTGTGCGCTGATTGATGATAATCAGACAGTTCCAGTATGTGCTGCTGTCATCAAAGCCACTGGTTCACAGCTCACTGATATGTGCAGATAAGTAGTCAGCCATGCATCAGCCTGATGTCATTAACTGTCCTCAGACCGTCATAGTCCCTGCTACAGGCCACCACAGTCGATGTAATGAGGCCACAGATGTAGCTGAAGACATCAGGACATTTGAGCTCCGTTTACTTTAAAGGGGTTATATTTTGCTAAACCTAATTTTCTTTGGTCTTTGGTTAATTTATTTGTGCATTTGGGGACCCTAACACTTCAAAAAGTTTTAATTTGAACCCTCCAGCTGCTGCAAAACTATCTTTATATTCTTTCCAGCAAAAATCCTGTGGATTTCAATTCATGCTAAATTTGTTACATTTAATAACTAATTGCGCCACAGGTCAAGACTTCCAATGAACATTTCATCGAGTACAACATAATTGTTTATCAACAGCAGTAGTTGTACCGTAGTTCATAATATGCCCAAACTTTGAGCCAACTACCTAAAATGTTCAGTTGTTGGTTACATTAATGAGCACAAGTGGCTGAACAGGACAGAGCAGCACAGACAAAAACCCGGAGGGAGTGGGGTGTGAAGTGGCTCATTTGGATTTAAAGGGCCAGAGCTCAAAATGACCTTTTCTGGTCATTAGTTAGAAACAGGGTTGAAGATGGACCTGTGGAGTTGAATTAATGAAGAATTCAGACCTAAGCAGAGCATTTACAGTTTATGTAGACCACAGGGAAATGTCTCAAAAATAAATAATTCCATTTTAAAAAAGCAAAATGACACTTCTTTAAATGGCTGCAGGATTAAGAAGAGCCCCAGCCTTTCAGTAAATGTCACAGTTCTTATATTTTTATCGAATGAAATTTATAGCTTCCATGTACACTTCCACTCTAATTTCCAGATGTTACACACATGGGTATCTTTTTGTCTACCTATCTTATTTCCATTCACTCACTGTACATACTATCCATATTGAGATATCACAGAATTGTGCCAGATGACTATATATAATTTTTTTTTTTTCTTGAGCTCATTTAATCCAGATAATACATTTGCTGCAATGAAAATGCAATATCTGGTGTTTACACGCAATTGTGCATGTGCTGTGAGGAGAAAATGTGAATACATTAATTTAGCACATGTAAAGTGATTTATCAAACCTGAAACAATTTTGCGCATAGAAACTGTGTCCATATTTACCACGTTTCAAGGTGCAAGCGGTTTTTATGCGTAACTGCGCACACATGGAAGTGGTTATTGTCATAAGGAGACATCGAAACAATGACAGGAGATGCAGAGAATTTTTCACCCTCATGAACATTTTTGGAATGACGGAAGAAAAAAATTATTGAGAACCCCCCCCTCACACACACACACACACTCACACACACACCACCTCTAAAATGAAAAATAAATGAATGCATGACTCGTACAATACCTTCTATGACACAACTCCTCCAAGGTTACATTTCCTTGTGTCTGGTTCATTTCAGTCCCTTTAGTGCTGGTGTATCCCAGAGCAGTTTTTCCAGTGTATTGACTCCAGTAGTATACACAAAATCCTCATTTAAATAGGGTGGTCTCCAAGACTTTGCACCTGTTGTAATTTTTGCAAGCAATCTTTGTAAATCACCCACAAACTACAGTTCAACCCAACCACAAAATTCTAGATTGTGTAGGCAAATTAATATGCAAATTGGAACCTTTATAGATCTGTCTCTGTGTGTAAAACCATTGTTTGGCGTCAGATTTCTATATTTAGGTCTTACCCTCTCTTGGCTGTGGGAGGTAAACAGCTCCTCAGCTCTGTGATGCTTTGTTTCCTGTTAATTTCCCTTTTGTTGCTGATCGATCCAATTACATCTGAAGGGATTATCTTAAATCCACTTGTAACCAAACACTCCCCACATCCACCATGTTGTTTTACTTGGAATATACATGACATTACCTAACTTCCCTCACAAAACACGGTTATAGGTCAGTAAGTCCTCTTGGGCTTCATTAATATGGTTTGCAGTACATTTACTGTCTTGTACAGGTCTCAAGACATTATTCTACAGTGGTGAAGGTATAAATACTTATTACTGTGTCATTTTCATCGCTGCCTTCAGGGCTTCAGTTTGGTCTCTGGCCCACCTGAACTGATTTGCTCCCTCTCCAAGGGGCACTGAAGCAAACACCTTTGTAACCCTATAAAACACATGAGCTTGTAAATCACCAACATAGGCTGTGGTTCAGTATTGCAGATATGCAGAGCTTTAGCTCTTTATCTTATTCAACATTTTTTTTTCAGTTTGAAGTTGTTTCTTTCTATTTGTCAGCAGATCACTGCTTGAGGTGATTAAAAATTTTCATTCATTCATTACATGAACCCACTTCATCCTCACTAGAGCCTGTCACAGCTACTTATGAGTGAAGATGGAGTACACCCTGGACATATTTCATTGCAGAGCTGATTTTTAAAGCATTTATTACAATTTATTTATTTTGTGAGAAAATGCCTTATTTAGAATCTTAGAGCTACCAGTTTGTTCCTCGAACTGATGCTCAAGTGCATATGTACATTCCTCTCAGTTACTGTTGCACTGAATGAATGTTAAATCATTTCAGGATCACAAAACCGCTGACGTTTGCTGACTGTGTTGGAGATGAGCTGCCTCTCGGGTGGGAGGAAGTTTATGACCAGCAAGTGGGGGTCTACTACATCGACCATATCAACAGTGAGTACATCCATCCGCTTTCTCTCAACCTATAAAAATGAAACTGGTGTAGATGCAAAGAACATACCAACTCTGTGATTCAGAAAAAAACATTATCACGCATTATCGTTGGATTATTTGCTTATTATTCACTTCTGGCTGTTGACAGAGACCACCCAGATTGAGAACCCGCGGACTCAGTGGCGGCAGGAGCAGGAGCGGATGCTGAAGGAGTACCTCGTGGTGGCCCAGGAGGCCCTCGAAGCCAAGAAGGAGATGTACCTGATCAAGCAGCAGCGTCTGGAGCTGGCTCAGCAGGAAATGTTGCTCTTTCGTGAGCTCTCTGAGGATAACCGCTCCCTCACCAGTAGTAAGACACACTAATGTCCAGCCTACCTCCTTTTACAGTGAATATGTACCCAGACCTCTGTGGTTAATCACAACATATGCAGAGGAGCATCCATGAAAAGACAGATCTAGGACCGAAAAGACAGCTAACTGGAAGGTTAGATGGGTGTGACAATGACATACTCATGTCAAGTCATGTCCCTTGAACATTCTATATAGTTGATGTCTCTTCAGGAGCTGCTGGGGGTTTTAGATCTATGGAAAACCATCCAAAGCCTCAATCCTGGGTCACCCCACCCTCTCTTTTATCCCAGTTCAACCTCCGACTTCAGACAGCTGTCACACACAAAAGTATCCAGGGGGTGTGCATAGAGATCGGAGACACCGAATCCCCCTCAGCCTCAAAGATAACCTTCATGTCATCACTGTTCACTAACTGCAGATCCCCCTCTCTCCTTTCTCCTCCTCTGTTCACAGCGCTCTCCAGCTCGTCATCAAACGCGAAATACGACCCTGACCAAATAAAAGTGGAAATAGCTTGTAGACGAGAGCGGGTAAGTCATTATCAGAGGAGAACAATGGGCTGCAGCGAGGGGCCCTTGTTGGGCAGAAAAGGGGGCTGGGGTGTGGCCCCTACAGGATACTGTGCCTCTGGCCCGGGGCCTTGAGAGGATGAGGATGAGATCACCATCAAAGGGTCAGGCAGAGGCTAGGTCAGTGACTCACTGGGCCAAGTTGGACATTTCTGTGTGCTCAGTCATTTGGTGTTTCCTTAATCGGGGACTTTATAACCTGAAGTGTTAACTCTGAAAAGCTGAGCTGAGCTCAACTGAAATATGCTGAAATGAAAAATAAAAACAACGAAAATGCTCTGTTTATTACAAATCTGAATCCATATGAGGATATCTCACAAGTACACCATTTATAATTTTTCTTGATCTGATTCTGTCCTTTTTCCTCTATTTCTCTCATGTCTATAAGTAAATTGAAATTACTTTTGGTGTAAAATTAATGGTACGTACTCTAAAACTATAACTTAACAAATACAAGTAGAGATATTTTAATTTTAAAGTGTTAAATGTTTAACAGCTCCAGAAAAAATGTGAAGACCAGACTTGTATAGACTTCTGGGGTGTGGTGACAAGACAGATGGATGGTCATGACTGAACTGCTTTCATTTAACAGGAGTAAAACACCAACAGCAGTGAGATAGACTGACAAGACACATGAAAACTATGACTGGAAATCTTGGTTATTCCACTAACTAGTGATTTGTAATCTCTTCCGAAGTTGAAACAGTACTATTTTATTAAAATGTATTATTTGAGATCTTCACTATGTTGGGAACGTAACAAGTATTTTTTTTAAATCTGTAAGTCAATGCTATACATGACAATATTTCCGATTTGTGATTTTGAAGAAATCTGTTACTAGATTCTAGAATAAACAAACATCCCTCAAATGTGCAACTGTAAATGCTAAAACCAGGGGTGTTTTAATGTTTCCCAGGCTGTGTATTGTATTTATTGTCAATATACTGTCAGTGTCAATGCAGATACAGTATTAAACTAAAAAATACATGAGCAATTAGCAACTCTAAATTAGGCAATAATCAGATATGTTTAATTTTCCATGTTGCTAGACTAACTTAATCTTTAATATAATAGATCATTCAGGTGTTATTCTTCACCTGTTAACAATAAAAAAATAATAATTCTATTACAATAACAAAAAAATTTCATCTGCAATTTGTTTGGGTTAGAAAAGCCTTGGTTTTATGATCCAGTGTTGGTGGATGTGGATATGTATGTCCACTGGTCTTTGTATAAACATATCTGTGCATTCCTCTTTGCGAATAGTCATGACTAAGCACAGTGGTGGTGAGAGAAGCCCATTGTGTGCCATGGTAACCCGGTGCTCGGCCTTGTGTCCACAGCTCTCCAGGCTGAAGCAGGAGCTGGCCCAGGTGAAGCAGGAGCTGCAGTATAAGGAAATGGGTGTGGAGACCCTACAAGAGTGAGTGTTCCTCTGCCTCTGTGTCCCAGACCCCCACCCTTCCTCACATGGCCACCCCTCTCCCTCCTAGACACTGGCCCCACTGCTCTGCCCCCCACCCAACAGCCTTTTCCCTTTTCATTCTCTCTCACCCTCAGTGTTTGGTCTCGTGCTTTACCTTCAACTTAACACAGACTTTTTCTGAGTCCTCCCCATTTCCTGTCCTTATCTTTGTTCATATTTACTGTTTCATTCAGCTCAGCAGGTTATCTGATTTTAAAATGCATGTCCCTAAATCATTTCACGCTGCTTACTTTAATTATCTTAGAAGACGTTATTTTATTCATCTATCCCAGAAAGTCACTAAAATTCAAAAGACTTTTTATCTGTGTCCAAACCTAAAGGCTTATAGGAAAATAAAAGGATAGTTTTATTTAACTTTCCTCTTTCTCTGACTTTGTTGTCTTGGTGAGTGTGTGATATTTTTATGTGCTTACACATAGTGTCTTTTTGTGCTGGGAACATTTCTGAGCCGTTCCAAATTTCATGTTAGAAAATAGAGGCTCCACCTCTTGGAGGGAAAAAGAGAGCATTTGAGAAAAAGGCAAATGGAGGGAGTTTTGATGGAAAAGGGGACTCCACCTCAGGAAGAGGATGCACCAGTGGAGTACAGGGAGCCAAGGCTCAGCCTGGAGAGGAAGTTGCTCCATGGAGAGGGAGAGGGGGAGGGAGGGGGGGGGGGCTCCAGAGCAGTTTCAAAAACACAGAGATATCTGGCAGCAAATTCCTCTGCACTTCCTGAGGCCTGGCAAAGAGTCCTTATCTCTTAGATAATACACAACTCGAGTGATTCCCAGAATAGCCAAGAGAATACACAGCTTGCAGAAAACACGGCAGCATCCTCCTCTGAGTTTTTTTGTGCGTATGTGTGTGTGCACGCACTTGCTCATATGCGTGTTTGTGCCTTTGTTTTACCTCTGTGTGCGTCCCATTGTTTCTCTAGGTCGGTTTTGCCCAGTGAGGTTGAGGCCAGGAGGGACCCTACGGCTGTTGTTTGTTCAATCTTAGCTGTTGTCAGCAATATAGCTAATTGTTCTCCACACTATGTCGCATCAGATAAACAGCCTTTTGCATATATTCCCCTCCCCTAAAGCCATCATTATGAGACTAAAAGAATTCCGGAGTTCATCTCTTTACCACAGTTTGGCACATGTATATCTTTTCTGCTCATCCGTATCACAGACCATCATAGTTTATCTTTGCAGCTGTTGTCCTTTTTCTGACATCAGACATAATTTCACTGCACCAATATAACCTGAGATTAAGTATTTATGTAGTCCAAAAGCCTAATTGACTTTAAAACATATTACTTGTTAAGAAAATATTAGCTGGTGCTATAGAATGTAGGGCGGGGGTTCAGTCCAGGCAGGCACCGAGGGGTGGGCAGTGGCTTTTTTTTTACTAAACATATAAACTCCCAGGTCCTGCCAGTGGGGCGGGGGAACAAAGCAGGGCTTGTTTTGGGAGGAAGAGGCAGGGTCGGTGAATGAACAGTACCTGCTGTTGAAGGCGAGTGAAGGAAGCGGGCTGTGGTGAGAGTGGGGGCCACGTGCCAGGCCCACTGATGGAGGAGGCACCATGCCTGCCTGCCGTGCCCCACCAGCAGCAGCTCCCCGGCCGACCAACAAACCCCCCTGCACCAACCGACCACATGGAAGAAAACAGGCTGATTCACTTCAAAGGAGCGAATCAGAATAGTTCAGTTCATCAGCATCAAGATTAGCTTTTTACATTGGCCTGTCACATGTACTGTCAGTATTTCATAACTGACCACAGTCTAAAAGCAGCTCATGAATGTTACATCCCTCACAAAAACACTTCCCATGTCTGTCTGGTGATTCTTTGTTTTCTCTAATGACTTATATTCCACTAACATCTTTTCCAACATGAAGCAACACCCTGTTTCTACTGAGGAATGTACGATGTCATTCTTTAACTTTAAGAGGTTGCACTGTCCAAACTCCGCACATAGAATACATCACATTTTAGCATGTACAAAAAGACTCCCCCCCCCCCCCATAATTAATTACAAGACCTGTCCCTCCTACCCCCTTCTGCTGAGAAAATTCTATTAAATACGCAATGTGCTATTGTCGTTTCAGAAAGAAATGCTAGTTAACAACACATAATTATAGTTTCAGCATTTTACATATTTATCTCCAGAAATATATAACCTATATTCATTAAAACTTTATTTAAGGTTGTAAAAACAACTGAGGTGAGTGCTGAATTTGTTATGTAACAGTAAAAGAAATACTTTGAAAGAGACAAGAACATGTAAAAGACTATTAAATAAATTAATTAAAGGTAAGGTAATGTAGTCAGCGTTCCCACTGAGTATTGAATCTTTAAAAGGTATTAAATTTGATATGGTAGGTCTTACGTTTATGTTGCCATAAACTTGTTCCCTGTATTGTGTGTAAATATATCTGGGAAATGTCCAAGCTACAAAGAAAGTAACATTATTCTACTCAGTTCCAGTTTATACTGAAATTGGGAACCAGTTATTGCTAACTTTGCAGCCCCCAGTGAGAAATGACTTGCAACAGTGGGAATCAAGGCATTGGAGTAAATCAATGCATTATCATTAAATTCGAAGTCACAAATTTTTGCCAGTATAGCTGGGAAATGGGCTGTGAAACAGTCATTAAATTCTGTTCCAAGTAGTCTTAAAAAAGCTCTTAAAATTCTTAAAGTTAACTTGTAAAAAACCTGTAGAAATCTTGTATACTGAGTTAAAACACTTTCTGAAATTCAGTCCATTTTGCACGTGCACTTGTGCAGAGTGCAAAAAAAAGAAACTGTCCCCTTAGTGTCTTAATTTAAAATTTTCTGGTCATTTAGAACACTTGTGATGAAGAACAACATTGAAAGACAATAGTGAAGTGATATCGGAGTAAAAAGAAATACCACTAAGGGCTTTACTAATAAATATAATTCTAGAAAAGAAGAGCTAACTAACTTTGGCAAAGTAGCTCACAGTGTTAGTATTACATTTATTATCAGTACTAGAACAGAATCGTAAATACATGTACAAGTCCTTTTGATTGTAGGGTACGTAAAAATAGGTCTGTTACACTGGTTGAAACATTACTTCAATCAGAATTATGTAACAAGCAGTAAAAGCGTAAATGTTCTGTCATAGATTTACCTGCCACCTGAGTTTTAATGAGTCTTCAGAAGTCTAAAATACAGCAGGACAGAAACTATTAATGTACCACTAAGTCACAAAGTTAAAACTTCATGCACATGCAGGTATGTTCATTTGTGCCGTTGTGTTGCAGAATCGACAGGAAGATGTCCAGCAGTCAGACTAACTACAAGCTGGACGAGGCTCAAGCTATCTTCAACGAACTGCGCAGCATCAAAAAGGCCATCAGCACAGGCGAAAAGGAAAGGCAGGACCTCATCCAGGTAATTCCTTTAAAAAACTGACTCCTGTCACTGTTGTTTTTATTGTTGGAATATTCTATGCTGACCTCTAGTGTTTGTCAGTGTACTGCTGCTGCATTGTCTTAATAAGCACATTTCCAGACGTCTGAATCACCAACCACATCTCTGAATCTGTCAGCAAAGCAAAGAATGTCATGGAGTAATAATGTATAAATAATGGAGTGGTAACAAGACAGTGATTCAAGGCTGATCATCGGACCGCATTTGAAGACTCATTTCCTGCTAATATCTCTTTATACACTTGAAATGGAGCTCAATGACCCACTAAAAATGTTATTAATAATATGTCTAAAGGATAGTTTGGAAGCAAAAGCCACCTTTCGAAGGTTAATTTTGGTAATCGCTTTTCCCTCTTTGTCAATGTCACAACGGCCACGTTTCCAATGAAACACCCAGGACTTTTAGTAAGTAAAACTTTATTGTCATAACACATGTTTACAAAATGATTCGCTCACTTAAAAAGGAACAGATGAAAGAAAAGTGCATGAAAAGTCAAACCAGGAAATATTTTGACCTGCGTATTAAAAATAAGAACAGCCAAGGACGTAATATATGTACAAATAGATATAGTAACAGAAATATACGTACACACCCACTCATAAAAGTAACTGTTTACTGTAAAAACACAAGATGATAAGAGTGAGTTTTTAGAAGCTGATTAAAGTTCAAACCAATGATTCTCTTCATTTCTGCTTTTACATGATTTTTGTGTGCAACTTCCTCTAGATCAGTGTTTTTCAACCCTGTACCACACATGGGGTCACCTGGAATTCAAATGGTGTTGCCTGAAATTTCTAGTATTTGATTAAAAAAAAAAAAAAAAAAAAAACTTACTAATGAATATATATATAATAATAATGAGTTGAGAGAGACCATCACAGTCCATAAAAATCATGACAACCTGTGAAGCTGAAGCACTGTGGTTCTGTTTATTTGCCAAATGTTCACTGTGGTCAGTTTCAGATGCTGCAGCTCTTTCATAATTCATAGTTTAATAATTGTTTGTTCAGTATTAATTGTCAGCCTTGTCAATACATTCTGGACTGAATGTACATATCCTGACCAAGAAAATAAAATTCCCTCTTTGTGCAGTAATCTGAACCTGAATTTTCTGCCTCCATCCATAATAATATACCTTATATAGCCTAAAAATCTAAAATGAACATTCATTTGCTACATAGTATAGCAAATTAGTGTATGATCAAAAAAAATTTAAGTTTAGCAAAAATAAATGTCTGTTTTGGATGTCTGGGGTCACTGGAAATATTTGATGTTAAAATGGGGTTAGGAGTTAAAAAAAAAAAAAAAAAAGGTTGGTAACCACTGGTCTAGATAAATGCAATACAAGGCCTGGACTTTGTATGATTTATTCAGTAACCCCATACTAATGTGTCAAAGCACAATGAAAATTTGTATGACTTCTTTAAAATGGTGACCGAAATGCATTCTTTAGATTCTCCAGTAGCCACATGACCCATACCAGTGGAATTTGTTTTGGTACAGGAGACTGTGTATTAAACTCTTGAGCTCAATATGAATATAGACAACAACGTACAAACAGCATTTTATGACACATATTGCACATATGGACATAAGGGATACAGGAAAGCCTTACATCTGCCATCATGAATCACTAATACATTACACTTCTATTAAAACCAGTTGCTGCAAATACCACACAGCAACATATCTGAAGTAAAATAAAGCCCCTGGAACTAAATTTGGACACTAGTCATTAGGATACATAACACACAAACCACCCAACAGTTACATTGTCACCCATGCTGCTATGTTTTTAACATTTATCTGGATGTTAAATTGTGACCACACTGTTAAATATATGATAATTAAACTGGAACTAATTGTGCATATTTCTATATATAGCTATATATTTGCACTTCCTGGTTCCTGAGACACAGGAAAGTAAACATCGTTTTTTTTTTTTTGTTTTTTTTTAACATTAAATAATTCTCTTCTCAGATACATTAAGTAAAGCTGTGAAATGCGTTGCTGCGGCTTAAGAGAATATTTATACTCATATTTATATTTCATATTTTAATATATACTGCACATTTCCTACTCTTAATTCCCAGTTATTTAGATTTATATATTGTTAAATGTTTGTTTTTGTTTTTTTATTACACTGGATACTTACAGCAGTGTAAACAAAACCTTGTGCATTGTACTACTTGTGTTCAACAATGGCAATAAACCTGATCCTATTCTATTTGAAGGTGTCTAATTCCTGGAGGTAAATGGCCTACTGATATAATGTCAACTATTGTTATATTATTTGGAGATAGTTATGTAGATTCTTTAATAAGTTTGATTGTCTCATCCCACAGAGCTTGGTGAAACTGACGGTGAACTTCCAAAGCAGCTTGTCCATCAGCGACTCGGCCAGCGAGGTGGCAAATAGCACTGGAACCGTGGGTGACTCTTGTGTTCTGCAGCAGTACTGTGACACTGGCTGTCAGACTGACTTAATGGGAGAGGTAGGAAACACTACGAGTCCTCCCTTTGATGAGTAGACAAGATGACTGAAGCTGCAGGAAGCTTATGTTTCCTCCCATCATAAATCTGAAAGGACAGCACATTAGATCATATTTGTAATCCATGTTTCAATGTATATTTAAAACCACGGTCAGTACTTTTTTTCATGTCGTTTTTCTCTCAAGTATGGTTCCCAAGATTCCTCACATTTGGTGGACAAAGTGAAACTCAACTGGCAGTATGAGGAAGCCAAGAAAAAGTAAGTCTGTGTGGTTGTTTGTTTATCAGTCATAGTACTATGACACAGTGACATGCAGCTCTGACTCACTGGTCCTGCCGGCCCCCACTCTTTCCTTTGCCCTGCGTTCAGTCCAGTGGGAGGACGTGTTTTAATAGTATTTGCGCCTGGTGGCCAGGGCTGCTGAGCGATGTCTGGCTGCAGGAATGAGCTGGGTGGTCACATTCTTCCCTGGCCACACTGCTGCTGACTGTGTGCAGCCTTTGTGTGACTGGCCAGTGCCTGCCTCAGTACACACCCTGCTCCTCCGCAAGGTGGTTTAATATACACACTGTGTGGAGTTTGGTTAAATATATCCCAGCTCAGGCTATAGCAGGAGAAATTATATGTTGGCAAAGTAGGCGTCAAATGAAGCCTGAAATAATGAAGTGGGCCCAGGTATGACTGGAGCGGATTTAATGATGCAGGATGGACAGTGTATGTTCCCACTGTGATGGGCAGTGGCAGCACCATGTTATTATGATGGCTCCATGCAGTCTTTTTTTTTAAAACAAGATTTATGTTGCTGTGGTGACCCAGCAACAGCATTGCCAACCATGACATCAGGGAAGGAGAGAGAGAGAGAGTGAAGGAGAAGGGAGACCTGTGGAAACTTGCATGCTCTGTCCCTGAGTCACTCTGTCTGAGATCCAGCACACATAAACACAGTTATTTCATCCTGAGCTGAGGACTTGGACCTCTGAGGTCCCACTCAACTCTGTCTGCACAACATCTCAGTGACACGCACCTGTGCGACCACTGGCCAATGCAGCAGGTAAAAATTACCACGCTCAATGCTGTCATTATAGTCTCAAACTTGAAGTGTACTTCACTTAAATATGTGAAGCTGATTCTGCCACAAGGCTATAAACGCTTGTGTAGAAACGGTGCAAGTAACAAACTCAGTAACCCTTCGTACAAATATTAATAACAGCTGCATGTCTCTTAAAAGTCTAAAGTCATCAGAATTGTGTTATTTCATTGAACTATGAAGTGAACATTATTTCCATCTAATGTGTAAGTCTAAGCTCAATGACGTCTGCTTGAGAACATCACATATAGTGTTTGATGAAGCAAGGGCTGAGTGACATGTTCTAGTGAAGAAGGTTACTTTTGTTTTGTTTTTGTTTTTTTT
>JAPSES010000258.1:15003392-15024406 GCA_029822895.1 Maxillicosta whitleyi
TAATAATAATAATAATAATAATAATGGATTAGATTTCTGTAGCACTTTTCTAGACACCCAAAGCACTTTACATTACTGACCTATTATTCATTCGCTCTCACATTCTCACTCTGGTGGTGGTAAATGACATCTTTAGCTACAGCTGCCCTCTGGTGACACATGGACTGACCCAGATTATAGTTTTAAGGCTTCACATGCAGTTGTTGCATATCTTTTTAAGCCTGTAACTGTTTGTGATGACTGTTAACAACTAAATAGATGACCCAAACAAACCACTGAGAAGAGGAAAGGTGAGGAAAAAGGTTTATGATGTGACAGGAAATACCAGAAAGTGACTGAACTCTGGCAGGAGAATCGGTAGCAATAGCATAATATATCAGACACACTGCACCTCCATCAGTTTTGAGTATTTATTTATATATAGGTTGGTGGTTTTACCTAAAATTAGCTGTCTCTACAGACTATAGTACATATTATTAGCCTCATAGCATAATTACTTAAGTCATACTTTTTGCCAAATTGCGATATCTGCATAATTTTACCTTTCTAACACGGCTGCTTAATTTTTAATCATTGGTCATGACCTGAAAAAAAATAAAACTCGACCTATTATGCTATGAGGGTAATGATATTTTAGAAGAAGAACTGATGACAGTCTCCAGACCATGAGATCTGATTGAACTTTGACATGAGGTTTTGACTTTATCTCCTTTTGACAGAATCCTGCAGCAGGAGAAGAGGAACGCTCTACTCCGACAGCTGGAGGAGGCAACACGCATCACCACCTACCTTCACTCCCAGTTGAAGAGGTACAGCACTCGCTCATTCTTTACATGTGAATGTCCTTTTGTGCATCTGTGTTTTGTTTTTAACACCTGTCTCTGTCTTCCCCCAGCCTCTCGGCCAGCTCGTTGACAGTATCGTCCAGCAGCAGCCGTGGCTCCCTTGCCTCCAGTCGGGGTTCGCTGGCGTCCAGTCGAGGCTCCCTCAGCTCCATTAGTTTCAGCGACATCTACGGCCTTCCCCAGTATGATCGGCACGACGGGGCAGGAGAGCCACTTGAATCCCACCTACGCTATCTTCTGCCTCCGGAGACCCTGTCCAGAGACTGTTCCATTTTCACTCCTGACCCCCTGACCCAGAGCAAAGCCAAACGCTCCCACGACACCCCACAGTCCCTGGCTTCTCTCTCATCTCGCTCCTCGTTGTCCTCTCTGTCCCCGCCCAGCTCTCCCATGGATACCCCATACCACTCTGCCCCTCAAGACTGCCCCCTCACCCAGATGACGGAGGAGTACATGGAGCAGGCAGGTCGCGGCCTGTTAGAGGGGCTCCGGGCCCAGTCGCAATCTCTGTCACACACCACCATGCTGAGCAGCGAAGACACAATTGGCCCCGCAGCCGTGCACCAACTGGACAACAAGAGTCACCGAGACAGCAGTGCACAGGGTGCTTTCACCTCCTCAGGCACGTAAACACAGCCATCCAGATAGATACAAATAATACACATTACCTGATGATTACTGTTGGATTAAGTGGATAAATGTGTTCTACTGTAGGAGTCACTCTGAGGGGAAATAGCGCCAACAGAAGTGGAAGAAGAGCCAGGAGAGTCTCTGCAGGTGTGTCTGAGGACGCCCTGGCAACAGACAGCGGTGTCTTTGAAGCCTGGGGCAGAAGGTAAGCTGGGGTCCAGCCTCATGATGCTAAAATAAAAACACAAGGACAACTGCACCTCCTGGTGATGGAGAAGAAAACTGCTGCAGAAAACCGCTGACAGACGACAAAGTAAAGGACAAACCAGCATCAAGTGTTGGCATCTTTAATGCACCTTAACACCGATTCTTCAGTCTAGGACTTTTAGTGGAGGGATGAACTCCCTCTATCGGTTTCGATAATGATGGATGATCCAACACATCAGTCTAAAATCTCCCAGAGATCAACCCAAACTACACATATCTCCCAAAATCTCTGTTAGGTTGTTCTGCTGACTACAAATACTAAAAGATTCAGATTCAAAATACTTTATTAATCACAGAGGAAATTGTGTAAATAATATTGGTTAGGTATCGCCACTGATTTCCAGAATTGATTCAATTATGATTCACAAGCCACTGGTTTGTTTTAGTTTGATTCTGTTAGGGATATTTCAGTTGAACCTGTTTCATTTGCTTGGATCTGAAACAGATCCTCTGAGAAATACTGGTGTAAACTGTACAAGCACTCAGGAGCTCTCATTGCTTCATTTTATGTAACCAATTGGAAATTTGTGAGGCAGGGGAGATTGGGGCTTGTCCCATTTGACACTGCATAGAGGCAGGGTACATCTGGAACAGGTCACCAATTCATCTCACTGAGAACACAAGCAGTTACATTTAATTCAATTTAACCAACAAGTGCCACTGAGGGCTTCATGTACTGCAGGAGTGATGGAGTTTAAGGCCAAGATTAACTCACCCACAGGAAAAGGCATTAACAGTATCTACAGTATCTAATTGATCAATCACTATTGGATCATTACAAGTTCTTACACCAAAGACAAATATGAAACACATCATCATCAACCATTCAACATAAAAAAGCAAGTTTTTTTTTTTTCTGTATTTGCATGTTTTGCCTCCTCCATATAAAACCAGCTGAAGGCAGATATAAACGGTGCTATACAGTTTTAGACAGGACATGTGTATTATCATCCTGAAAGTAAACTGTCTCATTGAGGTTTTCCATCTATATTTGATGTCTTTAAAAAGATGAAGCAAACATAAGTAGCTCTTTGAATCTTCAAAAGTCTATTGTGTGACCTTGCTGTAAATATCATTATCAAAGATGAATTATTTAAAATGGTATTTGTCACTTAGGCTCTGTAACTACATTTAGGGTGTTTTAGGATATTACATAACAAAAAGTGTTTGTTTGATGAGGAAGGCAGTTTGTTTATTGGTTGTTTTGTCCAACAGGGCTGAAGAAGCTGAGGAGATGTCTTACATCAAAGAGCTCACATCTGTGAGCGAGCCCACCCAGATCCAGCTTGGACTGCTGTGAGTAAACTGAGTGCACACTGTATGTGTGTGTTGAGCTCATATCCTGTTAGTATCAGACTCCATATTCTCTGTGTTGTACTTGTCTCTTTATAGGTGGGAGTCCAGTTCTCAGTCTCTCAGACTGCATCTGTTACAGCTTAGGAATCTGAACAGGTCCATAGTAAGAGATGGTTATAAAGTGTGAGTATGATCAGTACAGTGACCACACCTTCACACCACCAGCTGGGCGTGGCTCAATTGGTAGAATACTTTGTCCCATGACCAAAGGTTTGACAGTTCAAATCTAGGCTCCTACTGTACACATGTTGAAGTGTCCTTGAGCAAGACACTGAACTGTAAATTACTCCCAGTAGGGTCTGGCATGGTAGTGCCTTGCATGGTACATTAGCATAGTAGCTGCCTACTGGTGCATGAGTGTGTGTGTGAATGGGTGAATGTGAGGCTTTGTAAAGTGCTTTGAGTACCAAGGTATAGAGAAGTGCTATATAAGTGCACCATTTACCTTTCTGTCTTATTTTTACCACTACTAGTTTAAGTAATTAACTATTTAATTTGTTAATGGATGGGTAGTACCAGAACTTAACCCAGTATCCAACTGGCAAAGGCACGTTACACCAATTTGTTACTAGTTCATCACAGGGCTTAGATACACACAAACATGCCTACTACTCATATTCACACCTATGAGCAATTTAGATGGACTACTTCACCTATTAAGGTCATTGTCTTTGGGTGGTGGAAGGAAGCGGAGTACCCGAAGAGAACCCACGCAGAAATGGGTTGAACACGCACTTTTTTGCTGTGAGGAAAATAGTGCTATCCACTGGATCACATGTCACCAGAAATTAAACAGAAATTAATCAATGAATAATAAACACAAAACAATGCAACAAACACATTCTAAATACATGGATTTACTCAAATGTTTTAATATAAATTAATTTGATAGTTGGTGCAGTGTTTGCAGTTCCAGGCCCTTCTCAGTTCTCCTTATATCTGTGTGTGTTCTCTCTGAGTCCCTCCCACCATCCAGTCACATGCACCAACAGGTTAACTTGTCGATCGAAATCAACACAAGTGTAAATGTGGAAGTGAATGGGTGTTCATTTATACATTAGCCCTGTGATGAACTGGTAACCTCCAACCTCCAAGCTGTGCACCACCTTCCCTCATAGATATCCAGGACCTGACACCCCCAAGATCCTCCTGAAGACTTCACAGTTCAGAAAATGGATGGATTTTATCATTTATGTCTGTGTATATCTATAGTGTCTTTAGTATTACCTTTTTCCATCGTCCAAAGATCGAGGCTTTTGTCTAATACAAGAAAATTAAACACTAAACACTACTAACACTAAAACTAAATAAAAAATAAACTTAAGCTAGTGAGTTGCTCAAAGTAAAAACTGTCATCATTATAATAACTGTGCTGCCATTTAAAGAACATAATTGTACTTTCTGCACTGTGTGTTTAATGTATGTCATCTGATGATTCTTTGTCTCTTTGTGCAGGTATGTGAAGGTGCATTTGATTCCACTGGACGCCGGCAGAGCCTGTGCGTTTTACTGTTGTACTGCGTTGGAACCGCAGTCTCAGATGAGTTTCAACGAAGGCTTCCGCATTCCTGTCCCTGCAAACGCCCTGGCGGTGTGTGCTCTGCAGCTGTCTGTCTGCTCCCTGGGACCTCAGGCTCAGGAGGAATTACTGGTGGGTCTGAGGGTCTCCAACCAGGAGGTCACTGAACTGTTTGCCATCAGTTAAGTCAATGCTAATGACAAGTAAAATGTTGCACGTTTACCTGCAGGGTAAAGCTCAGGTGAGCCTGGCAGATTGCGAGGGAAGTGCAGAGATGGTTTACCACTCGCTCCAAGTCCAGATGTTGAGCGGGACGGAGCTCCCGAGACCTGAACAGAAGAACCTCAGCCACCGCAGACAGCACGATGGTCAGGAAGAAGAGCAAAGGCCCAGAGCCATGGTAACAAGCACACATCCGCACAGTAAATCACAGCAGTGTCAACTAAATGTGACAGCATAGAAAGTGATCTCCACAAATTTGCCTCAGGGAGAAAAACAAAAAGATAGTGGCAGTCATATTCTCTTAAGGAGGGGCAGGGAGAGAAGTATTCTGTATTTCACAATGGAGAAGAGAAAAAAATCCTTTTCTTGTGCTCTTTGTGTAAGGAAAAATCTAAAACAAACCGCAAACAATACATTTGCAAGTTAGAACAACATTTTCTGATATTACTTCAATAATAGTAGTTTAATCTTTTGACAGTTTAATGAAGTTTGTTCGTGCTTCACCTATCTGCCAAACAAAAGCAAATCTTTCAAAGACTTGAGGAAAACAAGCTTATATAATATGTTTAATGTTGTATATTGACTATCTTGAATTTCTCTTGGGATCAATAAGTGTCTGTCTGTCTGTCTATCCATCTATCTATCTACCTACTTACCAGGAATTCCATAACTCCACCCATCAGTTGTTGTCCATCTATAAATTCTTTTTCAAGAATCATCTGTTCTGAAACAAGAATGACTTGATATTTGTTGTTCTTGGGGTAAGGTCTACTAAGTTTGTTAAAATAATTGAGAAATATTGATCTTTACATTTTTTTAAATCCCCACTGGTTTGTAATGGAACGCATTTCAAAGTGCTGTAACTTGAAAACAGTTGAAGATATTGATATAATTACTGTTGGCAGTAGAGAGGATGTCACATATGGGCTTTTAGTTGGTGTCATGACCTTTGACCTTGACCGATCTTGAAAGGTCAAAGGAATGTCAATTAATGTCTTTAAATATGCCATTGGACTTTAGGACCCTCTGCCCAATTTTTCACTTGTTAGTCTAGTTTTTAGTGTATCCTCAAATATACGGTAAATGAAAAAAAATGAATCAAACAAAACTCAACAGGATTCTAGTTTTAGTCTTAAATATAATGATGCTGTGTTACTCACTGAATAAAGTGTAAAGGTCATTGTTTACATACATCTGTATTATGTATCATAAAGTTTTCTTCCTCAGACAAAAACTCATAGCTGGTTATTTTGACACTGTTTCCTAAAATCTACACAAAGGATACTATGTTACTCAATATTTTTACTGTGTTCGACAGAATTTCAGCAACAGTAAAACCACAAATCACCTCTGTTTTCTGTAGTTTGTGTTGTCAATAGCCACACTACAAATCTGTTTTAGAATAGTTCAAACAAGGTCAGAACTGTCACAGTTTAGTCTGAGCTATGGATCAACAAATGGTGAACTATTAAGAAAATAATATCACATAATAACTTTACATTTTCATCATATCATAATCAAACTTACCCATTAGAAGAAACATCATTTCAGCATCAACCACCATTTTTTAGAGCTGTGTCCAGTGGTGAAAGCAGCAACAGTGCTTCTAGCTTTTGTTGCTTTCTTTGACTAAAAGTTGTCTTTTAATGGTTCTCATCCCATGTGGTTGTTTTCTGACTCTTAAAGTCATTGACTCCATGCTGTTTAGTTTTCCTCACCATATGAGACCAGCAGAATCCTTCTAATGGTCTCATAAATCTGCAGAATATTTGGTGTAAATGTATTCTGTTCAGATTTCATATATTTGCAGCTTTGGCATAACTTCATAAATCTTAATTCTGAACTCTTAATGATTCTTTTGGGTCATATCTGGATATTTTAAAGTGCAAATACTACATATGGCTCCTTTTGAATATATCTTCCAGAGAATTTACTTCTGATGAAGTCATTTGTTACCTGTAAGTCATTATTATAGTTTCCTCTTTCTGCTGTTGTGTAGCAGTGTGCAGGTGTTCAGATCATCAAAGGGCAGAACTGACAAGAATGTGGCTCATAAGCCAAACCAGCCTTCATACAGCAGCTGTCAGAGGAGGAGGGAGTGTTGACTGTAGTAGTATGTAGATGCTGTTTGATAGTTGGATGTTTGACTTTGCAGGACACTGTATGCACTCTGCTGTCACGCACCAACACCACCACACATTTGGAGGAGAGGGATGCTGAGAAGAAGAGTGAGGAGCCAGGAGAGGCAACATCTGAGAGGTGCCACAACTTTTCCACCTCAGACTGAATTTAGTCATCATGTGTTTCATTTAAATTGGCCTCCAGTATATTCTCGGTGAAGTGACGAGGGTTTGTTCAACAGGAGTTGGCAGGCGGAGTCCGTGGACAGCGGCTGCAGCAACAGCACAGCGTTCCCAGCTCTGTGCTCAGAAGGCCTGTGTGCAGAGGGTGTCTGTATCACCACTGGAGGGCGCTGTGAACAGACCACCAGCAAACTGTGTGCAGTGAAGGTAAAGGTCTGCAGCAGTAACTGACATCAGGACACGTGTGTGGGATTAGAGTGAATTAAAATGCGGTTGAATCACTGCTGCAGGTGGAGAAGGCGACCATGACGGAAGGTCCCTTCCCAGAGCCGGTACGAGTCCGGCCCAAGGAGAGGGGAGCGCGCTGGGGTCACGCCTCTCCATTCATGAGAGGCAGCACCATAGTTCGCTCTCAGACTTTCTCTCCTGGTGCTCGCAGTCAGTATGTCTGCAGGGTGAGTTTATACATGGTCTGTCACCAATAGGGTGGGAATCATAGAGTAACACACAATACAGTACTGTTACTATAACAACTGCATATAACGACTGCATCACCATACAATATTTTTGTTTGTTTGTTTATTTTCTATTTTAAATATCAACTTTTTAAACCAAAAACCAGGAAAAGCTTAAAGAAAAAAACATTCGAAAAGGAGCAGGATGAAGTTTAACTTATACGTATACTCCTACCCTCTTACTCCATCTTTTTGTACTGCCCAGATGTCAGCAACTTCAAAAATCTTACACTTATCAAAACAAATTCTGACCTAGCCTGCCCACAATGCAACAGTGTTATATTGTTATACTCTGTGATATTGTTTCAAGGCTGACATCATCCACGCAAAGATTCATTAACATTTGTCAGCTCTTAAATGTTCAGGTTTAGTCTGTGTTAACCTGAACTTTATATAACAATAAATACTGAACAGAAATGACTTCAGACAGTGAATAATTCCCATAAGATGGTGAGCTGCTGCTCTGAATTCAGATTTCTGACAGTTTGATTTACACAGATGTTTTAGATGTTCATTCACAAACTAACTATAAATGCTTTGACGTTTTCCTTACTTTTTAAATGTTAATGCATTCTAAATGTAAAGCAGGATGAATTACAACACAGTCCATGTAACTGACAGATAAATTACTGCATTACTGGCGTATTTATATTAGGGAAAACATGGACTTGTGGGGTGGGGGGTGGGGTTCAGCCACCGGGGACAATATTCAGAGTGCAGAATTCCACAGAACCATAGCACTCAACTGAGACTGACCTGAGAAGTAACACAGCACACTGCTGCATCTAACATGTAGCCCCGCCTACTTTCTCCATCGTCGACAGCAAAGAACATCATAAAACAACATATAGAGTATGTAGAACAATAATTCTTTTTTTTATTTTATATACTATCACTAATTTGTCATTTCTTCCATCAGTTGTCACTGTAATGTGGTAGAAAAATGCACAAAAGAATTCACTTAAGCATTCACCATATCCGTATCACGACAGTACTCTGGCAGTAGCCGTTGCCAAATGATTAACGTATGCGGAGTTTATGGTTATATGGCAACAAGAAAAAGCCAAAGAATACCACCTCAGGAATTCAGAAACCAAATAAAACTAGAGGAATACGTCTGACAGGTTTGTCAAAGCCCTAGAGCCCAACAGGTTTTAATCGGTTTGACCCATACTTCTGGTGTGAAATTCTGAACCAGTTCTTCATGCTTTGAAAGACACAAAAAGAGAGTTCAGTTTAAGAGCACTGCCAAGCCTCATACCAGGAGATTAATGTGATCAATAAGATGGACCGACTGCTATTAAAAACAAAGGCTACAACTGAAAAAGTAATTGGACAAAGCAGAAACAGCCCCCAATTTATTCTGTTCACATGTGTGTGAAGCTATAAATGAGGTTATTTTTCCTATATCTGAAAAGGTTGAAATAAAAAACATCAAAAGCCTAAAAATGTAATGAGTAATTAACCTGTCATGAACAGAAAATGAACAGAAGTTGGCGCTTGTAGGAAAACAAACAGTTTGAACCAACTGTGAACTGGTACCAGGTGTGTGTTGGTGGAATGGGGGCATGTGACCTGTTTCTGTGCTTTAATATTTGATTGTCTTTTACCTTCCAGTTATATCGAAGTGACAGCGACAGCTCAACTTTACCAAAGAAATCTCCTTTTGTGAGAAACACAGTGGAGAGAAGAACATTACGCTATAAGCAGGTACAGTCTGGTTCTGAGTCCTCGTGCGTAAACATGTTCAGGGTGTTTATATTCGCTCATCTGAGGTCTGTTGGTGTGTAATGACAGCAGTCGTACCGCTCCTCCCTGGTCGAGCAGCCGACACGTACGTCTCTGGACCTGGAGCTGGATCTTCAGGCCTGCAGGACGCGTCAGAGGCAGCTGATGGAGGAGCTGAGCGCCCTGAGGGAGCTGAAGCTGCGTCTGGAGGAGCCTCAAGCCAGGGAGGCCACGGAGCTCCCCCACTGGGCTCTGAGGGACGAGCGCTTCCGCTGTCTGCTCAGAGAGGCCCAGAGACAGGTGAGACCCGCCGCCCAAAGCCGACCTGGTCACAAACACCTGGGAGATCTGGCCTCGACAACGCTGATGGTGTTTGTGTTGTGCTACAGGCGAGCCAAAGCAAACAGGAGCAGCGGCAGGAGGAGGCAGCGGAGAGGAGGCTGAGGAAGGCCTCCAAAGAGGTTCTGCAGATGAGGGGGCAGAGCCAGAAGGAGCCCCTACCCGTGCAGACATTCAGGTCAGGACCCACCCCAAAATGTTGTCTCTTTAATTCTAATTTATATAAATATTTGTATGGATACCAAATTTCTAATTTTTTTTTTTTTTTTTCATTTTTCACTCACAGTAGTGTAATCATTCTGTCATCTGTCCGTCTGTCTGTCCATTCAACGATATAGTCTCATTATCTGAAGAATGCATTTAAGATATCTGCACCAAATTTATACTATGGATGCAACTTGGCATGGAGCTGAAGCCTATTGAAAATAGGTCACATTGACCTACTTTTTCAAGGTCAAATGGCCTTGTGTGGTTTTAATATCTGAGTAGGTTCAAATATAAATATGTGTGTAATAAGCTTTACACAAACATGATCTAATCTAAATTATAGGGATCTTTCAACAGAATCTTACACTATATTTGAGGGGGATAAAAAGTGTGCAGCACTAACGCCGACACTGTTATGGTAAATTTCCATCAAACATGATATTTAAGTCACAAATTTACATGTTTTTTTCTAATTTTAAAAAAAATATATCTTCAGTATAATTTTTGCTCTCCATAATTTCCTCCTGTGGCCCAGATTGGACTCTTTGGCAGGACAGTTTTGGCTCATGGGCCGTACGTTTGATACCTGTGCTTTATAAACTTAGAGTATTTCACGTTTGTTCTTTTTTTTTTCCTCAAATGTACCACCTCAATCTTAGAAAATTTGTCTTCTTTCGTTTTCTTTTTTTTCTTAAAAATCTGTAGAGGGCATTTTCTCATAATTTTACCACTCTTATCTTATCTAGAGGTATTCTTTTTTTTTTGTTTTCCTATAAATGTATCCACTTTAATATGATAATTTGAGTCATTTCCTCACAAATATACAGAATTCTAACCTCAGAATGTTTGAGGTTTTTCACATAAATGTACCACTTTTATCTTAAAAATAAATTTACCATGTAATCCTTGGAAATTTAGGTTTTGTTTTGTTAATTTCCTTCCATAAACTGTTTGAGAGAACTCCACTTTTTTCCACAAAAAACCTAGGTGTGTATTAAATTAATGTTTTTGTGGGGGTTTTTTCTCTGCAGAGAGAAGATGGCTTTTTTCACAAGACCAAGGTTCAACATACCTCCTTTGCCAGCTGATGATGTATGAGAGCTTCTTTCTGTATTATGTGACTAAAGATGAAGTATTTGTTGAATTTTCTGAGCTCATGAAGTACAAAGACCTTTTCAATCGAGGACACATGGGTGACACGCAGATGATGAAGATAAGAAGGTTTCACATTTTGAGAAGTGTTTGTGCGGCTATTCTAGAACACCTTAGACACAGTTATTTGATGACAGCGTGGCTGTTCATTTCCTTTTTGGGGAAAACGCCTTTCATAACAAAACAGTATCTCTTTACTTCTGTTGTTTGTGCTTAATAAAAGCTGGAAGACGGGAACAAAAGTCAGTTTGGACATAATTCACTGTACTGTAACTTATTTTATAGTACTTTTCCTTGAAGGAAATTAAAAAACGCTTCCTGCTTTTTAAGTGTATTTTGTAGCTTTGAACAAATAGCACTTCAGTGTTTTTACATACAGTAAAATGGAACTATTGTCTGATTTTTGTTTCTGTTACCTAATTCTTAAGAGTTATTTACATAAAATGTCACTTTGTAATCCACTTTTATTACAAATGTCAATGTCTTTTGTTGTTATGTTATTAAAATTAATATTATTTCATGTACTTTTCAATATATGGATGAATATATGAGACACTGTTTTCAGATTTTTTTTTTTATGATGTCTGTATGAACATCTGCAGTGTTACCTCTTGTGAAGATAAAACCATTAAACCATATCTTGACACTTGGCATCAGTCACGTGTGACAGTGGGGAGTAAAACCTGGCAGGTTTAATAACTGACCCCTCCTGGGATGAACAACGCTTTCTGTGCCACTCACACAATTCTTTTCTTAAACTGTGTCACAGCGCGACACGTGATTTGTTTGGAACCACAGGCGGGTTTTGCTGACCCACTTGAGTGTAAACCTGCCAATTGTGAAGAGGCCCTACACCGGGGAGGCAGCTGTGTCAGCTAGTTCACTTTGTACGACATCCTGTTAGAGCCTTTCCACATAAGCCACTAGAAGCTGAGGAGCAGAAAAATGCCACTATTGTGACTCTACTGCTCTGCTCTCTGTCTGCTTTAAAATGAGTGAATTTGGAGACGTAAACACAACAGGTTCTAGGCTTTGTGAAAATAGCAGAGCACACCTAAACGTTCATATTCTTGTGGCTCATTCCCAAACAGAAAAATGTGGCTTGCTATTTAAAAAATGCCCACAGGGCCCTGCAGGTAAACCAGTCCTAGGCCTGTGCTTGTCTGACTCATAAATGGTAATTTATGCATTTCCCAGAGGAGACATTAGTGTAGGTCCAACGTTTGGACTGTCAGACTTGTACTGGTGTACTTTTAATGAAATTAAGTCAAAACCAATGAAAACCCTTTTTTCTGATTTAAGGCTAAACCTCACATTACTACCTCTTATCTGTGTGGTTCTTTTTGTTTTAATATGGTCAAACACAAATCTGTAGAGTCTGTAAACCTAAATATAATTCATCAGTTGATGTAACACTTTTATTCGTGTTATGAACAGGTATCGTGGGCTTAAAACACAAGCATCACCATCCAGGAAATTTACATCTGGATAAACCAGCTTCTTCACACATAAAATATGAAAATAATGCAGATGATAACGGTGCAACTGTAATTTAATATGATGTATACCTCTGATGCTGCCTATTAAAGATTTACAGGAACGTTTTGACAGCTGTTTGTTAGATTACAGTAATAAGAAAGACACTATAACAGGCAGTGTGTACCAGGGGTTTATCTTTCAACGTTTACAGCTCATAATCAAAAGTATTCACTCTAAATACACAGCCATCACACTATTCACACCATTTGTACCGTATGTTCCATTATAGAAGCTCTATTAAAAAATATCCACAACTCAAATTCAACAGCCTTTCATTGTGTTCCAAATGTGTAAGCCTCGGTTTAACCATAGATGAGTCACTGTACACAGAGATGAATAAATCTGCTACATTTTCACCTCAGCATCACAGCAAGTCTCACGTTAACGCACCAACCCCTGGGGGAGAACGGACAGTGAACGTCACCGATTTCAGTCCAGTCGGTGTCTGCACATCTGCCTTTACACGATGGGGATGGAAACAATGGTCGGTAGCTCCCCAATAGGAGGTGGGTTGTATTTCTCCACCCTCATGAGCCGCCGCAGGATGTCATCCCGATCCCGTGGCCATCCGTAAACATGTGTGTTCTGAAGCCAGTTTGGGACGTGACACTGAGATGAAAACAAAGCAGCGGAATAAGACAATGAAGAGACTCACAAGTTACCTCAGATATTGCTCTACATGCCATGGATCGTAAAATTTACCTTTCTCGCCCCAGGGAATAAAATGGGAATGAACCTGAAATTCTTACTCCCATTCTGGATGAATTCATTCTGGAGCTGAATAATACACACATGTAGAAATATGTAAATACTTATAATGATACACCAGTTTTAAAACATTAGTGGTGGTAAACACTAACCTGTTTGTGTATGTAGACTGTGTTGAACGTCCGTTCGTCGTTCTCGAGGCCAACAGGTGAGGCTGTCACTGTGTTGTAGTACTTGGGACTGATGATGATGATGATCAGGTACTCTTTCTGCACAAGAAACAACATAACCATGTCTACGGTGCAGCATATGAAGGAGCTGTTTTCATTCTTCTGTTACAACTAAACTTCTTTATAGAACATGTTCACTCTTGCACAGAAAAGGAGCCTTCACATTATAAGAGAGAGTGGGGTTGGATTACTTTGAAGTGTGAAGATGATGAAACAGCTGTCCAATTTGGATATTACATGCGTGCTTACCGACTCCTTTTTAACTCTTGTACATGACACAACACAATGACTGATTCAGTAAAGACATGTGTTCACCTCACTGAGATACCGCTCCATGAAGTCTATCTTGCTTATGCTCCTGAACTGCTGCTCAAATAGGTCGATCTGTAACAAATATAAACATTAATCAGCCATAAGAAAAATGCAAATTGCACCCAGAAGGTAGATTGTATGAAACTGTTCTTGTGCCAAAACCTTTAAGAAACGTGTACATACATGAGTGTCAAAACCGTTGTGTCGCAGCAGAGCAACAAAGTTGATGATCTCGTTGACGTGCTTTTCGTTGTCCGCTTCATATGTGACAAAGACCTTCCCTGTATTCAAGAGCAGTGAGTAAATACTGAAGGAAGGACAGAGCGGTTTGGATAAAGGAGAGAGGACTTACTCTGCTCTAGGGACAGAGGGGTGCTGTACGGAGGGTGCTTCTCTTTGGCCGGAGCTTTGTGGCCACTGCAGAGAATCAGAAACTATTATTATTAAACTACTAGTTATGTGTTCATCAGACATGTTTCACAAAAACCTGGACTCACATCTGTGTGTAGGCCACTCCAGGAAGCCTGAAGTCACCTGGATCTAAAGCAGGTGAGACAGAAGAAGACATGTTTGACAGTGCGTACTGCTTGTGTCATTTCTGTGACGGACATCCGCCATGATGCACAAATCATCTAAACAGAAACTACCAATGAGCTAGGTAAGGTTTAAATGGTGACATTTTCCATTATGAAAACCAGAGTGGAGCTAATGGAAATGAAACAAATCTGGGCAAGTTGTGCTTATTACAAGCAACAAAAATAGAGGCAAAATATTCTTAAGAATGAAAAGTTACACAACTGGAAAACAATCTTGTTCCCCTGCTTTTGTGAAATAATTGAAATCTAAATAAATAAATGGTTACTGATCAAATGTAGTTATTAACAGGTATATCACAGACAAAATTAAGTTGCTTTCTTATGAAAAACACACTTTAAAAAATGTCTTTTCCCTTTTAGACTCATTAATCATTATTATATTATTAACTTTTATGTTGTTGTTAGTCTTGGCTTGTACTCACAGTGTGGCCCAGGTCCTGGGTGGTACTGAGGCCACAAGGGTTTGTTAGGCACCCTATTGAAGGCCTCTGGGGGGCACTGGGCACAGCAGGGAGCCCCCTGCGGTGGGCACGAGTACGGAGACAGAGTATGGTGGCAGAGGTCAGCGGAGGGTGGGTTGGACCGCAGGGACAGGGGCTGCTCCAGGAAACTGACACTGGTGCTGTGTCCACTGGGGAGGGACAGGAACTTGTACCTGGACTGGAAGCTCTCCCCAGAACAGCTGGAGAAATCTTTGTGACTATGACATGAGGGGAGGCTGTTGGGGTAACCGGGGGACCAGCTGCTGGCATAACTGGGATGGAGCCAGGGGCCGTCAGCCTGGCTGGGGAAGGGGGTGGGCTGGCCGTACACAGGGGGCTGGTAGCGGCTGTAGCTTGGGCCAGGGTGGCGGAGGACAGCCTCTGTGTACTTGTGCTCCTGCTCTGGGTCTAACCTCAGTCTGCTGAACAGAGAGTCATCTGCAGAGGTGACGGCGTCTGGAAGGGACCCATAGCCCCCAGGGTTTGGGATGAAGTCCTGCTTGTGGACAACACTGGCATGTGGCTCCTGTGTGCTCATAGTTTCATCATCCTCCTCAGGGGTGTTATGATGGTTGTTTCGATACCCGCCCGGATGACTGGAGTGACTGTGAACATATTGAATTTACAGAATAAAGCCTTTTCATTAAGAGAGAAGAATGATGATCAAGGTAAATGTGACACATTGAAACAAAACAGCAGTAATTCATAAACTTCCACACATTAATAATGTAATTAATTAATTTCATCCCCTGTGGCTGTTTTTTTAAACTATATTCAAGTAATTCACAAATTATTACATTAGTTCATCAACTTCAACAAAATATGTCATTTCAGCAGAGTGTGCTGACACCTTATTGGACTCACCTAAACTGTGCAGAGGTGGGACAAATGGAAGTGGGCAGCATCACTGGGCCTTTTCCTCCGGACATCCATGTGTGTCTGGTTTCAGCTGCATCTAAAAGTCTATCCAAATCCACAAATGTCACTGTAAAGGTTCAGTGTTCATAGATGCATTTTTCTTTTTCATGAGCTCAGCCATTTCCATTCTCTCTGGTATCCTCTTAATTTGCATGAGGCGCATGTAGTACATGACACTGTCTCCCACACAAGGGACTTTCTGTAAAGGTTTGGTGGCTAATACTATAGACAAACTCACAACACATGGGGGAAATAAGAATATGATGTTTATCACCAATAGAAACACGACTGATGAAAAATGCAACCACAAAACTTCCAGCAGATTACAAAGGCATCTGGATTTTTGAGTAATTGCATGTCTGATAAACGATAATTAAGTAATAATGACTGAAATTAACTGACACAGAGGATTATACACACATGTAAAAACCTCAATAATAAGAAATAAAAGGATGTGGAAATGTTTCTTTTATTAAACACTTTCTCCAGTGTAACACTTGACATAGAATTAGTCGGTTTATCTACAAATAGCCTACACGTTCCTCTTCCTGTAAATGTAAATACACATTCATTAGAAGTGGCTCTGTGGTTGCACACAAACTGCTGTTTGCATTTTCCACTCTTTGACCCACATGTAAGTCCGACTTCTCATTTTTCGCAGACATTGTGCACTTTGACGTAAAAACTTCCTGTCAATATCCGCCAAGTTACACCGGTGTATCCAGTAATTTACTACTTCACAACCGATTTTCAGGTTTTTAATTAGTAATGAAATGAAATTAACTTTTAAATTAACTTCCTTCTGCTATTTCTGATCGCTAATATTCACCTAAAACATTAAGTCTTCAAAATAAAGCCAATAAACCAATAAGGTTGACTTTCATTAAATAACTTTAACTCACCGTCGCTGCGTCAAGTTCTCAAATCTCCTACAGGTCCGTGAAGCCCCCGCGCCTTCAATGTAAAATACAACACACGACGACCTTTAATCTCGCAAAACTGTGCAAGTGTCCTTTTTGTCGTCTTTTCAGCACAGGTGGAAAAATATAGTCGACGCGGGTTAGTTAGTTCTTGTAGTTTGGCACAGATCAGCACCGCCCCGGCAGATGCTCCACCTTTAACACACCGTGTGTCTGTAAGAGGAGGCTGACACGCGATACAGTGGATTTATGACACGATTAATTTATTACACAAACCCTGACTGTGTTACTACATGACTGAGACCAGTGTAATCCATAATATGTCAACAAAACCCCCCCAAGAAAACTCACCACAACTCCTGTAGCGCCCAGAGAAAACTTGACGGCAACCAAAAAAAGGCCAGAGAAGGAATTGACGCGTTCTTTCTTTCTCTTCCACGTTTTTTCCAACCCCGGCCCCTGTCTCCACACCCCAGGAACCGAGAGTGTGAGCGGGGTGGGGGGACCTGGGTGATAGGAGAGGAGGGAAGCTCGGTCCGGGACTCACGACCAACACTTCGCAGTCACTTTATGCGTAAAAATCCGAACCAAAGAAGGCATCCCCCGAAAAGATCCTTAATTCACCATGCCCTACCGTGCCTTCAGAGGGGACTTTCACGGCCTTCCTGGAGGGTAAAATCCCACGGTTTATCCGCTGTATCCGGGCGCGTCGGCCGACTATTCTAGTCCGCCATGTTGTGTGTCTGTCTGCATAGGAAGAATGGGAAGCGAGCAGCAAATTCCCAGGCCAGGCCTCGTCGCTTCTCTGCTGTTTCTCCATAGCGCGCGGTGACCCCTGCTGGCTGCGCGTGGAGCTGCACCTGCGCACACCGTGCCACACACACACACTCCCACTGATGCTGCAGTGGACCGGACCGGACAGGGGCTGCCCAAAATAAGTCCGGGGTCCTCGGAAGTGTCCACGGAGCGCCCCTGGCTCACTTTGACTGTCCTGTTCCGTGTATTTATAGAAGACTAAGGACACGCAGGCAGCTGTACCCACAGACAGGTTAATAGTGGCCTGAAGTAGATGTGGACAGAAGTTTTTGTGAAACTGTTTTTTATCCTCCTGAGACCCAGGAAAGTGAACATTTTAGCGATTTAGCATTTTTGTGAACTTTTTTTTTTTTTTTTTTTTTTTTTTACAGTAAACAATTGCCTTGATAGAAAACTGCATAATGCAACATTCTTTCAGATGCATTATTATTATTATTATTATTATCATTATTATTATTATTATTATTCAATGAAATGGGCAGAATTTTTAACCCTTTCATACTAGTCGGGTCAAATTTGACCCCTTTTGACATTCAACAGTAGTAAAAAAAAAAAAAAAAAAATACCCTAAACATCTTTCTTTTATCCTGACATTTGATGACTTTTCCTAAATTTTGCCCAAAAAAATGATATAATTTAAAAAAATTTATACACATTCTATTTATATATTACATATATTTATTAGTGTTGGGATAGTCTATTTAGACATTCTATATAAATCTGTAGTTCAGTATTTGGTATAGACACTTACTATGAGGGAATTCTTCATTGGGTCAAATTCGACCTGAACCAAACTGTGAAGTTTGAAGGAATGAACAGTTTGTAAAGGTTAAGTAAAACTGTCAACCTTTTGTCACCTACAGAACACAAACATGTGTTGCTGTGCCTCAGGAGGATTAATAACATTAATTAAGATTATTAGTTAGTTTTATCTAATGAATATTACTGACATGTCACTGTAAAAGAATGTTTGTTCATAAATACTAGTAAACATCTTTTTCTTTGCATTACTTTTAATTTATTTTTGGTAGAAAATAATAAAATACACTCAGTATTATTTTAAATACAATTTATTTTATAACGCTACAGTATAATTATGGGCCATTCTATATAATGATCCACCTGTATTACTCACTGGATGCTAGACAGTTTTAGTCATAATGTTATTTTAAGTGCTCTTAGGGATATATTATGAAATGCATCAGTGCATTCTATAGTGTCTGTATCAATCAACACCAGCTATTGGCAAATAAAATTTGTTCAGTGGTTTCTGTTGCGTTAACTCAAAGGTAAAAACCTTCACAATAGTAATTTTTTCATCCACTGGAACTCTAAATAGGAGTTGAATAACAATTTTTAGTCATAAATAACATCAACTGCATGATATTCACAATTACTAGTGGTTTTGGCCTGAAATTCAGTGTATCCATAATTAAAATGGTACATTTAGCGAAGATGATTCTCAAATGTTTTCAGCTTGAGATCCAGTTGGTGTCTCCTTTGGACCCAAACATTACCTATGTAATGAATAGCTATATATAGATGTGACTCCCTCTGTCAACAGACTCATTTTTAAGTCATTTTAATCTTGTTTCATCTTTTAAATGAATGCATCTTCTCTGTATTTCACATAACTTTGTTCAGGTCAACATTTCTAAACTCTTATAGAGGGGCATGTGGGGGCGGAGCCTATCTCAGTTACACTATGGGCATGTTTCCTTTGTTTTAATTACCCCTGGACATTTTTCTTCTACCTCTTGGTGACTTAATTTAAACAGCTTTTGGGTACTGACACTAGATATGGGAAAAACAGACCCAAAATAATGAGGGTATGAACATAAGAGTCGAGACGTAACACCACTGACTTGTTCACTTACGCACCTTTTTGGACTGGAAAATCTAAATCTTATCAAGTGTATTTTTCTCAGTTCTAGTCAAAATATATCATCACACTTAAATAAGATATAATCACCAAAAAGAGTGAAATATACAAGCTTATTTTAAGAAAATAGATCTTGAAAATCTTATTTCAAAAAATCTTACAATGATAATTTTCCTGGCAATTTTTTTTTTTTTTTTGCTTGAGTTAAGAAAAAACAAATAAACTTTGAATTAAGCAAATAAATAAATAAAAAAACTGCCAATGGAACAAGTGAAAATTGGTGTTTTAAGATTGGTAAGATGTCTAAAAATAAGTTCTTATATCGCACTGAAAAGTTACTCTTTAGATGATTATGTCTTATTTTAAGTGTGATGAAATATTTTGACTAGAAATGATAAAAAATATATTTGGTAAGATTTAGAATTTGGCACTGAGGATCAGACACAGTAAACTATTAATAACATTAAATGCATCAGTTCAACATTCATGAAGAATATTCCACACATTTCAAGTCTCATTTATAATTTATTGTTCACATCATAAATGAGGAAGCCATATAGATAAAACTTTAAGTTAATAAATATTAAAGTAGATGTACATCAAGACCTGACTGCTGCTTAATGTCCAGGAATAAAAACGTTAAACAGAAATGATCGTAACAGAGTAAAGAATGTCTGCAGTGTGAAATTTAAAGATGAAAATACTGCACGTGTATGTTCTGTTCAGACGTCAGTATCACAGGAAGTTCATTAAAAAGCCTATGTGTGCGTGTGTCTTAGCAGCTGACAGATTTGCAAATACAATGCTTAGGCCAAGTTAGCAATGACGGCGCGGGTGAACTCGTCGCTTGTGGCATAGCCCCCCAGGTCTCCAGTGCGCACCTGTTGCAAACATAAGCACAGTGTGTTACTATATGCACAGCTGCAGCAGCACATGCCCACGTACAGTAAAATGGACCGCATGTTAAAGAGCCTTTTAAAGGGGTGCGTTCAGTATGCACGTTTATTCTGGTCAGTGAGATAAAAAAAAAAAAAAGCATCAGTTTCATTTCCTACTTTTAGTTCTTTTTACATTTAAAGAGCTCTTTTCCAAAACGCTAAAAAATTAAGTGTTTTTATTGTCTTTCTCTGTCAATATCACTGAAACCTATGTTATTATGTTTAAAATTGTTACGGAAATAGCACATAACATTAACCTAGTTCCAATTTTCCCGAAGCTATCTTAAAATGAGATTGTAAAAAATAAAATAAAAATTTAGGGCCGGGAATATTAACGCATTAATCGCAAATATTTTTTTTTAATCGCGATCAGTTTTCCACACTTCTCCCATCCACATGCAGCTCCTCTGGTTGTATTAATTAAACTCATTGTCGGTTAAACACACTATTTTCAGTTTTCTAGTCTTTTGTTCCTTCTACACATCCGTAGGCAGCTCGAGCGGAAGCTTTCTCATGTTCATTTATTTACAATTTCTCAAAGTATCCAGTCATTCATTCTTAATACTTGTTTTCCTTTCTCTACACTCTTT
>JAPSES010000258.1:15025101-15036128 GCA_029822895.1 Maxillicosta whitleyi
TTAGCTCCGTCGCCGGATTTGTTCTGTTTGTTCTTTAAGAACGATACATGCTTTCACACCGGAGTCTCCAAAAGTCTTTTTTTGTAAAAGAGTCACTAAAGGGGTCTGAAAAGTCTCTAAATTGGAACACTGGGTTCAGACTGCACACCGTACACGTCTCTTCCTGTTTATGTGTTTGGCATCCTTGATTGGCTTAAAAATGATTGAAACTGAAAACGGATTTTTTTTTTTTTTTTCTAAATATAAATCGGTTTGTCGATGAAAATGAACTTACTCGGTGAAATTATTAATGATCAATTATCGGTTAACCAATTAATTATGCCCATCCCTAAATCAAATTATTTATTTATTCATTCATTCAAACCACGGCCCCTTGTATATTGAAATACTGTACTATATAAACTAAATCTGTCTGTCTGTTTAATCTAATCAGGGTTAATGCTGGTTTTCAGTTCATATCATGTGTAACTGTTCTGTAGATGAAAATATCAGTAGCCAACCTTCCAGAGGAAAACATGCTGCATATTCTTTCATTGTTTATCAATATTTCAAGTACTATTCAGTTAAGCTGACTTTTATCTATAAGGTCTAGTACCACATACTAAGAGGCTGATCAAGAGCCACCACAGGGTAATGTTAGGTCAGTAAGTTCTGATCACTTTTCTTTTCTTTTTTTCATGTACTTATATCATTTTCCTGTCATTCAGTGTGCTATTTAAACCTCTCATCTGATTCACCCAAGATGAGAGGAAATGATAAATATCACAAACTCTTAAGTGAACTGGCGTCTGGCCTAGTTTTGTATTAGTTTAATTTAAAAATACATTTCCGTGTTAGAGGATCACACATCTTGTACTGTCGTTGGAAGTCGCTGTACTTTGGTTGACTCCACACATTAAAGCATATGTCCTTGTCCAGCACTTTTTGTATTTTATGTAATTCAATGATGAAACCGAATCAGACCAAATCTGAACTGAAACTTCTGAGGCTGTTTGATGCAGTTTCGTGTCTGTTATAATGAATAGTATACTTAACTTTGTTTTCAAAAACATACAACTGCACATTTTGGAAGGCTGGTTTGCTTGTTGCTTAATTGTATTGTGTTTCAATTTGCTGGAAACACAGCATAGAGCAGCCACCACAAAAATTCTAAATATAAAAATTCACTATATTCTGAAAGACATAGTAAACATTTCCTATATCATTGTATTCATCACTTTCTTACTAGTTTCTTCCTGGAGTCTCTATAACTTAGTAAGACTGTTTTGTCCCATTTTGACCCATTTCCACATCAAGCCTCGTGTCATAAATAAAGACCACTGGGTCTAGTTTTGGGCACATATATCTGAATAAAAAAAATCAAAAGATAATAATTAATGCTAAGGATTTAGTGGCAGGCACGGGGCCTTTAGCTAAGCGCACTGAATCATGACTGATGCGAAAATATTTACAACATGCTCTCACTAGTTAGAAGTGAAAGAGACAGGATCTTACGGCGGCTTTGTGCCTCAGAGCTCGTCCCTCTCCTGTAGCTTTCTGCAGCTCCTCCAGCTGCTCCTCTAGCAGAAGCTCAAAGCTCTTCTGGTCTGCAGAGCTCGGGTCCTTACTGTAGTCTTTCCCCTCAAAGAAGTACATATGGTCTGAAAGACAGCATTTAATCGTCAGTGCAATCTGTTCAGATGTAGTAAATGTGACAAATACTTGGATAAATTAATATGCCCTCATAGATTAAATCTGTGGTGTACATTCATAAGTGGTGACTGCATGTTTGGAAAGTTAGAACAAAAAGTTAAATGTTTAAAAAAGCACAAAACAAAAACATACAAATGTTAGAATGGTGTAATTTGGTAATAAAACATACTCTGGCCGTCAGATTCAGAGCTCGCCTCTTCATCTTCATTGCCTTCAACAATGGTGTTGTCTTCATCATCCACCCATAGACCATCTCGCGATGGACCAAGAATGTTCTCCAGTTTCACATCCTGTACAGAGCTTTCATCTGATGACAGAAGTTTATCTACTCCAAACTTCAAGATTTCACTTAGCTGTTGGAATGGGAGCAGGAAGTGACTTCAGGGGGTGTAACAACAAAATGTGTGTAGATACATGAACTGTGAACTGCAGGATTTACTGGATATTGATAAGGTGGTGTAAACATGTCAAGGTGAACAAACCTGCAGTCCTGCAGCAGCAGACTGAACTTGATCCAGCAAAGAGAAGCGTCCTTCTTCAATGACTGTATTAGTGAGATCCAGCTTGGACAAAGCTCGAGAGTACATGATCTCCTCCACTGTGTCTCTTGCCAGAAGGCGGATGACTTTCACAGGCCTGTGAAGAGTTTATAAGAACAGTCCTTCAGAAAGATAAACCAAGCAAAACTCATCATTTAGCCTTTTAGGGAGAAAGTGTAATGGCTGTCACCTGTTCTGCCCAATGCGATGGCTGCGTGCAGCAGCCTGTAAGTCATTTTGAGGGTTGAAGTCACTATCCATAAAAATGACAGTGTCAGCAGCTGTGAGGTTCATACCCACACCCCCTGAAATGACAGTTTGTGATGAAGTCTCAAAGCAACTCAAATAGCGCATTAACACAATTAAGAAATTATTCCTATTCGAAGTAAAAAGTAGAAATAAGCACAAACTGTGAATGAACAGCAACAGGACCTACAGTTTGTCCAACTTCTCTCACATAATCACGTTCACATCAGTGTGTTTTTGTGCTGCAGTTCTTATCTGTGATCATCACCCTTTCCTCCCTCATCTCTTCTGTGAATGCAGCTTTAAATTCAGATATACAGGAAAGCCACAAATGCAACACAGGTCAACTGCAACTTAATGTTGATCTATCTTATCTAGACTACTGTGTAGTGTAGAAGACATGCTCACAAATTAGATCAATTCAAAAAGCATTCTCAAAACAGCTCCTGAAACATTTACAGTAACTGTCATGTCAGTGTGTTATGCTATCAATTTTCTACAACTTTTTTTTTTAACCAGATAAATGTATCCATCATCCTGACTACATTCACTGCTGCTGAATTTCACTTTAAGGTCCCTTGGACTTTATTCACCTGCTTTGGTGCTGAGCAGAAAGACAAAGATATCTTGGGTGCTGAAGTTCTTCACTGCTAAATTTCTTTCTTCCCCTCGGACAGATCCATCCAGTCGTTCATAGCTATAACCTGAGCAGAAAAGCTCAAATCAGTATGACGCATGTTAAATTCACCAAGATTATGATAATGTTCTTTAGTCGTCATAAAAGATGCATTAAAACAAAAGTGCCCAGTTGTGTTACATGGCACAGATAGTTTCACCCTGTCCATCAGGACCTAAAGTATAATATTCTACAAAATTATTTTAAACAGAAAAAAAGGGCAACAAATCATAAATTATCAGGTCAAGGACTGAAAAATACATATTCAATTATTTGCATCACGATGATCATAATCATGATGGCTGCCTGATGAGGTGAACCACAGATGGCCAGTAAGTGCTCAGCATCACTGGGAAGTCCTTCAACACTGTTGGAGAACATTTCAAGTGACTACCTCATAAAGCTCATTGGGAGGATGCTAAGAATGTGCCACGCGTTAACAAAAGGAAGGAAGGAAGACACAGATAGAGAGTTGATATCAAATACATATTAAAACACTCTATTAAACACAATTAGAACAGTAATGTATGTACAACATGGACTAGACAATAGTCAACATAATATAGTCATATTTTTATGAGCCTCATTAATACAATACACTATAAAGGTTCATTAAGCATTTTTCTGACTACACTTCACTATTAAACTCATACACTAGATGGCAATAAAGAGACATCTGGGGAAAACTCATTTCATTGTCATAGAATGGTCACGAGGATCATCACAGTTTGTGAGTTTCAGTCTTCATTATCAAAAATCTTTTTTATTTATAAACTATTTGATCTTATGTGCCGATTGTGCACCCAAAACAAGGTCTCTCAGCGCTACACTAAACTGTACAATCTGCACAGGTTACAGGACTGCAAAAAATGAGGTTACAGCAAAAGATGGTTCAGATTAAATGAAAAATAAAATAATAGATACTGGTCCAGAGTTAAATGTCTCATACATACATACAAGACTTCAACTTAAAAAGCTTTTTAAGCTTTGAAAAATCTGTAAGAATCTACAAGCCATAAAATGTAATGTGTCTGCCCCAAATGTGTCTCTGTGGCCATCTAGTGCATGAAAGGTGGACACGCACTGCTATATAAAAATGGGCTTAGAGTTAAGACGCTCTAGTTATGATCAGTCCTTGTAACTAGAAGCATTAGATAAGAAATGCTTAATGATGTTTAATAAGTGAATGTAATCTGCCCTTGTGTAAATGACTAAATACTCGATGACAAAACACAGGTAACAGGTCATACTTCTACTGAGGTGTGACCAAAATATATAAGTAAAGTGTCAATATCTTGTCTTCGTGGAGTTGGGAATTTGAGATGTGCAATATGGTTTTGTTTATTTTACTTTCTTTTTTATGGCGCAGGAAGCTGCCAATATTGTTACATAGATTACAATTAAATGGGATTACGTCATAGACAGAATTGTAAATGTATGTAAATACAGTTTGATAAAAAAAAAAAGATATCTTATAGGTATTTTCACATCATTTATCATTGTTTGAGTAACACTCTTTAATGACATCTTCCTGCTGTGTCTCATTCCGCACCGCAGTGGTTTATTTGGACCAGGAGTCTCAAACTCATGTTCTTTCAGGGGTCACATTTAGCCCAATTTAATCTCCAATGGACCAGACCAGTAAAATAATAATATAATAACCTATAAATGTCGACTACTCCAAATTTTTGTCTTTGTTTTAGTGCAAAAAAAACCATTATATTAACAAAATACTTACAGTTATAAACTACCCAAACAATAAAGATGTGAAAACTTTGCACAAAAAAAAGCTTAAAACATACACTGAGCTAAAAACATGCATTCATTTAAGGCATTTCTAAAGCTAACTCAGTAAAATACCTCAAACTAATACATTTTGAAGCTGAACATATTGTTCCTCAGTTTGACAAAAGTATTTAGTTTAGGATATGGTTGGAAGCAGCAGAAATAAAAGGTTAAGGTGACACAAGTTAAAAATGTTCACTAAACAGTTATTAGCTGCTTAGGTTTTTAGGTTCTAATTGTTACAAACAGTGACGTATTATAAACAACATGACAATAACACCTTTGCAGGAAGTATTTGTCTTATCAAGATTCAAAAGTGGTCATTTATGAAAGTAATGACCATTCGGAATCATTGGTTATTAAATGAGACCAGTACATTTTTTTCAATGCCTTTTTTATTCATGTCCGCTTTTGTCCACAATAGTTGTTTTATTTAGATTGAACTTTGTAATTTGAGGAAATTTTGATTCTGCAAACACAAATATAATTCTACAACTTCCAAAATATAAATAAATGGTGGCAACAAGTTAATAGGACAGACTAAACTATTGTTAAAAAAAAAAAAATCATAATTAATATCATGACAATTAATGGTCAAGTTAAATTTCAACACAATGACAGCCCTGACCTTCACGCTGCCACTACTCACCTCTGTATTCCATGTAATCCTGAAGAATGTCCAGCACCCTGGTCATCTGTGAGAACAGTAGGACTCGATGGCCCCTTCGGTCGCACACAGGAAAAAAACGACAACATGAGGCAAGTTTTAATAAGCTTCAAGACTTTCAAATTGGCAGGAGGTGCATTTACGGCACAGGTAGTGACCCACCCTTTGTACAGGTACATCAACATGTTGTCCAAAAGACTCAGCTTCCCACTGGCTTCAACAAGATGCTCACCCATCTCAAAGGGCTCTGGTTCAACTCCTAATGGAGAGCATTTTAGTTTATATTCTATTCAACTCACATCTGTCCTTGTGTTGTTTTAGGACTAAACAGCTCATCTCACCATCAAATAGGTACGGATGGTTAACACACTTTCGCAGCTGGATCAAGATGTTCAGCAGCCGCGTCTTACTGCCCTGTTCATTTCCAAAAGCCTCTAAAAGCAGATATTTATGTATGGAGTTTTCTTGAAAAGGCACTTAATATTATATGTTTTCAGCAAAATTAATGATATTAATGAGAAGTGTTCGTCAACTGAAATAGTAATAAAAACTAGACTCAACAAAAAATTAACTGTAATATGCTTTTACAAACTCAAAATAATGTAAAACTATACAAAAATATTTCAGTGTTTGTCCTCGTTTGATGTATATGGCTAACATACTGGGTGGATTCCAGCTAAATGCTTCTGTTTAACAGTTGTGTAATTCTTCTGTGGATGTTGTTCTTCTGTTCTAAATTAATGTAGTTTTAAATGGTAAGATATTTTGTTGAGTTCTTATTACTTATTACACCACAGTTTTTCAAACTTTTTTAATCCCTCAACTAATACCACATTATACAAAAAAGATTAAAATCAACTCTGGAAAATTTTCATCTTTCTGTGTCTTATTTCAGTGTTACATCTCAGTGCAGAACTCTCACCCAGGTCCTTCAACAGAATGGCTTTGTAGTATTTCTTCTGCACAGCTGACATTCCATGATAAACCACCAGCTCCGTCTTCTTGGGCAAATCAACGGCCACTTCTGACTTTATTCTACGGAGCAGGAAAGGCTCCAGGATGCTCTGCAGTTCAGCAGCTGGAAACAAAAGAAATGACTTTTTATTAATATTCATTAAGACTCCAGTATGATGTTGTTTCTTTGTTTAGATTCATTGACTCCTCCTTCTTGTTCCATTATGTTTATCAGCCATATCAAGCTACTTCTCATTAAACTTAGTTTGTTTCACATGTGCCAAGTGCTACAGCCGACTGGATGATACTGTGACATTTACATCTATCTACAGACAAGAAAACCTCTGTCAATGATTCATTATTGTACAATGCATTATCTTCTTAAATGGCCATTCCTAATTGTGAGGAGACAAATTTATTGGCTTCAGCAGACTGGAATAGTGTACCTGCTCATATTACACCCACTGCATTGATTGTTGTATTTAAATATGCTTCATCTTCTTACTTTACGGTGGACCATTCTTGCTATTCATGAGCATGTATTCATACATTTCTTCTGTTTAAACTCACATGTAGTTGGTGATCAGCTCAAACTCTATATACATTTATTGATAGTGCTTATCAATTTGGTCATAGTCGTGGTTATTTTTATTTTGTTTGTCATTGTTATTAACATGTTTTTGTATTGACTTGACTTTTCCCCTTTCTTTTTGTGATTTATTTGTTAGTTTGTCACTCCACTGTTGTTTTGTGTGGTATAAGATGACAATAAGCACAGACATCTCAAGGGGTTTATCATAATAAATAAAAATAAATCCATAACTACAGATCTTTTTTTTTTTTTTTTTTATCAAATCCTGTACCAGTAGGTTAGCACATCCTAATGCATGTGCATGAATCTAAAACAGTAATGTTGAACAGAAAAGTGTAAAACATACATAAACTGTAAACTACTAACAATAAAGTCTTTTGAAAAGGTTATTTGCTTGTTGGATCATTTATTTCTACTAATCATATACAACCCACCTGAAAATATATCTACTCTACTGATTTTACTTTTTTTATGGAGTCACACAATATGTCTGTGAATGTATCCTTTATTCAGAAATAAGAAGAAGAAAAAGAAAAAGAATGTGTGTCTTACCAAGTGCAGGTTGCTTCTGCACTTTGGAGTAAGAGTTGACAAAGCTGTCAACATCATCTGCTGAAAAGATGCTGGGCTGAATAAAGTTCAGCAGGGAGTAGAGTTCCTGTAGGTTGTTCTGGATGGGTGTCCCTGTCAGCAGGACTCTGAACCCCACTGAAAACTACAACAAAAACATCATAAGGAAAGAATTGTAGTGCCAGATTAAGGAGTAAAAAAAACCCAAAACAACCTGAAGCAGGTTAATACCTTTGTCAGAGTTTGGTGAAGTAGTGAGTTCTGATTCTTCAGTCTGTGAGCTTCGTCTACTACCAGCACCTTCCACTTCCACCTGAAAAAACACATGAAAAAATAGTTGATACATAACAGTTATCAAAAGCTATGTACACGCATCTGAAACCCTGGCAACTTTGTAAGAATTCTAGCAACACTCACCGTTTTAAGAATGACGCATCTTTGAGACAAAGCTGAAAATTATATTTGCAAAAACACATTAACTTTAATTAAAATGAACATTGTATCCAGCATTCTTATAAAACAGTCACAAACCTCATATGTGGTGAGTAAAACACTAAAGTCCTGTGGGTTTGTTTCCCTCTGAATCTCTGCACGTCTTTCTTTGTCTCCCTTGTAGCACAGAACCATCAGGGAGGGGGCAAAGCTGTTAAACATGAAACATAGAAATGACAGTTTCCAACCAGATTAAATATATGCTGTAGCACAGACTATATGAAACTCAATAAATAGACTGGTTTATTGTTACCGTTCTAACTCATTTCTCCAGTTCTCCATGACAGAAAGTGGGCTCAGTACTAGATATGGCCCTTTCTTTCCCAGGGCTCCAGACATGTACACCAACAATGAGATCGTCTGTAGAAAAAAAGACTGTGACTTCATACCAGACAATGTGCAGCCTTGACAGCTTTTAAGCCTTGGTGTTGAATATTTCTTCTACCACTGAGTTCAACAAATGTTTATATTGGATGTAAATGTTGATGGATCACACACACCTGGCAGGTTTTTCCCAGCCCCATCTCATCTCCTAAAATGCATCCCTGTTGGTTTTCCAGACACTGAATGAGCCACTGCACCCCATCCAGCTGGTAGGGTCTCAGCTGGATCCCTGTAACACACAGCAACAGACGAACGACATGGTTGAAGTGGAAATAATGACATAAAACTTAACATATGCACACTGGGCCATTTGATACAGTATCTGAGATCATGCATGTACATGAATATCAACATTAACAAAAAGAAAAGAAAACTTAACATGATGACATAGGAAGTTTTAGTCGAACCTCTCAAACCCCATTTCTGAAGGTCGGTCTGGGCCAGGGTAGACTTCCTTTTCACAGCAACACTGCTCTTTATTTTTCTCAAAATGTCTGACATGTTTGAAGACACAGAATTGTTATACAGAAAAGTTGGTTCACTTCAGACATGTACGGACTCAGCCCCTGTTGCTCTATGACCGGCACTTCCTGGAAAGTCACGTGACACCCGTTTTAAAGGCGCGCGCTGTCAAGTGGGGCTAATAACGTCCATCTCGAACGTGATTCACACTATTCGTCTGTGTGGAAAAGGGAAAAACCTGCTAGTTTCATTCCCCCTGTGAACCGTGCGTGGAATCGATTTTGTGTGATCAAGATGTAATATCAAAATTTTTTAGATAGAATTTGAAACACTGCATTTGAGAATGTTGAATTAAAAACCTTTTTTTTTAAATTGAATTTAGAATATGAAACTCTATGTGTAAAATTCAACCATTCAAAATTATTTTTAAAAATCAACTATAAAAAAATGAAATACCACAAATTCAATAACAACAATAAATTCAACTACCAAAAAATAAATAAATAAATAAAATTACAAAATAGGCCTACAACCATTCCAAAAAAATGTTTTGCAAAACACAACCATTGAATTTCTGAGGGCACACATTAGCTTCCCTAAAAACTAAGAATTTAGATAAAAACGAAACCAAATATGTAGTCAACTCTTCACTGATTAACTAATACTAAAACTGATATTGATACAAAAACTAAACAAGGAACTTCGTAGCCAAGCGATTTCTCAGGAAACAGGTGTAGTGGTGTTGGTGTTCCCTCGACAAAGTGAAACCGTGAAGCGCCGTGAAAAGTGTTTGTGAGGCTGTCAGCTGTCAATTTATTTGCTCTGATGCGTTGCGAGCTAGCAACTTTTAGCTACATTTGCTACACTTGTGCTACTGATTGCTTATTAACCATGTTATTAACACACTATTTAATATATTTTAAGACGACATGTTGTTAAATATTGTGTTTTCAGAATAACTGTAGTTAAGTCATAGATAAGCCATAGTTATTTACTCTCATTAGAGGCTGATCACATGACCGGACACTGAGATGCAGGAACACAGTGGGAAGATCAGTCCATGTCAGACCACAGCTATGCCACTAACAGGCAATTACCTCTTCACCAAGCCTTGCTGTGTGACCAGACAACCGAGTGTTCCCATCAACAACCAATTCATTAACCGTAACCCTAACCTGGAACTATGTACTGGAACTGGCTAAATAGACATTCTACCACAAAGTGGAAGAAATTACATTGCTAAAATAGGCGGGGAGGAATAGGGTGAATATTAGAGAAAAACGAGAAAATTATCCTCATCTACTGAGAGGAGTTGTGCTCGTCAAAATGGACTGGTCCAGTGAAAGGTTGGAACAAATATTTGGCAGAACTTTTACTTTATGGAGCTGGAATTCTCCACCACTAATTCTTATCAACATTTACTTATACTTTTACTTTCATTACTTGAGTACATTTAAGTGTACATTACTTGGCATACTTACATGTACCAAATACTAGATACTAAGACTTTAACTTGAATAGTAACTTGGTGATACACATTTTTGGAAGGGTACCTGTACTTCTACTCAAGTATGACTTTCCAGTACTTTATACAATACAAAATTCTCCTTTATCATCAACACATTACCAGATTTCTGTTACTTACAAATAAAAACTTGGGACTTTGGGCATTTACCTCTTCACCCACCCAGTGTTCCCATCAACAACCAATTAATCTCTAGCTTTACTAGCCACAGGAAGTAGCTAACTGGAAGTTCTAACACAAAGTAACAACAATGGCGTCCCCCATGTAACCATGCAGAATAGTACGACGGAGCATTAGGGCCATTCATGAAGGAGAAGATATTTTTTCGACATTAAACTCAAAATTCCGAGAATAAAGTCGAAATTCGATGTCGACTTTAATCTTGATGGGTCGACTTTAAACTCGACATGTCGACATTAAACTTGGAAATGTCGAGAATAAAG
>JAPSES010000258.1:15038158-15058187 GCA_029822895.1 Maxillicosta whitleyi
TCAGTGTAATTTTTGCACTGATTTTGGAGGTTGAATTGGATACAGCGGGACGGTTTTGGCCCATAAGCAATATGTTTGTCATCCCTCCATAAGTTTACTATCATTATTTGCTTTATTCTGTAGTGCATAAATATTCATTTTGTGGCAATGTACACTGCTAGAAATAACATCTATCATGACAAAAGAAGAGGTTCTATTTACATTTTTAATCTCAGTCATGCATATTTTTTCATGTCTCTTTCAGCTTTCAGCTAAATTAAGCTTAAAAAAATATATTTGTAGGAAAATTAATTGCAAAAATAACCCACTTGTCTCTGTTTAGATTAATTAGCAATCTGTAATAACACCAGTAATGTCCATACCATTTTAATTCAATTCTTGCTGTCAAATTCAGGCATTTGACTCACGTTATGCGAGTTAACTTTTCAGCACTTTCCAGAAAGAAGAGGCACATAAAATATATAAAGACATGCTTTCAAGTACAGTATATCAGATTTCACCACATCATTAAGTAATTCCAAAAGTTTGTCTAGGAGTGTTGGCAAGTCGAATGCTATCCATAAACCCTTGAGTTAGGGTTATTGGTACTGCATGTGCAAATGAATAATAGAAAATGATTACGACAGCATACATGCAAAGACTTAGGTAAAATAAAGTAAAATAAATAGCACTGGACAATGAATATACAGGTAAAGGCTAAAAGAGATGTACAGCTAATACAATAAGGCAGAGGTAGAGATTATCCTTAAAGTAAAGCATCCAAAAACCATGTCCTCATCCCGTTTCCTCTGTGTGCCTTTGTCCTAGTTGTATTGCTGTTGCAATTATGATATCCCTGATTTAACCGCAACAGTATTATTATTACTACAGTTCTCTTCATAAAATGTCATCCTCTGATTCTGGATCCCTATCTCTCGGTTTTAGAAGTCCCATTTCCATTGGAGGTGTCCTCTTTAATCTGGAGCGAACCACACTACAAAGAAAACACAACAAAAAGTAGTTACATATAACAAAGTGATGTACTGAGTGGTATTACAGATACTGAAGATGATTTTAAGTTGGCTGTGCCTGTGAAACATTAAGCACAAATGATAAGAGTTGACTTTCTGGTGCTGTGCAGACTTACCAGCTGACGGTGCAATAGAGCACGCTCACAACAAGCATGGCAAAGGCCAGGTGCCAGGAGTAACACATGGTGACAAACATCACATTGTTATGGTCCTTGAGGTCCCACTCAGGGCCTTGGGGAGGGTACAGTACAAAACCAATCTGTGTCCAAAGAGATGGTGAAGACAGATGTCAGTGTGTTGTCATTATAACAAACTCTGCCCACATACAGTATATACAGTCAGATTCACCTGCCAGAACCAGCTTCCCTGCAGAAGGGTGAGGGTGCAACGCAGTAGTTCCAGGATGATGTTTCCTCTGTGGAAGACCTCCAAGAAAGCAACAAGAGCTTCGCCAAAAACAGCATAAAGCAGAAGTTGATGCACATGAACGTCTAGCATGCTCCTGCCATGAAGGTGATAGAGGAAAAGAAATCCTGAAAGAATAAGAGTCACATATCAGTGAAAAAAAAAAACAGATAAGGAACATTGGGCAAGAAATGCTTTCACCAGTACTCCAATGGTTGTTCATTTAATTTTCACTCAGAATGTATTTCTGAGTCACCCAGTTATCAGAGTAAAATGTTGCTATCATACATTTCTGCAAATGAAAGCTATGCATAATCTTAAAGGAATTTGCTTTTTCTTAATGGGCAGGACATGTTTGGGATAGTGGCAGACAACAAAATTTATAACAGTATGAGTAAAAGTAAACATAAATGTACCCTTTAAGAAGCAAAAAATATTGTCATTACTGGTAGTTTATTACCTCCACCAAGGAGGTTATGTTTTTGCCAGGGTTTGTTTGTTTGTTAGTTAGCAAGATAACTCAAAAAGTTATGAACGGATTTTAATGAAATTTTCAGGAAATGAAAAGGAACGACAAGGAACAGAGGATTAAATTTTGGAGGTGATCCAGATCACAGTCTGGATTCAGGAATTTTTTAAAGGATTCTTTATCATTGCAAGATTGGGCCATTTTCAACATATGTGTATAGAACTTCACACAGAATAACTGGATCGTTTGGCAAAAAAACATACAGAACATGGTCCTGATGCTTTCTGTGATATGTAAAAGTATGATCCGGATACTAGCAATAATCTGGAAACTATGATCCGGAACATGACAAAAGTAGGGGGCCTTCATAATTTTTGTCACTGTGAGGTAACTAATGCAGATACAGACCTGAAACTAGCACCGAATTGTAGCTGAAGGTCTACTGAAAAAGGAGTATGCCAAGGGATTTGACGTATCTTCAATAGTTATGGAGCTAGATCCTGAAGAAAACCAACATCACGGAAATGCTTTTTTTTTTTTTGCGAATAACTATTCAACTAATAATGATATCAGTGTAATTGTAATTGCAAAGGGTATCTTTCCGTGGTCAAAGAATCCACTAAAATAGATAAAAAACAAATGTGGGAGTAATATTGCGGGGTGTCAGTCACAATATGTGGGGGAACTGTGCTGCTAGGCGGAGGTTTGCGCTCTCTGAGTGCTTTTCTAGTTTTTTACTCAAATCCTGGTGGACTTTTTTTGGAATATTGCTCTAATTCATCATCAACAGTTGCCAGTGTCTAAACCTAACCACTAAAAATAGGGTTGAATCTGATGGTTTCAGAGAAAATATTCTGGAAAAATGGTTTTCGGACAGATCAATGGACGGATGGACAACAACTCACACCAGTAGTCCATCGCACTTTTGGGCCACTGGATTAAAAACATTAAATGAGAGCCTTTATTTATTTAACTTAATCATTTCAGGGGTTTGCGATCCCAGCTGATAATACGTACACCTCGTGGATGGGTGAACAGTTTATTGCACAGTAAAATAGATACATGGACATAATTTCAGAAATTCATGGTTGAAAATGCCATGAAAAGGTATATTACTATAATATTGTCAATATTGTCACAGTTTGGTTCACTGCTGTTTCCAACTGCTGTTCTCTCCCTTACCTTACCACACCTCATCAGCAGCATCCAGCATTTAAGCAGCTTTGGTTCAGCTCTTCTTTGCCAGATTGTTCTCACTTCTTGCCCAGCTATCTAGCATTCGTTTGTAACTGTTTCCCTGGTTCCAACTCTGTCTGATTCTGACAATGCCTCCTTGTCTCTGCCCTGCAAACCCGACCAACCTTCTGTCGAAGGATAAGAGATCTGCGTTCTGTTTCCCTGAGTTCTGTCTGTTTCCCTGCCTGTGTACCTGTCTGTATCAGAATCCATTTCCAGTCTGTATTCCTGTCCGAGTCAGAATACATGAGTTGAACTCGTAATACAGAACATTTCTGACTTTAACCCAAGTGTGTTGCATATGGGTTCTCCATTCACCACTATCCATTACAAATATATGCTGTTAGGAAACACATATTTGGTCTATTATTGTTTTATTCTGCTGAACTTTGATTAACCTAAAAAAAAAAGTCAGTATGTAAGGTAGAACATATTAAAGACCCACAGACTTACCTTCATTAAAGAAAGCAATGGCCATCATTAACCGATCCAGTGCCAGCGGTGCAGCCTCTGTGGTGTGGATAACCAGAGCCACAGTGGCAGCCAGACCAAAGAACAGGTACATGGTGGCATGCTGCCAGTTCATCAGGTCCTCCCAGTGCTTCTCTACAAAGTCGTATAACTGGAGCCTTGGTCCATTTGCCACAAACTGCTCTGCCAGCATCCCTGAAGAGCACAGAGAAGGAAAAAAAAGTCAAACTACTTCCATGAACTACAATATGGAGACTGTAAATGATTGTTCTCATATTTATTACTGTGTGTGTGAGTGTAGAGACAGATTATTTGGATTTTACAACACAATGGATGTACTAAATGGGAATTTGTGAATTCTTTGTTATACTAAACCATGATTTGTAACAGAAAAATAATTTTTAAAAAAATATGTAGCTTTGCTTACCAACAAAAGAGAAGAAGAGTATGACAGAGCTTTCTATGATTTCCAGGCGGCGCTGGGATGCTCTGCTAGACAGACGGGTTGAGCCTATGCTCTTGTTCCTGCGGGTGGCATGCCAGAGGGAATACTTTCCTGTCCACCAAAGCCCAGCCACCAGGAAGAAGGTCCCAGGGAGTGCATGACCCTTGAAGCTCCCCATGATTCACAGCTCCTAAACCATGCGAGGAAACAGATTTATTAGCAGTATTCATGCACCTCTAATTAGATTATTGTAAAGCAATAATCCACGGAAAACACATGACATAAAAATAAAGTGAAGATAATTCCTCAAAATTCCGGTGATAAATGTATAAAAATCTGAATAAAACCATTCCATCAGGTGTATGCAAAAGTGAAATAATAAGCAATAGCAATGAAAAGGTGGAGTTCCTGTAATTGAGTGGGTTTTTTTCACATATTACCCGGAAATGGTTTGAAAGGACTGACTGTGTTATCGCTTCTTCCAGTTTACTTGTCAACAATGGCCAAACAAGTGTCACTGTGTGCCCCAATGTACATCAAATAGAACAAAAGCAGCTATATATTCAAGTTTTCATGGTTTTCCTTGAGATATAGTTCAGAAGAAGAAATGGGTTGTCACAATGTATCAAGATGAGGGGCCAAACTTCAGAATCCAACCAGGAAGGATTACCAGGGAAAAACAGTGATACTGTGGAGGGAATCAAGAGGTTAAAGGTACGGAACACACCACAGTCCTCCGATGGGTAACCTGCTAAAATGTGGGATGAATAAAAAAAAAGAAGAAGAATTTTCACAGGTACGGATCGGGTCGACACTTGTAACCTGTTGATTCCCTTTACTATATCACTGATGTTGCCATGGTAATCCTCTTCCTAGAAATTCTGGTGTTCCGGAGGACACCTGTTACACATGAACGTACTTCCTGAGTAATCTCAATAAATTGGGATCATCCATTTCTTGTTCTCAACTAAACCTCAAGGAAAACCATGAAAACTTGAATATAGTTGTCTTTGTCTATTTGATGTACATTGGGGCACACAGCAGTGACACTTCAATGTGACCACAGCCATTGTTGAGACGTAAACTGCAAGAAGCAATACACAAAGTCAGTCATTTCAAACACTTTCTGGGTCATACGCTGTTAAACAGCTTAATCAGACATAATTACCCCACCCTGAAGGGGTGACAAGGGTTTGTCTCTTTGTTTGTAAACACTTTAGCAGCAAAAATATTGGGTCAATTCATACCACATTGGGTTTATAGATTGTCAGTGATGTAGAATAGATGTCATTACATTTTAGCAAAAGATATGCCAAAGTTTGAATTTCTTATGATTTTGAGCAATCTTCCAACTTACTTATGGGTAAAATACATGTGAGATGTGTTTTTTTTTTTGTGTGTTTGGCACCACTTGTTACAATGTGTGTTGACAACAGTCCTTTAGCTGACCTCAGCAGAGGATTGTCTGGACACCAATGGAAACCAGTTTCAGTGTTACATACAATTATTCAACATTTGAAGATTTTGCATTTGTATGTTACTTAAAAATATTCTCAAATAACACACTTGTATCAATAAGCTTAAACTGTAAGAAAAAAAGAGACCAGTTTTGAGAGACATCCTTGTGCTGTTAATGCACGCATTTTACCATTTTACAATTTACTCTGTGCTGATGAGAGGGACACGCCTGTTTTCTTGGAAATGTACTTTGTGGTGAATCAACCATTTGACCCATTATCGTTCAGATAATTCCATTATAAAAGTACTACAAGAAACAGTTAAAAGTAGGTTCTCCATGAGAGTAATGATCACCATCCCTAAAGGCACCTCAGTCCATTAGATTGTCTGTATGTCTCCCTGTTTTCTAATGCATTCATGTGTTTTTTTCCCCACAAACAGAACTCGTCCTCCACATTTAACTGTTGTCTTGATAACTGTATTGTCCATTTCAACAAGTGTCTTCTTCTACTCACTGTACTCAAATTTCTTAATGTTGTTTGTGTACAGAGTGCTGTTGAGAATAACGATACGATATTAATGTAGTATTTTCTGTGGAAGTGGGCTTTATGAAGAATTAACCATCTGAGCCATTGGAGTTCAGATAATTTCAGCAGCAGCAATGAGTGGATTTTTTGTAATTTGAAAAAAATAATCTTTGTGTACTCTTGTATATACCTTTATGTATAATTTGGAATATGCATGCAACAAAATACATATCTAAATATGAACTGTGTTGGATATCAGAACACACGTATATATGTATATATATACATATGTGTGTGTGTGTGTGGGGTGGGGGGGTACTGTGAAGTCTAATTCTGATGGCTGTGGTGAGGAAGGACCTGCACTATTTTTATTTTACATTTTTATTGTTAACACATTCAAATGTATATATTGAAGGAACACATTTCCACATCTTGTTAAAAATTACTAGCCTGTAAATGCATCAGTCAAGTGATGACATTGAGTGGAAAATGTTATTATCAGTTATTATCCTGTGCCATGCAGAGATTGAGTGGGCTTAATGAGAGATCCACTTAATATATTTTTCCTGAGCACAAAAAGTCAAAACATGAAACAGTTTTGTCCATTTTCTGCTTTGAATATACACATGGGTACAGTGACCGATTTGCTATGTTTGTTTGGAGTCTTTTTGTAATGTGATGTTTACTCCTGTGGGTGTAATAATATTTTTGGACAGTGGTCAAAACAAGACATGTGAGGATGACATCTTAGCTTTACGAAAAACATCTCTCCATTTTATGATGTTTTATAGACCAAGCAATTCATCAAAACAAGAATGACCAAAGTAATCAACACTAAAAATAATTGCAGCAGTACTAATGCAAAGGGAGTGATGTGCGCAGTTGTTGTTTGTGGTGGGTGCTCTAATTTTTTAATGGGGACAAAGTGTATTTCCAATAAAAGAAAAATGATCAACAAATGCTTTCAAGGTCAGTCATGTGATCATTTTATCCATTGTGCAGTTTTTTGTGGTTTCACTCTAGATATGTCAGTGCACAAAAATTCTAGATCAACCTGTTTGATTTTTACTTTCTCACATCTCCTTTCATTCCTTTTAACAATAAATAAACCTTTGTAAACTCAGAGAAAAAAGCAGCAGTAACATCAATAGTGATCAGAGAATAAGAATAAGGCCAGACTGTCTTTTGTGATGGAGATGACAGACAATTCTGCCTGGCAACCACAGGGACCTTTTGAAGGAGGACACTCAATCCCAACAGATTGTTTGAGATGTTCAGATGAGCTCATCTCTGTCAGACGGCCCTTTGAATGTGCAACCTCTCCATGCTAAAGAAAACATTTCAGTCACCGTGGCAACCCCTCCCTCATGCCACTGGAGTGCTACTAGAAAACACTAGAAGACTGTTTGGCTGCTTTTCTCACAATATCAACAACAACATTTGTGCAGGGAGGTGTTTGTATTGAACATTTCCCCATCTTAGTAACAGTGAATAGATACACATTAAACTACTGTTTAAATGTCTGTATAATCATCACTAGAGTAACATAAATAAGCACTTTAACTCAAGTATGTCCTCTGCTTAAGCTAAAAAAGATTTTATTACATTATCAAATATAATGTAATGTAATCCTATGAAGCACCAAGCATCAGAATCAGCTTTATTGGCCTATTTTGGGCACACAAATAAGGAACTTGAAGTCATGTGCTATGGAATAAATACAATATAGAATAAAAGTAAAAAACATATAGTAAAATAGTATGAAGACAACAGTGCAATGTAAAAAAAAACAAACAAAAAAAAACAACTAAATTGCAGTACAAATAATACAAATATAGGATGAACACTCAGGTCATTTACAGCTGAGGAAAGAAAATGTCCTTGCACCAGGTGGAACAACTAACAGAAAACAATGAAAAACAGCTTTTCCCTGAAAGTAAAGCATCTTAGGTAATTGAATAGTTAATAATAATCCAGTATATTCAACTTGTTCAGTGAATGGTTTTATCTTATTAGACCACTAATATAACTTTCAAATTATCATCAGCCCTGCTCTTGGAAAATACATTGTTTTTCATCATCTCATTGTTACTTTTTATTGTTTTCTGGTCATTAGTTTAACTACAGCTTATTTCTTTATCAAATGTATATAGCAAACACTTTGTGCATATTATTGCCTCACATGTGTACACATGGACAGTCTAAATCCTCCTCCTCTCCACACGACCAGAGCAGCATCTGTAGAGGATGACTCATCTCACTAAGTGACCGGCTGGGATTTCACCATTATTCTTGAAATATTTACAAAATGTGATGTTACGGCTCCTTTTATTTATCAATATATGTAATATGTGTTTATTGTATTGTACTGTTTTAACTGATGTTTGAAAGATTAATTGAAATGTCTCTGAACCAAGTAGTCATAGAAGGTTTTAAAGTTTAGTTTTAGGTAAATACTTACGTTCACTCTTAGGATTGTAGTTTTAGTCTTTTGCCTGCATTACTTATCTTACATGATGTCAGAACTCCCATTATCAATGTCTAGATAACTTCTCAGGGCGTCCCATTTCACAAAGCTTCATTGTATTTTAGCAGTAACTTTGTAACTTTCTTTGGTTTGTGAATAAACTGAACTATACTGCACTACGGTGCTGGACAGGACATTACAGAACACAACATCATTCATCCTTCTAGCATTAGTCTCTAAAGACAGACTGAATATTCTGTCAATAACCCCCTCATTATTTGTCTTAATCTGTATTTTTGCTTTCTTTTCTTCTCTTGAGCTGATGGGACATTGAATTGACGGGCTTTTTCCCCCACAGCATTCACTTTAATGGATAGTTACCACTCTCCTTTGACATCAGATTTGCACAAGAAATAGCACTAAACTGTACAGAAGTTGACAATGTAGCTTTATGTATATACAGTTTATATGTATATGGGTTTATTTGTTCTTATTTTACTATTTTTTTTTTAATTATATCTTTTATTCATAATTTACTAGAGACAACATCGACCACCAAATAATTCCTTGTAGGCCTACTGTATGTCTTAGATGCTTGGCGATTGTCACATAGAGTCTGAATTACCCCTTTCAGGACTAATAAAAGTAATCTGTATTTGTATGCATGAGAACCTGATGACTTTTCAAGTCCCATTTATGACAAACCTTGACTTTTCACTATTGCGTCACATTCATTTCCTTAGTTATAGCTTGCCACCATTATGTGAATACTATAATCATACTCCTCTTACAGCTCTGCTTTCAGCCCAAGAGATAAACATCACTTAGAGAAATAATGCCTATTCTTTATTGCTTGTACAAAAGGGTCCTTCAACAAACCTTAGAGGTTTGCAGACATAAACACTATCCTCAGAAGGTAAAGAAATAATGATGCTTTAAAATCACCACAAATCTTTATGAAGGGAATTTAAACATTTTTAGATAGGGGGTGGTATTCTTTAACATGGCTATGTAGGTGCTCTTGTAAAGCTAACGAAATAAGATTAAGTATTAACTTAACAGGGACAATAAAGCGTACAATAACTTGAGAAATGTTTTCTGGTATGACATTATATTCGATGTGAAGAACAGCACAAGGAAATAACATTTAGTGACTGTGAGGTGCTGACTTCGACCAAAAAAAAAAAAAAATACAAAAACATTATACGCAGTGCTGAGAGGCTACCATATTTGCACGATATAAAAGTACAAGTGCTCCCCTTAAGTTTATTAATAATTTTAGTCTGAGTACATGATGTGAATAACAGTACGGGATACAGTAGCCTTTAAATTATACAGTGGCAGACAGAAAAAAAGAGGTCTTACCTAAGCTCTTTATGGAGATGAAAAAAGTTGCTGGAAGTGTAGTCAACAAGAAAATCAGTGCGTCTTCATTTTTTTCCCCCAACACGTTACTATTTTTTTCTTGGGGTAAAAGACGGACACTTGGGTAAATATGGACTATTCCCTGATGTCTCCAGGCCACAGACGTTTTACAACCCAATTTTTCCGACTCTAAACACTTTGGGTCTTTTCCCTAAAACTCGCCTCATTGGACGCAGACGTACAGTGGCGTCACCAGACGGCGGGCTCATTGGCTAACGTCCACGTCCGTCTCAGGTGTCCACGTGTGCACTTTCACTCCGCCTGCTCGCGCAGGTCCCTCCCTACTCTGAGGAAAAAACCGCTACTTTCCATCTAAACCCGAGCAGGACCGACGGGACAAGACATCAAGCACGTACTTTGCAGCTGGATGAGTTCCCGTAGCCTGGAGCAGCACCGACTCCACATTTAGGACTCGGGAGCAATAATTCACTACACACTCCTGAAGGTAAACACGGACCTAATTAAAACACAACCCAGCAGAGTAAACACAAAAAGATGAATAAAACAGAATAAACACAAAATGTATTACAATGTTTAAACATATACCGAATTATTTCCGCATGGGACTTCCAAATGAATATTACGACGGAGCATTAGGCCATTCATAATGATTTTGAACGAGATTAAAATCAACATGTCGACATTAAACTCAAGATTCCGAGAATAAAGTTGAAATTATGTCGACTTAAATCTTGATGGGTTGACTTTAAACTCAACATGTTGAAATTAAACTTGGAAATGTCGAGAATAAAGTTGATGTCCAATAAAGATTAAAGTCGACATCAAATTTAAATTTTATGCTCGGAATTTTGAGTTTAATGTCGACATGTTGACTTTAATCTCGAAATATCAAAAAATATCTTCTCCTTATCTGCACAGATGAGAAAAACAGAAAACTTTTTTCACAACAGTACTTTAGAACAGTATAGTGAATTTTATTTTGTACCTGAAACCAATTGTAAAATAGTAATTTGACACACAGCACACAATATAAAATATGATTATAAATGTTAACATAAAATAAAATAAATGCTTAAAAGGGTTAACTCGTACATATATTTAAAGTATTGCAGCTGTGTCAATAGGTGCATGGTACCATGTTTTTTCTTAAAATAGCCCTGTTAGGCCTCAGTAGATGCTTGATTTATTACCTTTTATTATAATATAATCCTCAGCATGTCTTCATTCTTCTGTGAAAATCAGGTGTAGAAGTGGAAAAAAAGTTTTTATTCTTAAAATTTCACACAATCTCATAGGCTATATTATCATGATTTGTGTAAAAATCTGAGAAAAGTTATTTAGGTAACTTTGATGCTCTTAATTAATACACATAGTTTAGGTGGTGCTTTCTGATTTAAGGAAAGCTCCACCCACCACCAAAACATAATAATGTATGTGTATGTCACAGAATAGTAGGCTCATCATACAGCAGAAAGTATTACTGTTTCAAACTACCAATTAAATTACACTTTCACACAGGTGGATCTTCTAACAACTGTTTTATATCCTATTCATCTCCAAGGTTCTGATAGTGCACATGCTGATGCACGTAAACAGAACAGTCATTATTATTATTAATATCTGCTTGAAGAATGGATGTGGTCATAACATTGCTATTATGAGACCAGGGTGTCTTTGTATACTTTTCCATTATTTTTTGATTAAAACTGTTATAAATTACATCTTCATAGTCAGAAAGGTGTATGTTTGTTGTAAGCAAAGTAAACAGTTTCACAAGGTGTGTCAGAATAGCAGATTTTTATTTAACCATGCATAGTCACAACAGTCACAGGAAAGCAGTGCTGTGTGTCATCAGGTTTTTGGCTGGTTGTCTGCTTAAAGTCCTTATAAAAAATTTAACAGTGTGAAACTGACTTAACACAACTATTCAATAGCCTAAATGACAACAGAAAAGGGATGCAACTGCAGCTAGACAGAGAGAGAAAGCCTGATATTTCTGAGTCATAATTACACTCTTTCTAACAGATGGGTACTGGTTACTGACTGAACTCAGATCAGCTAATATATAATTTAAGTCACAAAAAAATACGACAACTACTAATAATATCTATTCACATAATTATGTATCTATGAAAACGATGCATTTACATCTATATACAGCCAATGTGATATTTATACAAGCTGTTAACTTCTAATTTGGCAGAACATAACAGGGAACACTTTAGAGTATGGGCCATTTTTGACATCACATCCTAAATATTTCACATGCAAAATAACAATGTCCATAAGGCAGGGTAAAGGGGTAGAAATGGAAAATGAGGCGTGCCATCCATGCTCAGTGTTCCAGGGCTAACAGATTACTTTTTAAAGATTGGTGCATTTGCTCACTTTTGCATCAGTTACTGCAAATCTGCCAGTGAGGCAGCAGTGCATTTAATGGTGTCATCAAAACAGAGTTCACAATGTCTAACATTTATGGTCATGGTACTACAGAAATAGTGTGTAACAATGATTTCAGATGGACAAGTCTAAAAAAAAAAAAAAGTGGATTAAATGTGACCTCAGGATATTTATTTTTTTCAAATGTATTGATAAATTTTCTTCTGAGATCAGATATGCAAAAATGCAAAAATCCCAAACCAAGCAATAATGCATTCATACTGAAGAAATGCATTTCATCAAACTGCAACTTCATTGTAGAATGCACATGGAAAAAGACTTTGGCCACTGATGAAAGCTGGTCTAAAAGTCATGTTAGATGAATTTATATAAAACACATAGGATCCATTTATTTTACAGTAAAGCTTTTTACACTCAGTCTGGCCTGCAGGTGCTTATGACAGAAGATACCATCGGTGTTGGTCTTATTGTGGTATTGCGTTGGGGTCAGTGGGTCAGGCAGGCATGCAGGCGGGGCCAGAAGAGGTGAGGGGCTGTTATGGGACCTTAGTTCTAGCCGAAGGCCAGTATTGGGGCTTTGGCATGGACACGTGGACGCGGCATATGGGACACATCTGTTTCTTCCATAGCCACTGCTCCATGCACTGAAACACATTTTAGAGTGGATTAGTATACTGTATGTGGTTGTCAGCCAGTCTGCATGTTTATGTCTTTTTGAGGCATTGATTTTTCTTCACTAATGCCAGGAGGTAATTTCCAACATACTGACCTACAGTTAGCAGAGGCATGACATGATCAACACTGACAACAACCTGAACCAAGCGATGAGGACACACTTTGAACTACTGTTCACTGAACAATTAAGTCATAACTGTCATAAGAGAGTGGAAGCAGTAAACTGTTAAAAAAAAAAAAAAAAAAAAAGATCAAGCATCTGATGTTCAACACAGGAGTTTTAGTGTTATTTATTATTTTTTATGTTTGACACAATGTAAAATAGATTTGAATAAAATTGAAGACAAGAAAACACAAATCTTCGAACCATTTATATCAATTACAACAGTGCAAAATGAATTATATTTGAGTCCTCAGACACCACAGAGATTAAAGTCAATAAAGAGATGTATTGTGTTAAATAAAAAGTATCTAATATTAAGTTAAATACATATATATATATTTCTTTTTAAACAGGGTTGCTTCAAAATATTTTGCTTGTATGATATTTTAAATGTTTTTGATGAATACAGAAAAAATATGTAATTACTCATTAACAAGCTATGAGTTATAACTAAACATAAAATAAGACTACATGATCTATGACCAACTGATGTGCTTTACATTCTAATTTAAGCTTATACTTTACACATCTCATTCTGGTAGGCTTATTATAAAGAGGCACCTATTCCTTGCGAGTGTGTAACTTGTAAATATTTCTATCTGGTAGAAGGTAAAATATTTTTGGTGTTATTTATCAGAATTTATAGGAATCCTCCTAAATTGGGTTCTGGCAGTAAAAGATTGCAAGGATCCACAGGATGGTTTTACAGAACAGGACCAGGCACAATAAAGGCCATGACAGTTCAGTGGTGCATCATGAAGATCAGGAGGGAGTCCTGATGTTTGGCCCACGGGAGCGAGCCTTCCATCTTTGTTCCAAATGAATCAGATCTGTCCACTAATGAGTCACCTTCTTCCCCAGATTGATATCAGCGATGTCTACGAAGGGACAGTTGACGGCGAGGTGTGCCCTGCTCCTTCTCCACTGAGATGTGTCCATCTGCTGACTTCCTCCTCTCCTCTGGGAGTCTGTTCACCTGACCTGTTGTCACTTCACTGCTTCTGCGAGGCTGACTCTGCTCTAACCTCCGGGCCGCCTTCAGCACCCACCAAATGAACACATCATAATCAGTAAGCCCTCGAGTTCCTGTAAACTCCCATGGTTCTTCACTTCATGCATCTACAGGAGCAGGATTCAGGTTTATTTTCATACCAGTTCGCTTCATGCATGTAGAGGAATGTTGCTTTCATGCACTGTGAGTCTGATATCTGACAAGCTGGGAGTCAACAACAAGGACTTCTTTGCAAAGAAAAGGAAGGGCAGAATGAACTGTAAAGAACTGTCACGCAAAAACCTACACAACAAAAGAAAATGTTTTACCTCTTTATGAAAGCGATGAGTACAGTGCAGCTCTTGGACTCCCACTCCGTTCTTCCTCATATCCTCATGACAGATCAGGCACAACTTGTCATCTACAATCTGTGTAGAAAAACAAACAATTAACAAACAAATTAATTCTCACTGTAAATCTAGTCTACTGTAAAAGTATGTTAAAATATCACTTTTTAGGAGTACTGTGGCTTCTTAGAGGAAGTTGATTGTAGATATCAAATAAATGCATGACAATTAATGATTATACTTCATGTTATACAAAGTAATTATAGTGCATGTTCTTAAACAATATACTGCATATGTTGTTTAAAATAAGTTGAGAATGGGGTACTGGGGTAGAATATTTATTATATTGGAGAATGCATTGCAGTGACAGAATAAGTGCTGTGAAAACTAAGCTAAAAAAAACACACAAATACTACTACATTTGAGATTATTTATGTTACTACATTCTAACAATAAATGTGATGTGGGATGGCCAAAGTACACACATTCTTTATACAGATACTGCTGATTACTAGTTTTCAAGATCAGTAACAGAGCGCCATACACTGCAGCACTTTCTTTTTACACTTCTTTTTTTTGTGCTATTATATTTGTTGTGTTGTGTATGTGAATCTGGGTTACACAAAGGGATCATTTTTTCTGTGTTGCTATCGTACCCATTAAGGTTGAAATCAGTCTTGATTGCAAGGAGCACTACGGAATGATTGTGATTAAAAAAAAAAAATCAGTAATACCCTTCAGATGCACTTAAATTTAAACCTGTTTTGAAGATGAAAGTAGTTGGAAGTATAGATATTTGCGTTAAAATGAGAACAGTACAAATTAAAAAGTTGTCCATAATAATATAAAATGTCCATGTCAAGTACAGATATTGAAAAACTATTTAATTACAATAAGTAATACCTTTGCATGTGAAACACCTTTTTTATCCATCAGTATCACAGAATCTTTTGGGGCATGTTGTGTAGTTTGATTATCTGTTATCTGATACCATCAAAATGTGAAGGTAAACCAGATTTTAATGCTCGCCTTCAATCTTTCAAAGGAGAATTTATTAGGAATTATTATTATTATTATTATTATTATTAGTAGTAGTAGTAGTAGTAGTAGTAGTAGTAGTAGTAGTATTGGAGCAGCAGATTATGACAGCACCAGACAGTCATATTTAATATGGCACTAAATAAGAAAAATGTGATTTTATTTTTAGACTCTAATAAGAAAGTTCTCACCAGGGACATGGTCCTCTTTTCACGTATACAAAGTCTCCTGTCCAGTGACTCTGTGAGCTCTGGGATAGTAGTGATGCGGTTTTCTGGGATGGTCGACTTGGGGCGAGCGTTGTCATCTGAGGACACCCGGCGTGCTCTCGGATGGGGTCTGATGTCCACCTTCTCCTCTCTGTTTTTGATGTGGATAGGGGTGGGTGCCATTGTCGCTGCATGGAGCTTGTTCAGCTTCATGGCATCTAACTGTGACTTCGGATCACACAGAAAAGTACTGTTACACAACATAAAACCTGTAATTCAAATCTGGCCTACTCGTTTCATTTATGGTATTATAACTGATAGTGTACAGAGCAGCTGTAAGTCCCTTAAAGCCCAGACTAAAACCACTCTAAGCTGTTGTCTGTAAACAGGGCTAATCACTCTTAATATTCTTAAGTAACATGTTAGCAAGATACCCCCTGTTATGTAGTTTAACCTCTTGACCAGGGTTAGTCAGTTCACTGATTATTTTTGCAACTGCAATAATCTGATTAATGCTTTTTGTTGAGGACATAGGTCATATATTTCAAATCTAGGGCTCTTTCTTACATAAGGTGTGTCACCCTGGCTGAAATATTATGAAGCATCTTGCACAAATGAACAACTCTTATTATCTTATCATCTATGATGACTGAAATTGAGAAGTATTTACAAGTTTCATGAGGAGGCCCACGCTTGATTCCAAAACATCCCAGTGATGACAGATTTGAGTTGATAACCTGTGTTGTAAGTTATAAGAATATAATAAACAGTGGATCGACAGTTGGGTCATGGCAGATCTTCCTCCTCTGGTTCACAGGCATAGATTGATCTTAGTTGGATGAACGTGTGGTGTCACATTTTATACAAATCAAATTTTCATCTGAGCTTTGTTTGGCCTCCCCTACAGGTCAATCTATACACGCACACCAGGTGCTTTTGTCTCCTACAACCAGCTGCCAGTAAATGTTCATCTAACTAAAGAGCAAAAAATATATGGTATTGAAATTAAATCTAAAAATGTTTACATAATGGGATAGTAGAATGAATAAAAATACCCCCCTTTTCATGTACCGAGTCCTTCACAGGCTGTTGTGGATTAACTGTACAAGACATTATGCCGTGACAATCCATTATCATGTATTTTACCTATCACTGGTTATCACTGGTTAAATGTACAAGATTGCATTTAGGTAAGAAATCATCTCTGTTTCAAAATGGTTTGAACTTGTATTATAAACTGTGCTACTGTGTAACTAGCATTAACCTTTAACCTTGCTATGACTGTTGGTAATAAAAAATGGATGGTTCCTTTATGAGAATTACAACACTGATAGAGAACATGTGTTTATGAGCTCTGTTACTCATAAAACTACTGCAAAGGAAGAGAATTTAATGGATTTCTGTTAAAGAGTTTTATTGTTATAGGTTTGGTTATCACAGCATTATGTCTGCTTTTATGTTAGCTTTTGTAATGCACCAAACGTAAAGAGGGCTCAGTAATGACACAATCAACCATACTTGTTATTCACAGTTATCACATTCACCACTGTGATCTATATCATAAGGATGACTGGGCATCACTATTATTAAGCCCTCATTATCCAGACTTTGTTTATCTTTAGTTTAGGTGTCAATGCAGAGCTCATCTCAATGACACCACATCATAGGAGAGATTGGCTTTAGAAGTTCCTCACACTAACAATGAACAAGAGAAGACTGGTTTCCAGTAAAACAAAACCACAATTGTAGCACAATCTCAATGTAGAAAAAACAAAGAGCTTTCAAAGCTCTACAGACTTCTGTTGTCAGTCATACTTGTTTCTATTTGCCAGCTGTTTGTCCAAAGTGATTAAAAGGTGATAGTTAATATGACATGGAAGAGAAGTGGATAAAATATAAAGAGAAAAAAGAAGGAAAGAAAGAAACTCCTGTGGTTTTGATGTATGAGTTATGTTACCTGTGTGTCCGTTTGCCCCTTTCTATGTTTGTTATTGTGCATCAGCAGACATTATTGACGTGAAAGAGATCGACATCCTCAACTCCAACAGATTCCATCAGCACAGTGTTCATGCCAAAGTGTGTTTTTTCCTAGTCTGCTCTTGTACATATGACCTTACATCCCTCTCCTTTTCTGACTTAAGTACACAGCTTGTTCATTATTGAAGATGCTCATGTAAAGTTTACATTATATTCAAATTATACTATCATTGTATATGATGAAATTATTTAAATGAACTTCATTTGTCATTTGGATCATACTGATTATTATAATATGTTTCTGCTGTGCAAATACTTCTTGAATATGTCATGTACATTTGCATTCCTTAATGCCAGGTTTCTTACCACAGTTGGGAGTGATGCCCGTCGATCCACTTGTGTTTTTGAAGGTCTTCTGAAACTGCGCTTCCTTTCTCTGGAGTGTCCACCTTCTGCACCGTGACCCCAGTAACTACTCATCCATTTTGTGAAGTTACCATCATCATCCTCATCATTGTCCATAATAATAGCAGGCAGCAGTCTGAGAGACATAATAGAGTTGTATGTGGAGCTTCCTGGCGCACACGGTCCTGACACAACAGATGAGAGTGTGATCTGCGCCGGGTGGTACACGATGTAAAGACAACGCTGAGCTGACCTACTAAGCCTCTGACGGACTGGCAATTGGTGTAGCAGCTCTACTACACCCCTCTGTCCCACAAAGCAAAAGGTAACTTACTTCAATTAGATCCCCCTGGTGCCTCAAGCCCTGTTGTTGTAGTTGTGTTATTCCTGGACATTCCAAAAATAACCTACACAGCATTTGTTCAAGTCTTTAAATAAGCAAGATCCCTTATAATCTATTTAACGTTGCTGGCAGAAAGTAAAAATGGAGTGATGGGAGTAAACAGGCAGGCATGGCTAGTATCTTGGCTCTGCGTGGGTGATGTGACCCCTGCTTTTAATATTTCCATTACAGTCATAGGCCTGGGGGTACACAACACAAACTCCAATTTCCCCATACTTTCCACTCGCTGTGTTCGTCAAACCTGTCAATAATTATGGAGTACAGGCAGCTCTGTCTACAGCTGTGAGCCTGGGGCTTATGTAAGAGGACCAACATCTTTTCATATCAGAGCGGGTACCACTGAAACAGTCATTTATTATCTGTTGGTTTTGTTTTTTGTTTTAGAGGTTGTGTTTTGATATCAATAACACATGCAAAAAACATCAACTGTACAAAGCAGAAAGTAAAGAAACATTTTCAAACACCTGTCACAAGCAGATTTATTTTTTTTAGGATTAAGGTTTAAACTAATGTATTCTTTATTGATGCATCATTATCTGTATCATATCTATTTACACAGTTTTGATAATCTGATACAAAGCATAATGCAATGATATAAAGAACTGGTTGATTAAGGAAACACCATTGTTTAACTAGAACTCTAATATGGACAAAAGAATGGTATTTCTTAGATTTAACTGTGCTACATAAATAAATAATTTTGTAAGGGTACCAATATGAATTGGTTCTTAAAAATAGAAATAGAATAGAAGTACTAAAATAAAGCACTATTATTTTTCACATCACTTGGAAAGAAACATTTCAGTCCATTCAATTTATATACAATATTTCACAGCCCCATGACCAACATTAAAAAATACAACATTTTGAAGTATTAACGGACTCTGTGAAACTGACAAATATTGTACAAGTCAGACAGACACAAATCAGAGACTCATTGTTGGTATATAAGCTCATTACATTATACAAAAGTTGTTACATGTTTAACTTTACAAAAGCTGATGTTACTCCTTTACAGACTTGTGTAAAGTGACATTGATCCTCATTGAGACAGAGCCTAATCTGATCTTACACTGTTAAGAGATTCATACCGTCTCATGTAACCTCTGATTAATACTAAGAATAAGATTAGTCTAATCTGCCATTTTCCCAAAGCTGAACGTCATTTAAGGCAAATTACACAGAATAATACAAAATAAGGACTGTACTTCTGATAATTTTTAATTAACATGGAAATATCCTATTTAAGAGGATTGAGTTGTTTTTTTTTTGTTTTGTTTTTTGCATGTAAGAAAAACAAGTGTAACAAATGGAAGTACACACTGTCTGAATGAGCATCATGTCGAATAATGTACTGATTAATCAAAGTAATTTCTCATTTGTAAGTGTGTGCCTCGTAAAGTCTCACATATGTTTCTGCTTTCATACTTAGTGGATTTTGTAAATATTGAAATACGGGAACCACAAAACCCAAATCTGGTGAAACGGTTAAACTGGAATGGCTGATGGACTTTATTACAAAAAAATAATAATAATAATTAATTAAT
>JAPSES010000258.1:15058287-15069377 GCA_029822895.1 Maxillicosta whitleyi
TTTCAAAAAGAGTGTAGAGAAAGGAAAACAAGTATTAAGAATGAATGACTGGATACTTTGAGAAATTGTGAATAAATGAACACAAGAAAGCTTCCGCTCGAGCTGCCTACGGATGCGTAGAAGGAACAAAAGACTAGCAAACTCGTTTAACCGACAATGAGTTTAATTAATACAAGCAGAGGAGCTGCATGTGGATGGGAGAAGTGCGGAAAATGCTGGCAAACTCTGATCGCGATTAAAAAAAAAATTCGCAATCAAATTTTACATTAATCTAATCGTGATTAACGTGTTAATATTCCCAGCCCTAGTTCTAATGTTACTGCTTGTTTTGGTGCAGGACTTGTTGATACACGTGCGAGACATCAGTCATCCAGAGACGGTGAATCAGAAGGTGAATGTACAGAACGTCCTGAAGAACCTCCAAATCCCTGACAGACTGATGAACTCCATGATAGAAGTCCACAATAAAATCGACCTTATTGATAAGTAAGAGCAAACCTCCTATGGCACAAACCATATAGAAACATAGATGTAATGGTTTCAGACTGGGTCGCATCAACAAAGATTAACTTAATCCAGGATTAGTCCTAATCAGATTTTCACTAAACTAGTCTTAAAATTAATAAATCTAAATTTACACACAGAGCTCTGTTTTGCTGTATCTGATGGCAGAGGCTCTAATATAAATAGAACTACTCACAGTAACTTTAACCAATACATTTTATCCAATTTGAAGTTTCTCTGACATGTTTTGTTTTAAGACACATTAGACTTTGTGTATGAAATGTCTCAATCCTCTGAAAATGGGTTGAAGAAAAGCTGAAAATTAAAATTGGGCTAAATGAACCAACAGATGGAAATAACACCGCCATCCAAAAACAAAGTCATACTCACAATATTTGGTTGGACTACGTTTAACTTTGACTATAACACACATTTGCCCAGTGCATATGCAATGTCACAGAGAATATCACATTTATTCTTGTCCATAGTTGCATTAATTGTTTTGCCAGTGGTCTGACCACTGTGTGAAGTGTTCTTTAAACAAAAGATTCTCAGTGACGTTCAGGTCCGGAGTCTGTGTCGTCAAATCAATATGTGAAATGATGCCTCATTCTCCGTGAACCACACTTTGATAATCTGATCCTGATAAATCCTCTCATTGTCATCTTGGAGTATGTCTGTGTCATCAGAGAAGAAAAAATCCAGATGGTCAGACCTAGTCATTCAGTTTGTCCAGGTTCAGCTGACCTCATTTTGGACACATGAGGTTGTTGAACCCGACCAACTGACCGACCCCAAATCATAATGATGAGCCATCACTTTAGAACCGGTTAATCTGGACTCATCAGACCACATGACCTTTTTCATCCTCAGTATTTTTCATAAGTCTACACAGCTTTTTAGTTTCAGTCCCTTAAGAACCCTTACCTTTTTACTTAAACCAGATGGTGACTTTTTCTCTTGACTGGATGGTGTATATTGAAATGAAATGTGTGCACATAAAATAAGATAATCCTTTCACCATGGGAATTTGAACCCAGGATCCCCTGTTTATTAGACCAGTGTTTTAACCAACTAACCCACAGCACCATAAGAGCTCAGCTATAAGGTATGAGAATCCTAATACCAATAATAATACCAGGTCAATGCATGGGGATGAGTTACAATCCAATATAAATGAAAATAAAATAAATACAGATGGATATGAATAAAGTCAGAAACATCTTCACTTTTGGATTCTTTATAAACCTTAACAAATCATCACATAATTGGCAAGTTTGTCTAGTCATGATAGTTAACTGGAAAAGCTCTAATGTATACTAATTTAAGACAAGCCTGTGGGCTGGAGTAATGGAGTAACATGATCAAATAACACAATACTTAAAACACACACACAGAAAATAAAGACTGTCTGGTAGAAGTTGGGACACACAGTAGTTGTCAGTGAATCCAATCCTCCCATTCACTTTTCTTGTTGAACCGGTTTCTTTACGTAATCTCGGCAGCATAATGAAACTCAACAGGGCTGAGGTTGTCATTTCATTTCACAAGATGAGCTGATTTAACTTCAAACCTTGTCATGTGTTGATCATATTATAAAATGAAGTTTAAGGTTTTAATGCAATGGATTTAACTTTAACCTTGGTTTAGAATAAACTTTAAACTTATCAAGGGACTTAAATGTATCTTTCTTAGTTTCAAAATTATTTAACATAATTTTATGTTAAACCATGATTTAAAAAAACATGCATTATTAAGGCAAACTCTATACATTATGTGTTTAATGAAGTTCCTATAGGATAACTTTATACACATAAACTCTACAATAAACACACTGGTATGTAAATGTCATACTTAATGATTTACAACAGTGAAAGTATTGAAATAACACAGTTCCAGATAAAGTAATAATGTCTCAGGATTCACAGATATTCTTTCATTATCAAACATATTATTGTGTTGGAAGAAAAAAACATTACAAACGAATGTCTCAGTGGGTCAAAATGATAAATAACTGTCTAATGTAATGATGTAGATGGGTGTGGCTGGAATGAATAAGAACAAAAAGGCTATTATTTACTTACCCAGACGATGCCAATGTGCTGTGACTTCAAAGAGTTTTTATCCAGACTTATTTTTTTACATACTTTATTTTATTAAGAGACACATGTTCTGTATAAACATGGATGCATCATGTGACGCACTGTTGATAGAAAATAGATCACACAAAAACTGCCAAAGATAAGTTTTGGAAAAATTACCGGGATGTATAAAAGAAAGCAGGAAAATATGTTTTAAAAAATAAAATAAAAATCATTAAAAGAAGAAAAAAAATCATAAAAGTTGTATTATTGTGTTGTTTACATGTATAATGTGCTCTGTGAATTAAATTAAATGAAGACTCTTCTGTGTCCCCTCAGCTATCAGTGTGTAGAGCCTGATGTGTTCCCCATATCTGCCTTGGAAGAACGAGGCCTTACTGAGCTGAAGAATAAAGTGGAAAAGGAGATCGTAACCTCAACAGGAAAACATATTTTAGATCTCAAAGTTGACCTCAGTACACCGCAGTTGAGGTGAAGTGGACTGTTGTCTGTATTGTCACAGCTTATGTAAGAGAGCAGTTTGTGTTTTTGCCTTTACATGTCGTTCATTCATTCATTTATCCCTTCATTTACAGTTGGCTGTACAAGGAGGCCACGGTGCAACATGTGAATGTGATCGCAGATGAAGGTTCAGCCATCATCAGGGTCATCATCAGCACCGCAGCTTATGGACGTTATAAGAAACTGTTCACAGACAGATAAATAATAAAGCATGGAAGAGAGAAAGCTTCACCTTGGGAAATTATACCAGATAACCACCGATAAAATGTCCTTCCAAACAACCAAAGAATCATGAGTTTATGGCGTTGTATTATATATTAGATTAGATTACAAATGTGCAATACTTTTTGATGAAAAACACTTGAATGTCAAAAAAAACAGCTGTTCAAAACCATTTATTTCATGTAAAACTCACACTGTTGATTAAAGTACATATATAGTACAAATGAGGTAGCAGTTTTCACTCAGATTTGGTTGAATAAGTCATCATGGCTAACACTTCTGTTTTTATCAGATGTTAGTCTTCTGTATCAGTTTTTGGTTCAGTGCAATCACCAGTGGACAGAGTGGAATTGGCCCCACAAAGTCTCCAGCGATGATGTTGAGGCTCTTGGGGTCCGACCCTGGGACCTGCTCCTCCACCCACCTTTTCAAACAGTCCCAGTTACTGAACGTTAGCGTCCTCAGGGTTTGTTTGTAGTTCTTGGTGATGTAAGTCCTATCAGCTGTCAGGTTCAGGCCAGAGATGAAAAAGCCATCTGGAAAACAAACACAGTCTAATAAGAACAAATAGATACTACAGACAGAGTTTATAGAGTCAAGTATCGGACCTGGACGGCCGAGCTCCTTCTTCCAGTCCAGGTAGCTGATGACTTCTTGTGCTGTTTTCTGATTGGCCCACCAATAAGGGATGTTTGGCCACAGCTCCGTGTGTCTGGCTGCAGCCTGGGAGTCGTAGGACAGGATGACCTGGTAACCAGATGCCCACAAGCTCCGCAAGGTCAGGACTGTTTCCTGTGTGGGGTAGGTTAGACTTTACAAGGCACGGTGGCGCTTTTGAATAGGTAACGGAATCTGTGTGAGACAGAAACAAACCTTTCTGGGGCAGAGTTTGGAGCCAAACAGCTTCTTCAGGGAGTAAATGAAAGCTTCGTGGAGTTTGTCGTCGATTCCCTCAAAGTGACTGCAAGCGAGGATAATGATCTCCTTTGGGTGAGACTTCAGCCAGGACACGACAGACATCAGTGTTTCCTGGGAGGAATTAAAAAGGATGAGTGGGTGTCATAAAAACCCAAAGAGAAGTATTTTACTGAAGTTACTACTCACCAGGACAGTTAAGTGTGTGTATATGACATGGGTGAAGTACAGGTCGCTGCTTGGGTCGTTTTGTTTGTGTGCAATGCGGAGGTCAAAGAAACGAATGCCCATTGACAGTTGCTCCTCAATGTTTTTGTCCTAAAAGGGAAGAAAAAATATTTAGAATCACTGTGTACTGTAATGTACTGTGTTACAATATTTGATAGATATATATATATATATATATATATATATGGCACTGAGTACTACAAAATGTACAAATAATCCAAATATTATTGGAATCACAATATGACCCAGTCTGATATCCAAATTTGAGAACTATTTGTCATCACAGATCATTATAAATGAAGGATCATGGTGCTACAGAGATCTCCAAAACTATAAATCAAATTTTCCAGTCATAGGAGAAGTTTTTATGGTATACAAACAAAAATGACCATTTCCACTTAAAAGATTTATAAATGGTTAAATGGACTGCACTTATTTGGCGCGTTTCTACACCTTGGTACTCAAAGCGGTTTACAAAGCCTCACATTAACACCAGTAGGCAGCTGCTATGCTAATGTTCCATGCAAGGCACTGCCATGCCAGACCCTACTGGGAGCAATTTTAGGGTTCAGCGTCTTGCTCAAGGACACTTTGGCATGTGGACAGTGGGAGCCAGGATTCGAACTGACAACCCTTTGATCATTGGACAACCTGCTCTACCAGTTGAACCCCATATGAGGTATGAGAAGTTTTTTTTATGTTTTTTTTTTTTTGCATCACCTCACCAGTCTACTATAAATAGATGTTACCTCTGATATATGTAAGGGAAAAAAAAGATTTCATCACTTTCACAGACCTTCAGTTGTCCTGTGGTGCTGGTTTATTAAGGTTTCATAATAATCCCACGGGTAAATAATTATTCACATTTAAAACATGTTACATGTTTCATAAATTTGAAGATTTGTTAACATTTTATGAACAGATATACAATATGTCATACATTTTGGCAGATAGAAGGTAGGTTAAAAATTTAGAGGTGTGAGATTTTGTTTCATTTGTATATTTGGGAATGGGTTATTGTTACCATTTATTTCCTGGTAGCTGTTGTATATAGGTCATTTGTCTCAAACTCTCAAGAGTGTCAAAACTTCTGTCAGAGTAGAGCCATAGTTGTTTTAGTTTGTTTTTTTTTGTTTGTTTGTTTTAAATCTGTCTTTGTTTTTGTTTGTTGGTTAATCCCATAGATTGGCTTTTGTACACAGTACCTGGTAAACATCTGAAAACTACTGATTGCTCCTTGAGATTCATAGAGGAAGATGTTGTAATGTAAGATTAAAGCTTCATTTATTGAGGTCTATCATCGTTTATCATATAAAAAATTGATTAAAGAGCTATGTGAAGTTTGTTGATTATAGTGTCCTCAGTATATTTTATTTTATTTTTTGAAAGAGCAAAGTGTGAAAAAAGAGCAAATTCTGGAAGGATAATGTTTTGCTTAACTTCAACAGTAGCAACATTTAACCACCAAACAATCCCCTTCAGACCAACTAGTGTCGTCATACATTCTTTAACATTTATCAACCTGCATTATTATCAGCTCACATTGTCTGTGTGAGTAGTTTATCTGGGTACCATGCATACCTGAGTTGTAGCCCATTTAAAAATCATTGGCCTTGTAAAACAGTAGAAAAGTCCATCAAGGAGCCTGAAATAGTCTGACTCAGATCTGACCAGTGGAGAGTTTATGTCCAGACAGTAACTCATGGCATCATGGCTTCCTGGATGAACAAAGTAAACAAGTTTTTACAGCTTTTATTATCCTCCTACCAAATATGAACTACAAGTTATGTTTATGTAATTAAATATATGCATTTCTTTTTCCTGGTAAACTGGTTTTGTTTTCTGGGGTTGTGGTTTTGCTCCTGTCATTTCTATTGTAATAAATACAATATAAAAAAAATAGGACATACTTTTTACAGAGATTTCCCAGAATGGATTAATCTACCAATTACCAATTCAGTCTCAATAAAGTGGTCAAATGAAAAACACCATAGAATTATGAGAATTCTTAAACACATGAGGAAAAAATAAAAATACTTTACACTCTTACTGATTAGTATCTGAAAATAGATTTGTGTATCAATGTTCTTATACTATCATACAAGAGTAAAAGTTTGCATCTACTTAATCCTTATAATAATGTTAAGTGTACCAGGAATGGCCAGGTCGGTCAGAGGAATGTCCCACAGCTCCACGGGTAAAGCAGACATCCAGTCCTGGCAGTTCTGATCCATATCGGACAGTCAGTCAGGGACTCACCAGAACCAGGTCTGAAGTGGACCTACAGGGCTCAGGAGAACCTTTACGGGTCTGCGCATCACAGGATTGCCCCCCTTCCTCACTAGTTCCTTGATCAAACAAAAGAGGAGGAGGAGGGGGACGAAATTTAGAATTTCCGTGTTTATCTGGTTGTGTGGAGACGCCGACGCTGCACTTGAACCATTCAGCGAATGAAGAAAAAAAAAAAAAAAGTACATTAACATTTAAATAGGCCTTGGTCTAAGCACTTGCACCTGCCTCTTACAAATTAAAAATCTTAAAATTAAAAATCTAAGAGTATAAATAAAGTAAACATCAGCTGTCGTTTCTGTGACGTTCGGTAGGGGGCGGGGCTTGATTACGAAACCGGAAGTGGAGCATAAAAATTCCCATACAAAGCATCTTTTTGGAGAAATTTCCTTTAAAATGCAGGAATTGTGCTTTTATGTCATGTCATTATGGTGCATATATTTAAAACATTCATGATTATAGCAAACTTCATGAAAAATTTATTTTTTTCTCTTCTTTTTCTCTTAAATTTTGCAACAGTATAATGAAGATACAGTATGCCATTAATGGTAATAATTTAGGGTCATATCATTTACGTTTAAAAAGCAAATAAACTGATTAATAAAAAAAAAAAGACCAGAGTACTTGCACCAGTATGTCATTAAACATGCAGCAGGAATACTAAAGCTCGAGATGATGCAAGATCACCCAGTCAACAAACCTTACTTAGAATAGATACTTCATAAATGAATGCAAATGTAATGAAAAAGGTTCGACTTGCTTTTGTCCACAACACTGGAAACCAGCTGGCACTGGTAGCTCCACTTACTCTGTTTAATTTTTAGAGTGGTCTTAAATTACAGATAGGATCTTTACATTAACACAACAATCAAGCAGAAACGGTAAATTTTATTTACACATTGCATGTAAAAGTAATTCATGTACAAACAGTTTTCAAATGCAAAATTTAAGAATAGATTACATGAACCTTTGAAAAAAATCAAACTTGATTGGCCTTGATGGCATGCACACTCCTTCAGACTAATGTAGTAATAATTTAAGTAAGGAATTCGTCTTTTTCTAATTCTCTTTGCTTTGCATACAGTTTTATAAACTAAAATGTAAGAGCAATGATTATTACATGAGTAAAGATATTTTAATGACAATTTTCCAATATTTCTTTTAAAAAAGTGTTAAGGAAAACCAATACTGTTCAGAAACAAGTCAGATTACCTCTGAATGACTGTGTTTTGCGCACAGTGACCAACAAATAAAAAGCACAGGCTTGATCTTTGACTGTTAATGAAGTGAGATTATTTGATTAAAAATGCTCTTTTTTTTTATTGGAAAAGCTTATCTCCACAGGCACAGCGGTGCAGCACTATTTTTGAAATCAAGGCTTAACTTGTTGGCTAACTTCAGTAATAAGTACAACAGTCAAAGTTGGGTTCATGCAAATCACCTTTTTCATGCATTCTGCATAAGACTGATCTCTTCTCTGTTGGTGTGGCATTCTCTAGCGATAAATGCACATTGTATAGAATAAACATACGCTATTTCATATATTTGCTGCCCACATTGCATACTTATAAAAGTTTAAGTTACTATAATATGTGCTCATAACTACCATTATTTGTGCTTACTCATCTAAAATGCCTACATTAAGGTGATGGTAGTATCATTATTGCTTTGGTCACTGTAACAGAAAACGGGCCATCTTGCTGACAAGTGGAAACTGATACAGTACATTGCATAACTAGTAAACTAAATGTAAACAAGTGCACATCAAAATACCATCATTTTGTGTTTAAGTAGCCTTAAGACTGAAATATACATTTCACTGCCTGGTGCATATACAGTATATTAAAATGAATAATTCAAGTACTTGAATATTTTTCTTCTACTCTCAACAAAACAAGCTCATGTGGTTTTCATGCTGTAATTCACATTTTTTTTTAGAGCAATGCATATTGATAAAAATCATGACCATTTCAGTAACTTCTCATTCAGTGTGACGACAGTCGGTACAAACCGGCTCTCTGTGATAAAGTCCCCAGCAATGATATTGAGAGAGCCCACTTTGGATCCGGGAGTCTGCTCCTTAACCCAGCCGAGCAGTGTCGGGTACGTGGACATCACCAAGTCCTTCAGAGACTCCGTTGGGTGTGTGCAGATGTATTTGAGGTCCTCTGTCAGGTTGATTCCTGTGACAAATAAACCCCCTGATAGTAGACACAAATAGACAGAACAGCTCAATGATGTGTGAACCATTGATTTCATCCTTCACAATAAATGAGGACATTACCTGGTCTCCCGTGCTGCTTCCTGTGTTCAAACTCCTCAATGAGAGACTCCGCTTTACACTTGTTGGCCCACCAGTAAGGAATATGTGGCCACAGGTCATTATGATAGCTGGAAATGTTGTGTTCATAGGACACAATCACTTGGTAGCCTAAAGCCCACAGGTTTCGAAGAGTTAACAGCTCCTGGAGTCAAAGCATTAATGGATAATTTTGTAGATTAATATACACGTTTATGCACAGTTTTTACTGAAGTAGGTGTGAATGTTTAGAAATGACAATTTTCGTTCATAGTGCAGTGTGGTTACAATGTGATGTTTATGTGGAAGATCATGGCACAACTTCACCTACAGTACCTCTAAGGTTAATGAAGCAGGAAAACCTTAAATGACATCCACATCTCCAGTAGCATTTGTAGCATAAAGGAACAACTTTACTTGAATTTAATGACATATTTTGTCTTATGGCCTTCACCTTCGTCATCTGGCATCTGCTAAGATCATCTAAAGTTGTTCTAGTATAGTACAGATGCTGCTGGTGGTCTTGAGCTATTTTAAGCAATATTTATAGGAAACAGTACAGGTGTGACACGTAGGCATAATAATAGATAAAACACATGCAGCATTAGCTTTGAAATGTAATAGTTCATTATTACTTACCTGTTACCTGTAACAATATAACTATTTATATGACTTCACATTTATTTGACTACTATATAAATAGATTATCATATAAGTAACCTATTATCACTAGTTCATGATTTCTAAAAAAAGAAAAGAAATGTGTTAAACTGAGCAATATAGCTAAAAAGTCGTGAATTTAAAACCCTTAAACATGAATTTAAATCGGGTTTTGGAAGTATTCATCATTGTTTTAAAGCAAAGTGAACATTTATTTATTATCTACTTTTAACATTTTCTGTGACAATTATTTTAATTAGGTCCAAATTTTTATGATCACCATATTAGTATCATTACTTCTGTTAATTTCACTAGGGTTAATGCTTTTGAAGGCACTGGGCACAAAGGTAAAGTTACACACAAAGGCAGGTAAACCCAGGACCAGGATAAAGGGCACATACTTTTATTTTCCCCAGGGCAGGGGGCAGCTGCTATAGGTAATTTGTTTGGTTTCAGTTCAGTTAAATTAACCTCATAAAATGACATGTTTGGCTGAAAAAATGATTTATTTTCCCAGTGCAAAATTCAGTCCTCAGGTCCTTTGGTGGATGTTTGACTTTAAGTTCATTCACACATTCATAAAACTAAGTTTATGAACAAATAACAGCTACACATGTGGTGTAGATCTCACAATAGTACTTAACACTGATTACTGTTACAGTGATTCTAGACCCTATTCGCTGGTTTAATCAATATTGTTCAATGTCCAGCACTGAAAGGAGTTTTTATCTGCCTTGCTGAGGTCAGCTGGTTGCAGCCTTTCAGACAAAGGAAACTCAGGTTGTTTATAGAAACACGCGCTGATTTGACTGAGAGACGAACAATGACAAAGGATGCAAAGAAACCCAATGAATTTTCTAATCTCCAAATAAACTGTTTATTGAAGAGATGCAAGCTCTTTGTCATAACTGAGATTTTTATTAGTAGCTGCAATTACATTATATATATTTTTTCTTCAGGTTAGGCAATGGCTTATGATTAAATTTAACCTGTAATTTAGTAACGTAAGATAGTTATAGATAATTAGCACCAGAAGTGGGAGGTAATATAGCACTGAACCCAAATCCATCCTAGATTTGTTATGTCCCTCTGAAGCATCCAGACCCCTGAGGTCATCAGGGTTTACTGTGTGTTCCCAAAATTAGAACCAAACAAAGTGAAGCAGCGTTCTGTTGTTCTGCTCCTCACCTGTGGAACAAACTTCCTGAATACCTGAGGTCAAACTGTCAGCTCAATTAAATCAGAATGAAAACATTATTGTTTACTGCAGCTTTCTGTTAAACTCTTAAATAATCTTTTAAATTAACTTTAAAATCACATTTTATTGGTGATGATTTCAATGTCTATTATCTATTATTTTAATGATAATG
>JAPSES010000258.1:15074456-15104570 GCA_029822895.1 Maxillicosta whitleyi
TCTGTATCTATTGTACTCAATAACAAATCAGCCCTGTCATTGACTCACCATCTTGTAGATTGTAGTAGTCACCCCCCCATCCTTGGCTAGTTTCACAGCTTTGAATTACTGTAGATTTATGATTATGTCTCAAATGGATGGTGAGTGTTTAAAACAATCTATAGTAATACATCATGTGAATTACTGATAAAGTCTGAAACTGTCTGAATTAATATTCACCCCTTGCGTAAATAGAAGCAGAGGAACCAGCTACAGACTTTGTGTCAATGGTTTTTATCAGCTTTATGTGAGTATTTCATCAGTTTTCTTATATGCAAAGCTGTTCAAGCTCTGTGAAGTTTCATGGGAAGTGGGAACGAAGTGCAATTTTTAAGCAATATATTCTGGATTTAAGGTCTATAATGCTTTCTTTATATTTGAGGTCGTAAGTTCTTCTGCAGACAACTGCAGTTCTTTCTCTTTCATTTTTTTACCCACTATCTATAATAAATTCAGTTAAAATGAATCTATAAATTCAGAAGGCTTTCCGTATTTGGGCGCGAATCAAACAAATGCTTACATTATCTGCATACAGACATGAGAGAGATTTAAGTTATGTACATTTGTGGATATTACAACATGAATTAAAAAATGATATTACATCCAGACTAAGCATGAAACAGGGAGCTCATTAAAGGGAAAAATTGGATTTTTAACATTATCTGTCAGTCTCCTATTGTACAAAAGATTGAGTTAAGCTCATTAACTGTGTACATGCTGTGAAATGTTTGGACCAGCCCTGTAACCAGGACTAAGACTCAGCAATAAAGATTACACTGCAGTATGGAAACAGCACCCACCCTCTCCAAATCCTGTCGCAGGTGCATGAACATCCGCATGCGTGTGTGGATGCTGTCCTCCTGAGGCTGCAGCACCAGATTCTCCTCCTCCTCTTTAGGGGGCAGCAGAGCTTTGTTAAAATTTATTTTCCTCTTCATCTTCCAGTACTGATAGATGAAGTCCACTAGGCGCTGTGAGAGGCAGAGGGCTTTTGCCAGCTCGTCCAAATGGATAAGAGTGTAGAACTCCTCCTCCAACTCCTGCAGTCTCTGCGCCCGCTGGCCCACCTTCCCCACCTCACTGGGAGCTTTGGCACGAGCTGGACTCAAGCTCGCCTCTCCACATTTAGACTTGCTGTGCTTGAGACAGAAGGACTTGAACTTCACTTCATCGCCTTCATCCAAGATCGTCTTCATTTCCAAGCTGTGCTCAAAGGCACACGTCACATGGAATGGAATGGTGCAATTCTTCACTGAACACTAACAAAAAAAAGAAAGACTGTTGACATGGACCAGTTCTAACACAATTAAAGGTTTAAGGTTCATTTAAGGTGTTATTTGTGTTAACATAATTAGTTTCCAATCAGATTAACCATCTGAAAACATATACAGCAGTTTAAAGAAAACCCCTTAATCATGCCACAGCGTTAGAGATGCACATAAAAGGTAGAGGTGGTCATTACCTGTCATTCTGATTCAAATACAGTACTGTTACTTCTACAGAAAAACAGGAATCTTTTATTTCCAGTCTCGTCTCGCACACCCAGACCAATCTGGACACTTCTGTTCAACTACCGGGGCCACTGCTAAACAGTCTGGCAGAATTCATTATCATTCTGGAATATGCAAAATTGTATTTTTGTATTTCTTCAAACCAATCACAATCTGCTTGAGCAACATTAAGCCGAGGAATAAGCAGTGGTGCCTTTACAAAGAGTGTCGAGGGAACTTTGGTGGAACATTTGTTCATGGAGAGCTACGACTGAATTGGCTAAATCTGAACAGAAAGCAAGCCTATCCTCTTATGCAATCCAAAACTTGGTCAGAACCTGCTACTTTCAGCTTGCGTTCACAGCTCAGAGGTTGTTGTGGTTTCATGCAGCAAGGAAACTTGGAAAACAGTAACACACAGATCGCAAAGGGGGAGGAGATTACTGGTTGTCAATCAGTGCCAGATGTATTACAACAAACTACTTGATGGCTTCAGTATTTTGACAGTTTGCAGTTAAATCTGGTGAACCAAAGCTCGTTACCTCTATTAATAATATGCACAGTTCTCCTTAGGAGAAGGTAGGTGATACAATGCAAGCTGCAGACTTTTTAAAACCTTCTCTTGAAATGGTGAATGTTCCATACTCAGTGATTGCACTTAGGGTCGTGTATACGAACTGACTAAGATGCAGTGATTGCACTAATTCATGTGGTTTATGGTTGTGTGAGTAATCTACACCAACCTGGATACATGCTCCTGTCTTCACTTTACACAGACTGCAGATGAGAGACCAGCGGCTGGGTGGGATGTGTGAGACTTTGGTGATGGGCTCCATTCTCTCAGGACAAGCAATGCTCACCTACAAAACCATCAGGAAACACCACAATGAATCACATGCAACAGATCTTAACCAATGAGGTTAAGATCCAGGGCATTGTGTTAACACACTTAGAGCTCCAGACAAACTTTAGGCGCACCATTTAAATCAACACCGAATGCAATGCATTCATATTTTTCCCCTCTTAAGTGTATTACTAATAAATGCTTTGGTAATAATAAGAACAATATACAGTAAAACAATGTGCTGTTTTATTGTGTCACCAATGAAAAATTCACAGCATCAAATATTGAAAGAGGGGGAAACAAATCATTAACTTATGCTGTTAAATACAACTTTTTCAAAAATATAGACACCAAAAAACCTCTGTGTGCCCTTTTAATAGAGAACATCACCCTGTGTGCCACAAGGAGGCGTTTCTGTTGGTCAGCGCTTTTACCTTATAGGCCTTTTAGCTCTTTTACCCTGGAGCCACATCTGTACAGCCTCACTGGCATCAAACTCCTCCAAGCTAGTTCCCTCAAGCCTTATTCTAATCAGGTCCTCTACTGTGTCCACATGCAGGGATCCTCTAACATCAGATTTAATCCTCTTCTGTGCTGAGAATCCCCTTTCACACACAGCAGAGGATATGGGGAGGATGGTCATGATGTGCACAAGCTGTATGATATTCTACCAAGACTAAACAAAATTTGTTTAGCTTTGATTTGATAAAGTCACCATTTCTAACAAAACATTCATGTATTTATATACCTTGTAATCTGAACAGCATGGCTCCTTGGTTAACATTAACTCCCAAAAATACTGGTAGGATTTGTCCATATAGTTTCTGGAGGTTAACCCTCCATATTATTTTTAACCCCATTAACTATGGAGTGGTGGTGTGAAATAAAGTGAAATTTACTACAGTAAATGATAAATAAATGACAGGATTATCAAGAAAAACTTCAGTACAGCTTTAAGGGGTATGTTTTATATATATATACATATATACACACACAGCAGTGTTAGTGTAATGGGGTACAGTTGGCACAGGGGGGTAAATTATTTAGTACAGCTAGATTGTAAATTCTGCATGTAATAGTAATAGATCTCCTCAATTGCAGTAATGCAAATACTAATATGCAGCAACTCATCTCAAGTTGGTCACAATAAACAACTCACATTATGCATATTGGAATTAACAGATTACTAATTAAATTGCAGATTAAATTAACAGTTACTGACTGTGTAACTGTCAGAGTAACACAGCATGCAACCAATAATCATACATCCACTGCGATTTGACACAAACAAATGTTAACCAGATAAATAAAGTTAACACATGGTTGACTTCTAGTGACCTGACTAATATGGAAATCAACCTGCCTACCTTTCACTATTTTCTTCAGAAAAGGGTAAATTCAATAAGACAAGTTTCACTACAGGATGACTACTGAATGTTTACATTCAAAGAATATGGTTGTGCATGTGCAATGGTTTGGAGTATGCCCAAAAAAATATGGGGGTTAAAAATTGATCTAGGACCTGTGCATAACTGTCACTGTCTGAGACATTGCTTGGTGACAAGGTCCTCACGTTACACACATGCGCACAGACTCGCACAGTCTCAAAAACACCAGCCAACCAAATTGGTCTCAGTCTAGAGCCGTGACAATGAAGAAGCAAAAAGCAGAGGATCAAGGAGTTTACCTCTGGTATCCACAGGGCGCAGCTGACATGAGCCCATTTGGTTCCTGCACGTGTAGCCTTCATGGCTCCACCCTTCTTGGGGCACAGAAGGCACTGTGGGTCGATGCCAAGCACACATGTCCGACACAGCCAGTTCCCAACAGGCACTTTTACTATCCCATAGCAGGCCTGAGGGAAGAGCACAGTGTATGAGACATTCCTTAATTTATTCAAACTCATTCTTTAGTTGATCATATCCATCTCAGGTCGCCCACCTGGTGGACACAGATGTTGCACTTGTCACAGAACACCATATCATTCCCCTCTTCACTGTCAGGGGAACGACACACATCGCAGATAACATCTTCATCGTACTCAATCCCCAAGCCCTCCACTGTCTCGATGGCGTGGTTCATGTTGTCATGGCACTGCCTCTCCAGGGCCTCCATGGTACGTTCCATCGTCAGCTCATCTATAGACTCTTCCCCTGCAACACAGATCAGGAGTGTCATTAATCCTAATGCATCTTCACTTTCTTTTTTCCGTTTTCAGGGTTTCTGCAGATGATATTTAAGATTTCTAACCTTTTTCAGATCTTTATGAATCAGACCTATTTCGCATATTCCCAAAAATATGAAGGCTAATAAAAATCCATCAGTTACAAAAATGAATTTAATCACTAATTTTATTTTTCTTCAGAGACACAATTAACATAGTCAGTTTAGAGGGGGTTGCTTTAGGCTCAGACTTGGATGATATAATGTGTACTGGTCGAATGCAACACATTCAGAAAACATATCTAATTTTCAAGTGTCACTGCAGGTTGTGACACATAACACCAGTTTACTCCTGAGGTGGAGTTAAGACAAAGATCCTTTCTGGTACAAATGGATGAATAAAAAAATCCATATTTCTGATCAGAAGAAGAAATGCATCTATAGTAAAAAAAAATATTATGTTAAGGGATATGAACAGATTTTACAGATATGAACACACATCAAAAAGCCAACCTCAACTGCTACCAGCAGGAATAGAGAAAAGTCTGAGTATGCAAGGCTGCCTGCAGGAATATTCATTTTTATTAGTTGTGTTAACATCTTATAAGGAATTTAGTCTTTTTTCCTACAGAATAAAGGCAAAAACTTGAATATTTTGCACATGCATGACTTTTCACAATCCTAGAACTTACCCATACGATCCAGCTCTCTGTTGAGTGCATGCAGCCAGTAGAGGTCCATGTCGTCCAGATCGTAGCGACACATGGCCTCCGCCAGCTCTCTGATGTTTACGTAACCTGGTTCTGTTGACTCTTGGCTCGAACACTGAATGTATTTCCTCTGGTGGTTGTAAAGAACTTCTTTGGACCTTTCTGCAATGACTCTGAACAAAAAGATGCAAAATCTTAGTGCTCCAAAGCTCTTTGAACTATCAGATGCACTTGGCATTTAGAAATTTAACAGTTCAAATGCAACTGCTGTACCAGATTTTGGGACAATCAAAGCATTTGTCCATTGGGACAGAGCTCTGGGAATAGTCTGTGTTACCTGACTGATGGCTCTGGGATGGTGTCTGGACTTGCTGGCACCTGGACTCCCTTCTCCCACTCCTGCTTCCAGGTGTCTGCCAGAAGGTAGTAGTCCTCTGGGGAGACATGGTGGGAGTCGGGCAACTTCATGGCACTGATCAGGTCTTTTCTGAACACCTGTGGAAGACAGGATGCACCACACAGTCAGATGACAGTTGAGGGGATTAAAAACAACCAAGACAGCACCTTAAATTGCATTTCTTACTTCAGCCGGTTTCTTTGGGTTGGAGGCGGGGGTTCCTGGTTTACTGCCATATTTGTTGGAGGAGCAGAAAGAAGTTGAGGGACCTAAATTTAAAAAACAACAAAAACACATTGTGTGAATTAAAGTGTAAATAAAAATGATATGGGTTAGAGTTATGTTTCATTTTAGGCAAATGACTTACTCTCATTATCAGAACTGTCGCTGCTGCTTGAGGACCTGAATCGTTTCATCCTGTAACATCCTGCAGAAGGACAGCAGAGGAAGTGAAAATGACTAATTGTTGGAGGAACACAATCTTATTTTATAGGAGCAATTTTGTCATATTTGATGGCAATCTGAATTTAAATAAAAAGCCATTTGCATACATCCCTTCAAGTATTTTTTTTTTTTTTTTTTTTTGGCAATTTCTCACATTTCTGAAAACAATGAACAACAACAAAAATCTGCAGGTGTCACAGTGTGGCTATATTTCCAATTATTAAAAAAAATTGCCCACTTAAAAAGATTTTTTCTGGATAAAAGATACAGATACTCACCATAAATTTTAAATGGAAAAGCATGCTAGTAGATTCTCCAGACAAAGTCCTATCTGCTCAATGTCATACCTGCAAAGTTGAATTATAAGTTGGTTCAGTAAGCAAAAGATAAAGCGATATGAATAATAATTCTATAAAAACTATACCATTAAATGTCTCATTATGTATATGAAAAGAACCAATATAAAATAAATTTTAAAAATAACACATACAAAAAACATTACATTAGGGCAGTGTTTATTTCTACATTTACTTTGTCATTGGACAGCTCAGGGAATATGGAACACGACAGGTTTAGAGGGTGTTCCTCTGGCCAACTGAACCACAGGGTCGACTCATCTTGAAGGACTTGCACCCTGAGCAGACAGAGTACAGTATGCTACTTCAACAGACAGGACATGCCTGACATTCCCCATGAGGGAAGGAGGGCAAGAGGGGGAGGCATGAAATGCATGCCACTCCATACTACATTATATGTTGAAAACCCCAAAATACCCCAGGCTAGGGAAAGAGCACAAATTCAGTATGCAACTATAGTAGATAAAATGATAGCTCTACTGACTGACCGGCTTGTGGTAATGCGAAAAAAAAAACAAAAACTGCTTTCCCTGGATGACAAATATTTTGTTGTCATCAAAAATAATCATATAACAGAATCACAATACAGTAGACAGTGTGTCCTCAGCAACAAGCACAACAAGCTCACTGTGGTTGTACTTAGAACAGAGGCCATCTGCTGATGACATGAGTGTCTCCATCTCAGCTAAAGTTGTGTATTCATTTACCTTAACACAACAGATGATACGATGAATTACTACATATTGTTAACCTCACAGACCTCAACAACTGTGCTATGAGGCTAACAATATAAAATGACAGAGACTGAAACAAAAAAAAGGGGGAAATGGACAAACAACTTAACGTCATGGACAATTTGGACATTGTTCAAAAGATTTTGATATTGCTACTAATACAGATCTTGTGGCTATGATAACTGTTCTTCATTGACATTCTTTTCAAGACAATTTTCTATTTTAAAAAAAAGAAAATGACATTAAACATTATTATGTACTCTGGCATTTGCCCATTTTAAAGCAGTTTTACAACATAAATGAACCAATCACAAAAGGAAAATAATAATTGAGTGTGTTAACCTCAACTCATTAATACATTTTTTAAAGTTGCATAACAGCTAATGACATGAGCCGACACTGATGACATTTAACCCTTATGTATTGAAATTTCGCATGAAATAAGGAGTTTCTGATACTTGATAGTACCCATGGTTTTCCCACCATTATAAAACCTGGGCGCGGCACCCAGGCCCCTCTGGGCTCTGCCTAAGCCAAAAACAATCTAAAATCAATGCAGTGAGCATTAAAAAAACAAACAAACAAAAAAAAAAAAACACAAACAACCAACTGTCACCGTTCCTACTAGGTATAAAGGTTTCTCTTAGTTCCAAGTGAAACTCATTAGGAAGATTTGTTTTTAGGCTTTTTGGGTGTTGTTTATTATCTGCTGTAGCTTTTGTACACATATATTTTAATAATAATGATCCAAAGTGTTGTGAAGGTATTATTTTATTGAAATGTGACATTTTCAAACAAAAGGACACCTAATGTGTCCACAAAATTCTTCCAAAAACACAAGGAAAATGTCTAAATTTTCATTTCAGTCAAGTAACATCCAATTTTCATGAAGGAATATAAATTGTGTACTTAGGGGAAAACCAGACATCTATGAACCACGTGTCTACCTCCACAATCTGTAACTACAACACCTCCATCTTAATTATTATTTCAGTAAAGCTTATAGGTTTTTTCCAGCTCATAGCATACAGTCCGACTCACAGTATAGACAGATTTTAGTCAGACAACAAGTTAAGGAAAACAAATTTGGGATGGTCTAGGTAGTTTATTTCCTGTGAGAAGTAGCAGTTAATGTCATCAGAGAATGTTTCTGGACAAACGGAATTTAACAACCAGGACTGCTGTGGATTAAACTAATTAAATACTTACTGATTGTTTTCCATCAACAACAGTCACCAGTAGTCAGACAATGACAAACCACTTAAGTCTGCCCGTGCTGCCCTACATGCCCATACAATATAAATGATGGGGGGCTGGGCTGCAGGCGGCGAATAATTCCGGATGTGACGTCACTCCGTCAAGATCCCGACGTACGGAGGGAAAAACGACTAAACTGCTGCCTGTTTACGTTCCTTCTCCCAAGTGGACATATGCTTAGTGTTCCAAATTCCCACTAGCTGGCACCGACTTTCCTGAACCACGTGTAAAATATGTATATGAAAAAATAAAACCCACTCAAATACAGTGGGTGACGCTTATTGGCGCCAAATATACATAGACAGGCCTTTAGCGGGCTGCAGTGCAGGCAGGAGAGGAAAAAAAATCAAACATGGGCGCCACCATCATACAAAGATGTCACTTCCTACAACCACAGAGGCGAATATTCAATGTAGCTTCACTGGGAGTTTAAACTACAGCATTAAAAAAAGCATTCAACAAATGGTCACTAAGGTTAGTATTTTTAGAGAATAGACAGAAAGAGTCATGGCAGAGTAGGACCAGGCCCCGTGGCCTGGATAACCATCCAGGGCAAATCCTGGCACACTGAGCCCCTCTGAACACACGAGCATATTGTTCACATTTCCTCCGTCTTACCTTCAACACACGCTCTGCTGTCCGCTTTACTCCGACTAGATATTAGCCGAGACGAAATGTCCAACATACGTCTGTGGACTCAAATGTTCCGATTTTAGATATAGGTTAAATAAGTGTTTTTTGTAGCCCACCACAGTGGGAACCTCCTGGGTCGCAGTCTGTCCACCACCACCACGGCACAACAGCTCTATTGTACCGCGCATCCCGCCGGGTCCTAAACTCCGCCGGTTTCCTCTTAGGATAGGTGCACTCGATTTTTTTCCACCGACCACACAGTCACAATCACAACCAAACACACGCTAGCAGAAGCAGTGATTACAGTGAAATAAAAACCACCGAGATTTGATTATGTGTTCTACAGGCTTTTAATATGACTGCACTTTTTTAAAGACACGTAGAGACCGTAAATACAATCAAAAGGACAATTATGAAGACAAACTGCTCTATGAAAACTGTATGCTCAGGTACAAAAGATTTACATTACAAAAGTACATTACATCAAGTCTCTGTGTAGCTTTTGATTTAAAGGCAACTGTACAAGCTTCAGCTAAATAATAGTTTGACTAAATGTGCTGCACATGCGTTATCAGCTGTAAGTGTTCATAATAAAAATGAGGTGAAAGTCAAACAGCTGAAGTGAAACTTGTGCACTGTGATTTACATTTGTAATGAGAGGAAGCCATCATATTGTTACTCAACTCAGACATGCAAAACCCATGGTTAACTGTGCTTTAAAGCAGTCAGGCAGGAATGTTAACATTTACAGCTTGATGGAAAGTTTTAAAATGGCCCAAACTGAACTATAAGATCACGTCATTAAAGAAAATCTGGTTGTTAAGGTTAAATTAGATCCATATTTCCCTTCACAACCTTTTGAACAGTTTGTCATAAATGAAATTCTGTAAATTACAACTTCAAAAAGGAGGACACAGAAGCTATGCTACCTCAGATGAATGGATTATTTCATTTTATATTTAATATGGTCACTACTTACACTGCCTCCATTATCACATTCTGATAGCCTAGAGTCAGATTTTTTTTTTTTTAACATTTAAGAGTGAAAACTCTACAAACATATGAGATAAACTTTAAAAAACTGTATTATGATGAACAATATTTTTCTACAAACGATTCAGTAGAGTGTACAAAAACAGTTATCACATTAAAAAAAAAAACTATCCCTACATCAAAAACCAAGCAATTACAGAAGTGTTTACACCTTTGTCCATTTTGTGAACACATCTTAATGAACAGCAAGATACACAAATCAACACTTGAACTTTGGCCTAACAGATACCAATAAGGATGTATTTAGTTGTTTGCTTACATGCATTTTCACATATACACAAAATCGATCATCTACATCACATACACAAATAAATTCTCATATGAAATAAAAAATATGACTTCATATATAAAATATTTTCCCTCAGGCATTCTTGTGCTCATTTTTTTTTTTCCACAGCAAAGACCGCTTCAGACAATAAAAAAAAAAAAAAAAAGTTAAAATGAATAACACTTACAGCGAGGAGCTACATTCACACTCCATAAAATGAACAAAATTCCCCAATACATTCGCAGAATTATAAATATTCACAGCACTCTTGGTAAAAAAAATTGGTGTTCCATAGTCTACAGCTAATGGTTCAATCTTTCTTTTAGAAGACAAGGGTATGGATCTTAGTCAGGACAAAAGAACTGATTTACTGTAATTGAGGTTCTATCAAAAGTAGTCCTTAATAGTCTCCATTTTGCCTATTTTTTATAACAGAAACAAATAATGAAACACTGCCAATATTCGACCTAAACTGAAGGGTAGAGGTTTACAAAGAAATAAGATTAGTTTGTTTTGATCATTCACAAGCCCATTTGCATGTCAGCGAAGTTGAAGAAGCTGTCCACGTCTCGAGAGGATGTATTTTTGTTATCGGAGACAAAAACCTGCCGAAAAACAAAACAGAATGTTGTCATAAAAGGAAACTCAATTGTTTAAAATCTGGAATAGACACATGGTACAAATACAGTGTAGTTACCTTGGTCCCACTAAAAACTTCATTGGCAATGTTCTTGCAAGCTTCCACAACTCCATCGCCGTTCAGCTCAAGGGCAATAACAGGACCTTTAATAATAAGATAAAAACAAAAAGATCAAACTCCTACACAATTTTAGGGTTTTCCCAGCATTTCCTGCTTCTTTATGCCTCCTGCTTCCTCATTCTACAACATGAATATTCACTGCCCAATTTTATTGCTGATTCAGTTGATTTCTGTGGAAAATTTGTAATCAGCAATGTTGTCACAGTATAAATAAAGCATGTGATCATGTTGGCTACCAAGTCATTTACAGTATAAAGACAAAGCTCAGTAATTTGCAATAAGAGTTACAACAGTTGTTACAAACCACATTATTAGCTTTAAAGACTTGAGTCTGACTGAAATATAAAGCTTTACCTTTGGTGATCCACTCCACAAGATCCTCTGCACTGTTCTGAAACACTCTCTTGACGTCCTCAGGTCGCATTGACACTTCCTTTGTCTGGATGAGAACAAAACCTTTGGCAATTGCCTAATAAAATGAAATGGGGAAAAAAAATGCTATAAATTTTGAGAATGAACCTCCTATCCCACATGCAGATCTGTTCTAATGCTTATGCGATGGGGTAATGTTTATTTTGGCAACAATACAACACACAATTGGAATGCTTCAACATCAACATAGGTAGCTAAGACTACAAGATCAACTTCTACAAGCACTGAAGAGTCAGCTGAAAAAAGCCAGTGTGAAGTAGAGTATACAGTATTTTACTAAAGCAAATAATGAAATCTGTAAGCAGCCCCGATCTGAAAGTGCTTTGATAAGATATGCAATCTTTAACCTAATTCCTTGTACGACTCTCACAGGAGTTTCAGTATTGATGCAACCAATGCTTCAGATCAGGCTGCCAATTAAGGGGCTGTTAAAGCTTCATTTAGTGTTATTGTTGGGGTTTTTTTTCGGTTATATATGGTGTTTTTTATAAAAACACAGGCTCTCACTCACTGCTAACAAAGCGTTGGTGGTTTACATCTACACAAGGGTATGAGCTTGATTATGGACATGGACCTACAGGTGGTATGGAAGGACAGGGTTATGTCTACAAGTATTTGAGCAAACTCTCATTCACATTATCTTTCAGATGGCAGAGCCTGGTAAAGGCCTGCCAACATACCCGTAGAGCTGGATTCAAATCCTGGATGTAGAGTTCTCCTCTACTGTGCATGCTGCGCAGCATACCTAACTAAGTCTGTATATGTCAACACATTCTGGAATACCAAGAGCTTTTGCAACATCCGGAGTGTTTAACAATAATCAAACAAGGCCGATACTACAGTGTCAATATTAAACGTCTTAACCAACATCACCAGCCTCTCCACTGGGATATAAAATCATATCCCCTGATGTTAGTTAACTGTGATAGCTAGTGTTACTTAATGAGCAATCACTAACTTCTGTCATCAGGCTATTAGTTACTAATAATTATTGGCAGGAGTAAGCATTCAGCGACTGGGTAGCTCAGTGGTTAACGCCACTGAATTAGGTGCGGAATATGGCCAGTTCGAGACCAGGTGATCTCTTGGGAAAGGTTCTTTACGCTATACATCCCATTGTAGCCACAAGGGGGCGCAAGCCTCATTGTGCCAGTTCCAAGCCCGGTTGTGTCAGGAAGGGCATCCTACATAAAAACCTGTGCCAAATCAACATGATGATTCACTGTGGGGACCCCGGAATGGAAAAGCCTAAAGAAATCATCACTGGCAGGAGTAAGCATTTATGAGTGTGGTATTAAACAGACATGAATTTCCATCCATAAATGTCACAGTGAATGAATTATTCAGTAGACCAAAAAAAAAAAAAAAAAACCAGAGCAGCAGATTAAAGAAGTAGTGCAATCTGATGAGGTACATATTAAGTATTTTAGGTGACATGCTAATTATGAATATTTATCTTGTTTATGGATGATATTGGCAATGGCATTAAATTTACCAAATCCAAACTTTGAACTTTAGATATTTGGTCTTTGTTTTAATCACAAGACCAGACTCTATTTACTCAATATCAAAATTCAGCCTAAAATTAAATGGGGTGGTCACATCCCCACCAATGCTGATACCCAATGTAAGTCACTGCATTTTCAAGCACTCTGCAAACTTAAAAAGTAAAGAAAATGTATGCAACTTCAGTTATCTTTAATAAATTCCACATTCCTGCTTCCTTTTTTCAATAGTGCTTATGTAAAACCTCCTCAACAATTCATCCTACCTCATCAATGAGTTTGCGGGCATTTGCAGTTGTGTACTCTCCAGAAAAGAAGACAAAAAGGCAGGACTCCTCGCTGTCCTTGCGTCTCCCTCCCTTTGTCAAAGGCACAATGCTGCGTGCTGGGTCAGTGGAGATTCGAACTGACTTGAACTCAGACTCTGGGTCTGGGACCGGAACAAAGTCCAGAACTGCCGCAGTCTCTGGCAACAAGCTCCAGTTGTTCTCCCCTGACACGGGTGTGAAGTCATGTATGTTGCTCCAGTTGTTGTTGAATATGCTGAGCCCAGCATCCTTAAAGTGGAAAGCCAGGTCTGGGTAGAAGTACTGAAAGCAGCCAAATTTCATACCTGTAGATGATTCAATGATAGGCTGAGTGGCACAGCACAAAAACACCTCCAGCTTTTTACAGTCCCTTGTGCGAAACTGCTGACAGGCAACCACACACTTGATGTCTTTACAGTCCCTGAAAAACACACTGCCCTTGACAGGTCCTAGAACAATGCGGCAATTGACACAGTCATCGATGGTGATAGTCGCTGAGTGGTCAAACACATAGATGTTGCAGTTCTCACACTCCTGAATGACAAATTGTTGCCCGTTCAGTTTGCCAGGTAATCGCCCCACTGTGACATCTTTAAGGCCAGTCAGCATGTAGTCCTTGGGATCAACCTGTGCAATGACAAAAACAGAAGTAAATGACGTGGATTTATAGTTATAGTCAGAACGTTTTATTATTTTACTAGGACATATTTTGACGTTGAGCAAACATGTTATTGTTCTGTCTTCATTTTTCTAATTTAAATGTTGTGATGGTTTTCAAGTGTTTGTCTTGTTTGGACCACAAAGAAACAAGCATCTGGTTTCCTCAAAAAAAAAAAAAAAAAAACACTGATTGGACATTTGTTGTGGCCATTATCAGCATAAACTGTTGCCGCTGTAATGTTACTCATCATATTTGACACAATTTAAATTTTTGTTTAGTTTCTACTAAGCTACAAAACGCTCACAGTGACTGAACAGTCATAGTGAAATGTTTCACCATATTTAAGATGAAACAGCCCCGGAGTCAAAACGGAAGTAGCAGCTCCGTTTGGTTTTCGTCACCACTTATCAGAAACAACCACCCAAAGTGTGGTCAGCTGTGGAGCCATGAACCGCACGGTGCTCTATATAATCCGATAATGAGCTCAACACGGATACATGAAGTAAACGCCTCTAAAACGCAATAGTGCTAACACATAATAAACGTGACATGCTTTATTTAACTAGTTAAATAAGAGTTAGAGATAAAGCCTCATGCACACACAAATCTCAGTTACGGGTTAAGTTTCGGATCAGTTGCCCTTAGGAAATTAATAAAAGCACCAGTCGATACATCAGGTTATAGATTTACATTATATGCATTCGTTAATGGTCGTGATGCAAACATTACTGGTTATAGTTCTATATTACGTATATTACTATATTATTACGTGCCAAGTAAAGCGGAACCTCTTATTTATACACAGTATTTACACCTGTACGCGATTTGACACCAAGTTAACAATTGTTAAATAGCTAAACAAGCTACGGAAGTGTTGGGGGCTCCATTGATAACACAACAGTCTTTATTTCTGTCTTGTTATAATTTCACATTAAGTGCAGTTTTGTGTTCCTCGGTATTACCTTTTCTCGTTTATCCCAGCTGTACTGCTTTGGAGCCTCGTCGGTGTTGTTGCCAAGGGGAACCGCGTTGCTTGTCGTCGTAGTTTCAACAGTCGTTGTCGTTGGCGTACGATCCTCCTTTTCCGATGACTTTCTTTTGGATTTTTTCGAGAAGAAGCACCCCATTTTGCTCTCTTATTTGCGACCAGATACAAACGCTTTGTAAACGTATCGCCAGGGTGTACAACACGAAAAATATGTGAGGCAGCAGCTTACGTGCACTTTAGTTGACAAGATTTTTTTTAGCTTCCCGTTTCCCCCAGCTCCGTTTCGCAACCAATGGATGCTGTCATAGCTATTGTAGCAGCCAATAGCAGATGAGAACAGAATGACGCGGACAGTGTAGAAGAGGTGTGCACCCATGAGGCATTCGAGTACACCATGTAAAAAGTTGTTTCCGCAATCACATTTATCTATAACGAAATTATAACACTTGTTTATTTGAAGAAAATAATATTATAGCCCTTCAGCATATTCTTCGTGCTTTAAGATCCATTTGTTAGCTGTGTTTGAAAACATTCTTAGATTAGCTTGTAAAAATACAAAACTAGTGTCTGACAAATTAATTTCAACATTTTGTTTAGCTACGGAAAGTACCAGATTGCCCGTTACAACGTTGGTAGTTATTCCGCAATTGGTCTGACATGACTGCTTTCATCAGAGGCTAAAGAGAAGGATCGCGCGTATCATGTTTAGATTAGTGCATTTGTTGTAATACAATGAAGGCACCTCATCTGCACATTAGGCGCACTTATCTGGGTGTTATCTTTATAAAAAGAAGAACAGTAAAATAAAATGAAAAAAAAAAAAAAAAAAAAAAAGAACCAACCCATGCACGTATCTTAAATAACTTAATTGTTAATGGCATATGATGAAATAAAAACTCAGCTTTGTATTGAACTAAATAGAGATGCTTTTGATGTTTGCTACCATGTTCTCTTTTTAACTGCACTGTTGGTGTGAAGTTAGACTGAAATAGAACAGTCACGTAAAAACTAGATGTAACCATGTCCAAACAGACATCAGATTAGGTCCAACTTAAGCCACAAGCCACTCTAATAATAGGTAATCCCATTCATGCCCCTGTAAAAGATGTACCGAAGGACACTGTGCATCCCCCATAATTCTATGACCACATAGAATAGAATAGATCTTTATTGTCACTGCCACAGGAACAATGAAAATCAGTTTAGCTGCTCAGTGCAATTTAGCAGTAAATCACTCAGTGCACAGGAGTGTATAAGAGCAATAACACTGACTGTTATTGATGAAACTGTGGAGGGGATAGAGTATGGTAAACGTTTTGTGAAAGAGACACATGAGTTTTAATATTGGAGTAGAATCTCTCAGTAGTAGTTTGTTACACACATATGAACATACACCACCCACTGAAATTTGTCTTTATCAAATCACTAGATCATCATGCAGTGGGCTCGCCATATTAGATACCCGGGGAGCAAATGGGGGAGGGTAATTGTCTTGCTCAAGGGTACATCAGCCTACAACTTTCTGCCAGTCCAGGGAGTCAAACCAGCTATCCTTCAGTCACAAGCCGACTCTTCAGCCATTTTGGTTACGACTGCACTTCTGACATTTGAATATTAATATAATGTGAGACTGGAAGCTGTGTGATACTGCAGAACCCCCCCCCCCCCCCCCCCCAGCAATTAACAGCTGGCTGTGTCACTCATTGTGATGACACATCTTCCTCTGTCATCAAACATCTGCTGCTTAGGGATGACTTATTTTAAAATGACACAACAGACTATTGCAGGATTTTCTAATTTATTAAAAGATGTGTTCTGCCTTTTTACTAGAGTTTTTACCCTCAGCCCTCGCTGCAAGGTATTGTCATCAGCTCGTGGTCCGCCTGTCCATCCGTATGTGCAAAAACTTTGGTGTGCACCAATGGTTCTCAACCTTGGGGGGAAGTGAATAGTCAGTGATAAGGTGAGGGGAGCTCACTTAGGCTTTTTCACAGCTTTATCTACAGAGTAAGATAACCCACCACATCCTCCACATGCAGGTCTGTTGTGTTTCATCTAGAAATACATCGTCCCCATCCCACAAATTTTTTCAGGAATAAAGGGGGTGCCATTAGGTTGATGATGCCATTAGTGGGGCTTAGTTCAAAAAAGGCTGAGAAACCCTGGTATGGTCAGAAGGTCAAAGGTTTTCAATTGTGGACGCATTATGTTTTTTCGTACAGGTTAGCATAAAAAAGTGGACCTCAGTGGGAACACACTGCATTAACCAAATGAGCCATCCAAGAAATCAGTGAGACAGCAGAAACACTTCAGATTAGTATACAAAGAAGAGCTTGAATAACCTTTTGGGGGGTGTTAGCCCCCACACTGCACCTCATAGCAGTTCCACATTGGAAGTTCGCATTCATTAGCATTACCATTCAACTCCTTTGGAGATGTTCGCCTCTTATACTTAGGAATTTAGGTCCCTATTCACTGCTTCTTTACATTTTGGATAACTCCAATCCCTAAAGGAAGTATCTGGGTCTTTTAGTGCTCAAGTAGTTCAGAATGTGGATGTATATGTACTATGTGGATGCCTCAAACTACCACAGATTCCAGAATCCTCACAATATAAGGGCTGCATTAATGGGCAGACATTTTACTTTCCTGTTGCAGATTCCAAAACAAAATCCTAATTTATCATCAGCAACTATAAGAGACTTACAGTTTACATTTGTAGTCATTTGTTTACACAGTAACTTGGTTGAATGCTTTGACATCTGTGAACATTTCATATCAGACCACAGAGAGGTTTTATTTTTATTTCAGCTATGATTTACTTGATCACATTCAAAAAGTGTTACAGTCAAAAGTATACATAGACTTTGTTGATATTTGGTGCCATCACCTGTAAACTGTGTAGCTTAAATCAAATATGTTGGGAAATAAAACACTCTATAAGACATTTGTCCAGGTTTTCCCTGAGCCAAAATCAGGGGCAAAGGGATATAATTTCATAATACTCACCTTCCTGTTGCAGCTATATCACTCAGTGCAAATCAGAAGACAAAATATATAGATAAACTGATATTTTTTGAAGATTCCATGTCACTGAGTAAAGCGTCTGTAATTGCAGCTAGCACATTTCACATGTAACACACCACCGGTCTAAAAACACCTGTGATTCAACAAAGTCTGCATCTGAGTAGATTTTATACAATACAAACGATTCCTCAGGAAACAACCACATTTTTTTGTGTCAGAAAACTTAAATTATAATGTACTTACTGGTAATTATAGATTTTTTTGGGTCAGTAATGTCAAAAAACAATCAAACAAAAACACAACTTTAGAGAAAGGATCCTTATCCCATTAAAACAAAAGTCAAATCTGTGTCAGTGTTCATTTGGAAAACTTTAGTTAAGTTTTTTTTCTTTTTTTTTTATGTTGGTTTTACAGTAGTGGCTTCTTTACAAGGATTATAAGACATCTGTTATTTTGACTGGTTGTCAAAATACTGCACAGAATTTATGTTTAAAGGAGAAAACCTGATGATAACATAATGCAGATGAGTGTAAATAATGAATGTCAGACTTTATTCAGTCAGTGATACAGTTAGTGGAGATGTGTTGTTTGTTCAGAGGAGGTTGTGGTCATCTTAAGTGTGTTCTGGTACGTGACTTCCCCCTGCTGTTGAAAGTTTGGAATATCAATGTCACATCAAACCCTCCCTGAATTTACAACCGAGTAAACTATCTGCCCACCTCTACTTTTGCTTATTACCTTGTCCCCTGAAGAGGAGGCAAGGGGAAATGATCATGGTTTGGTTTGTTTGTTTAATAAAGCAAAACTATATTTGTTTAATAGATTGCCAGTGAACCAGAATGGATCTAATTACATTTTGGGAGCAGTAGGTCAAATTTAAAGTATTCTATGAATTTTAAAATCTTCCCATTTACTTATAATAGACAAAATATGTGCAATGAGCATGGTATGTTGAACCTGGCACCACTTGTTATAGTTTACATTTTTTGAACAATACACTATTATAACAGGTGAATATACAGTACTGTAACAAGATACAACTGAAATATAGAATAACACCAAAAATGAAGAATTAAAAAAAAAAAAAACAGAATAAACTATGTTATATTTAATGTGACCTCCTTTGTATTCAACATGACTTATACTCTTCTGCATAGACGTAATGAACTAATCTTCCAGTGTTCATTCAACAAGTTTTTTTTTAATTTTTTTTTTTTTTATGGCCTTGACGATTGAACAGCTTGTAACCTAAGGGTTGCTCATCCAATTCTCCAGAATGGTAGAGAAAATGTTAGCTGATGTAGAGCATGGCAGGTGCCTGATGTGGCAGGTGAGCTCATGGTTCAGCAGTGATGGGTTCAAAGCAGAGGGTCAATGTCAGTATGTTATCTGCATGTACAATATATACAGACAAATAAAGATGGTTTGGGCTACAACACAGATCTCGCTAGTTTGTAGAAGCCATGTGTGTATATTTATTTATTTGTTTATTCGTGCTCAATTTTTTGTTGTTGTAATTGAATAATGAGAGAGATAGATTATGCTCATTACAAGAGTGTAAAAACTACATAGCCTTTGTTTTGTTTTATTATTATGATGCACAGGACCCAGAAAAAATAACTCTCTTTCCTTGTGCCCCCTGTAGCTGCACCCCTGGCCCACCCTTCACCCTTCTATTGAAGAAATCCCATCATCCTCAGCGGATGTCTGCTTTAACCTATATCTTACAAAACGCTGACTTTTCATCTCTGGCCTCGAGAATTTCCTGTTTTGAAGAGCTTCAAGCGCCGTTTTGCACAATCATCAGTATCCCGGGACAATGACTCAGTAGTGGCGTGAAGTGACCCACTTGGGTCACAGTTTACCCACGGTGTGATTTGGTCTCCTCCACAAGGGCAGCGCAGTCTCACTGTGGAGCGGCTTCCTGCTTTCCGCACCGCGCAGTGTGCCTTTAAAAGGCTGAACTCGCCGGTCTACGGTCTCTGAGCACTGGATTGTTTTCCCACTCGGCTCAGCTGTGTGTGTACCTTCCAGCAGTGACATGGCATAGAGGCGGTGTGTTCGTGAGTAACAGCAGCAGCCGCATCCTGCACCATGGAGGCTCTCCAACGCGCCGCGCTGGAGACCATGATGCCCGTTTGGATTCTACTGAACACGGTGTCAGGGATGAAGGCGGTGGACGACGCAATGGAAGAACTTGCTACCGAGAAGGAGGCTGAGGAAAGTCACCGACAGGACAGCGTTAATTTGCTGACATTCATTCTGCTGTTGACCTTAACCATTCTTACTATATGGCTCTTCAAGCACAGACGCGTTCGCTTTCTGCACGAAACCGGACTGGCAATGATATACGGTGAGGCTTAGGTCATGTGTGTCATGAACGAACACGGACACACTCCTTCACCACCACCTCCTTCCCGCAGGCTTTCAATGATTCAGTTTCTTTAGCAGTGGTACAGAGGCTTCACTGAGGCGATGGGAAGATAAAGCTGAGGATACAGGGACGACTAAGCCCTGCACAAATGCACAGACGCGCCTCTGCATTTCTAAGCCCTTTCATTGCTCCTAATTGGCTGGGCCACTGCTAATTTCTAGAATGTGCTTTCGGCTTCTGTCTCCTTGTGTGTGTGTGTGTGTGTGTGTGTGTGTGTGTGTGTGTGTGTCTTTATTTTATTCCTGACTCAATGTGCAAGATGTGTTATAGTCGGATTTTATCACCACTGTCATACTAAATATGACCTTATATAAATATCAGGTAAATAATTTCAGTAGTAGCCTCTTTGGTTACAGAACCAATCTGTTTTTTTGTATTTCTTATCAGACTGATTCTTCTAGTACAAAAATGTCACTCATTAACCACAGATTACAGAGGAAAAGGGCAGATTTTTATTTGTTATGGTGTTGCTTGTCTTTTTCTCTATTATCTTTTTAAAGTAGTCTTTAGTTATCGTCATGATTCCTTCAGTTTTATAAACATGAGCTTCAGCAGGCTGTCACGAGGTCACATACGGATATGGTATACGCCATAGAAATACAGTTGGAGTGGATTCAGTTTGATGTTGTGAAGTCAAAGCTGGTTGTTACATCAGACTGTTTGCATTTGTTGAACTGTCACTAGCCTGAAAGTGTTGCCAAGTTGAAACGGGGTCACAGTATTGATTCAGCATATATCAGAATTATTTTTATTAGCTTAAAGACCATAATGATCAAGACACATCAGCTATTCAGTGTCATCCATTAATTGGTGTCAGTCCTCTTCAAACTGTCACTATTTGTGTGGTCAGGCCACGGTCATGGTGTGATGTACATGGTTAACCCTTCAGTAGGAGTAGGAGGAGTGAATGCAGCGCTGGCAGCTTTGCCATGTTTCCTGCAGATAGCTGCTGTCTGATCAGAGGATTTACGTTCTCTAACTGCCTGCCTCCTTCCTCCTTCCAGGCTTAACTCTCCCACAGCTTCTGCTCACCCACTCCCCATTTCTCTTCCCTGCTCTGTTGCTCTCCGGTGTCACTGCCTGATGCTGTGGTCTTGTAAACCAGAATCACCTGAAAAATGGAGCAGTTGGTTTAATAATGCTTATAATAATTCTGTGGTTACTGAAAAACAGATTTGTCAGAGGCTTAGCATTTTCTGTGTGTTTGTTTATCTTGTTATTTTCTCAGGTTTGCTGGTAGGTGTGATTCTGCGTTATGGCATCCCTGCCACCAGTTACCATAACCAGACGCCACCAAGCTGCTCACTAAAAGAAGGGCCTACCACCACCTTGCTGCTTAATGTCAGCGGCAAGTTCTTTGAGTACACCCTTAAAGGGGAGATCAACTTAAAGGAGATTCACAATGTGGAGCAGAATGACATGCTGCGCAAGGTGAGACTCAAGAAATAATATGCATTTCATCTTGCGTTTGTCACATTTACTTCATTCACTTTAATCTTTTTTTTTTTCAGGTCACATTTGACCCTGAAGTATTCTTCAACATATTGCTGCCTCCGATTATTTTTCATGCTGGGTACAGTCTAAAGAAGGTGAGAGAAATGTCTGGTCATTGAAACATTTGGTAGATAAAGACTAAATTTGTAGTAGAAATGTGAGAAGTTGTGAGTCAAGGTAGTGTCTGCTGCCACAAACTGCTGCTGTCTTATTGGACAGATGGTTGGCTAAGAAAAGCGTCCATTGGACAGACTATGAGAGTGATCAGTGTTTGCTGAGCATAAGTGGCCCTTTTGAGGGGAAGTCCACAGCAGATGTCTTTCATTTCCTCTTTGACGTTTGTGCTGGTAGAGAAAAACAGCTGATGTGGACAATATGAGCTGTATTTTTTTCATTGTTGTACAATGTGCCCTTAAAACAGATGTGTTATACTTGGGGAAATTGACCGCCATGGTTTTGTGGTGTTTTTACCATATATTACATTCTTCATATGGGTGGTGCGTCTTTTTCTAGTCCAGGTGTTTTACTCCATTGTGCCTTGACATAACAGGGAATCTAATACTTTAAAACAACTGATGTGTCTTAGTATGATGACCTAACTCAGCCTTATCTAATTTCAGAGTGAAATGTAATATCAAGGAATGATGGGAAATAAATTTAGCACTGTGCACAGTATCTTCACACCATTTAACATACTGTAGGTCTTTGATTTTAGCTTTATATATACTACTATTTTGCAAAGATAATGTTTGACGTTAATTATAATCATCATATTTTTTTATTTAGTTTTTAGTGACAGTCGAGAAGAATTCTAAAATATGACACTAAAATCAATATCCTGTCATGAAGAAGCAAAAGGCTTCAAATTGACTTTAGGTATGAATTTGCACATATTTGATATAATTGCTTAATAAGTGATTTAAAAAGCTGCCGTGATGAACTGACCAAACCTGTTTACTCTGTAGTGGTTCTTATTTATTTTGTAAAAGTAGAAGTTGACTACACAAACATTGGTATTTATAGTTTGACTTTCCAAGATTGAATTTGCTAAGCCTCAAGAAGTAGGAAGCAGGATGTCGTATCAGAATGTCCAATTTTTAAAGATGGATTGCAATGGGAGTTTCAAGCACCACGTTAAAATCTTTAAAGAAAGTGATATATTGTGACATGATGTACACTGTATAACCTAAGCATAAATGCTTCACGTTGATCATCTTCTGTAGATCATCTAAGATAACATGGACGATGGGAACTGATGTGCAAATATCTGCATAATTGGACGTTTAATCTAATGCAGCTCCCACAGAGGATCTGAACCACATGTTCACACTATCCCCTTTCCTACTGTGTGGTTCTTTCATGTTTTCTCAACAGAAATCAGTCCTGACAGGTCTAATCAGTTGTTGAAGGAAAGGCCTCATTTCCTTGAGATATCTGAATCAGCATATTTGTTTCTTACACACTGGCTGCACAGCGCGTTGTAAAGCTGAAACCTGAAAGTAATGTGGATCGACTGGTGTGGTGTGCTGTTGGTTTACTTTGCAAGCAGTCAAACAGCTGAATGTGTTTGTGTTTGACAGCCACCCAGGGCCAATAATGATCTGAGGCCTTTATTATATCCACTACTGCTAAAATAAATTTCTGTTATATAAAGAAACACAAAAGTAAATGTACCACAGCTATGCTTGTTTTATACACAGTTTCTGTACGTTTTTGTATGAAATTTTATATTTTGAATCTTCCAGAGACACTTCTTCAGGAATCTGGGCTCCATCATAACATATGCTTTTCTTGGCACTGCCATCTCATGTTTTGTTATTGGGTAAGTGAGTCATGGCCAGAAACTTTGCAGATATTTCAGTTGTTTTGAAGGAATTGTCCTTTTTTTTGTTGTGATAATAAATGTCCTTCATTTTATTTTTGTTTCTTCAGAAACCTAATGTACGGTGTAGTCAAACTGATGCAAGTCGTTGGGCAACTAACGGATAAGTTCTACTACACTGACTGCCTTTTCTTTGGTGCCATTATCTCTGCCACAGACCCAGGTATGTTATTCACCAACTGTCAGCCAACAATAAGGGAAGTAGTTAATAAATACCTTCTGTATTAATGTTTGATTTCCTTGTTTCATTGTCTGTGTTCCCCTCTTTGTAGTAACTGTGCTGGCCATCTTTAATGAGCTCCATGCAGATGGGGATCTGTATGCTCTTCTGTTCGGAGAGAGCGTTATGAATGATGCAGTCGCCATTGTGCTTTCCTCGTAAGTCCAACTCTTGCTGAATCGACACAACCTTCCTCTCCTTCACACCTAAACTTTTCTACCTGAGGGCTTTCTGAGTAGCTTTTCCCCCCTGATATGAAAATTCAACACTGACATGTGAGACGTTCACTGACTGACTGTGCTTTGCCTCCCTCTGCTGGAGGTTTATAAAACACCTCATCCACTGAACCTGGAGATATGATTGAGATCTGTTGAAAAATGTTTTATTTTGTTGATAATTTCTAACATTTAATCAACAACAAAGATGCAGTTACAAGGTTTTTCAGAGTGTTAGAGGTGTGAAACCTGTGGCTTCTGGGGTTTTGGGTGGTTTCTGATGGTGTGGTTATAAGTCATGTGGTCATGATGTTCAGGGGATTTTTACGTAATTCACCTAGTATCTTTGCAAAATTTCTTTGAAAAACAAGTCGCTCACTGTTTTGTATATACACATTTCACTAATATATTGGCAAGAAAAAGTGCAATGAATGTGGTCAGTGATAAAATAAACATGTGGAAGTAATCCTTTCATATTTTGTGTGTTTTGAAAAATAAAATCACAAAAGAAATTGGTTTATATTAGAAAAGGAACTTCACATCTATACATATCTATACATTACAGCACATTTCTCCATTCCCTTTTTTCAACAAAATACATCCTATATCATTTTCAACACATGAAAGTCTGTTAAAGGGCGCATATTTTTCTAAACCCACTTTTATTAGTCTTTGGTTCATTTATGTGTGTATTTGGACCATAATAGTTAATAAAGTTTGAATTTGAACCCTCCAGGTGCTGCAAAACTATTTTTATATTCATTTTTGGCAAAAATCAAGTGAATTTCAACAACCTGTTTTAATTCCTTCATAATTTGTTACTTCTATAGCTACTTAAATCATGACATTTGCTCATTTAAGGTCAAGAAGTCAAATCAATATTTCTCCAAATATGTGGTAATTGTTTATCAACAGCAGTGGTTGTAGTAAAAACTGAAAATATGTCTAAACTTTGAGCTGATTACCTAAAATATTCAATTGTTGATTGTATTGTTGAACACAACTGGCTGAATGGACAAAGCAGCACAGCCAACAACCTGGAAGGGGGTGGGGCCTGAAGTCGCCCATTTGCATTTAAAGGGTCAGTGTCATTACTCAGAAATAGGGTTGAAGATGAACCTGTGGAGTTGAATCAATGAATAATTCAGACCCAAGCAGAACATTTATAGTTTATGTAGACCACAGGGAAATGTTTGAAAATGCATAATTCCTTTTTAAAGCAACCTGTCACTCCTTTTTTAAATGTGGTTATGTGTGTTAAATGTTGATTAAAAAAATCAACAGAGACACAAACAGTTTTCAAGTTTCTGGAAAACTAACCACCACTGTTTTATTTCTGTCTTTTAGGTCTATCGTGGCCTACCAGCCCAGTGGAGCCAACACTCACATGTTTGATGCCTCTGCCTTTTTTAAGTCAGTGGGCGTTTTCCTCGGTATCTTCAGTGGTTCTTTTGTGATGGGTGCAGCCACAGGAGTTGTCACCGCCCTCATATCCTTCAGTGTGGAAATTATAAGTGTGTAAAACGTAACCTCTAACTGTTTTTGCTTTGCAGTTGTTTTTTTTTTATAGTATGTTTTACTGCTGGTGTTAATAAATGACCCAAGAGTGTTGCTCTTTAACATGATTTCCACGTCACCAAGTTCACTAAGCTGCACTGCTTTCCTCTGCTGGAGACGGCCCTTTTCTTCCTCATGTCCTGGAGCACCTTCCTGCTCGCAGAGGCTTGTGGGTTCACAGGTGAGATTCACTGAGACTTTTGAGGGAAGTGAGTGTAATTTAGGAAGTGACTACTAGACATCTGTGGCAACGGTGCCAGAGGAAATCTTTTGTGAGGTTTTATTTTGTCAGAATCAAAACAGAACCCTTAACTATTGCTTTATTTTCATTCATTCATTCATTTTCTGAAGTGCTTATTTTTTGTGAGTGTCATGTGGCCCTCCCACTGGGTAAAGGTGGGGTACACCCTGGACATGTGACCAGTTCATCACAGGGCTGACATATACAGACAACCATTCACATTAGAGCTATATAGATTTATACAGGTGATTTAGACTGACCAGTTAACCTATTAAGATGCATGTCTTTGGACGTGGATGGGGTGCCCAAACCAGGAGACAATCCATGCAGACATGTAAAACATGTAGGATCTCTCAACTATTGAATATTTACAATATTTAAAAAAAATTGTTCATGTTTGTCCAAGTTGTGTGAAAAAATATCAGCTGTATGTAACCAGAAATACTCTTGACTTTTTTTTTTTGTTTTTAAAGGACAGTGCTAGCTAGTCAGCTGACCATTTTTTAATTCACAGTAAAATGTAGTTAAAATGAATTAAAAAAAATTAAAAAAAAACACTTTCTAAACAAAAAACATTACTACAATGCTGTTGCAGCCATTACATGCACTAAACTATATGTTTTGTGTGTCATAAACAAAATTGACTTCTTATAAGGATAGACACTATACATATAGGACCTTTTTTGAATCTTTATTTAATCAAGAAAAGCAAAAGAATAGACTGCCTAGATAACAGTAGACAGCTCCATCAAAAGTCAGACTTTTCAAATCTAGAGACAAATGAAGAAGTAAAAAATTAGATAATTAGATAATGTGTTTATCTGTAATGGTACTTCCATGACTTCAGTCAGGTAAGGACAGTTTATATTTTAGAAGACACAGTCTTTCACTCATTTATGAGCCATAGAGTTAGTGTTTGAACATCAAGAAATACAATGTTTTCAAAAAGAGAGAAATCACTTCATGTTTCTAGTATGTGTTTTAGTTTTTCTAGTCTATCCATTCAGGAAGTCAGCTATTTTAAAATATGTTTTCAAAGAAATTAGTTTTGTTTTTTTTGTTTTTTTAAATATGCATTCATTTTATCTGATACATTTTGGGTGTTTACTACTGTATGTGTCCTTTGACCTGTGTGTTAATTAAAGTACCCCATAAACAAAGCCAGTTGAATATCAGTAATACAGTATCTACAGTGGGTTCCGGTAAGTTCATATGTTCAATGGAAAACAAAAACAGAACAGCCTTCATTTTTTGATATACGTACAGTAAATCATTAAAAAAAAAAATTGTTTATCCATTTAACAATTTTGTTTTTATAGTTTTAAGCTACTAATTTGCACAATTACATTAATCAGCCTTTTAATTCCAAGCTCACAAGATGTTGAATCATGTAGAATAACATGATTATAAGCTGTTTAAACTCAGTGCTGCTAAACCGTCCCTTGAAAAATGAGATCTGTCTGTTTAGCAAATGAAATACTACAGGGTTTGGAATGCAGATTATACAGCAGATGTGCAGCAGATCAAATTATCACATAATATGATAAACGGTAGCAAAGCACTAAGAGGACTGGGAAGCTCATCTTCATCCAAAATGTTTCTGCAGCAGATGAACTGTGCATTTGCATATTACACAGCCTCAACAAACTATTTTTTTGTATTATTGTATTTGTTCCAAAAGAATAAAGCCTTAAATTGATTTTTTTTTAAAAATGCCACTAGGCCAGTTGATGCAGATGAACACAATATACTTTAATACGTTATATTTTGTAGAAAGTCATTATTTCATTTCATTGATGCCAACTGAAAAGAAAAGTAGACCAAGAGTTCATATAAACTGCGTTTGTGTTTTATGACTCAATCCAAAAACTCCTACTAAGCATTATTGCTTTATATAAGCATTTTCTCCAAACATAAATGAAATTATTCACACTCCTCCAAAATAACTGTACATATGAGTGATACAAAATCAAGTTGGAGATATTGTAAGTGATCAGATAAGATGAGATAAAACTATATTGATACCAAGTTAGGGGAATTCAGTTTGTCACAGCAGCTGAATAGTACAGATGGTAATGTAGAGAAACCATAAAACATATAAATAAAAAAAACTATTTATAATATAGTCATAGAACTATGATTACAATAATATATATATATATATATATATATATATGTGTGTGTGTGTGTATTCAGTCTAAAACGCATATCAAACATGTGTTTTTCAGGTGAATATTACTTGTATTTGAGATTCCGTGCACTCAGTGTGTTTTTGTGTTTCTGCAGGTGTTGTGGCCGTGCTGTTCTGCGGTATCACACAGGCTCACTACACTTACAACAACCTCTCTGAAGAATCCACCAAACGCACCAAACAGGTAGCGCTCTGAACACTGTGTCCATGTTTGGAACCCCCTTACAGTGTGAACAGGGTGCCGCTCGGCCCCCGGTGCCAGATGGCTCCATGATCAGCCTGCTGTGACCTTAATCGGGGCTGTCTGAGGACATCCCTCCTGACACGACTATTTAGTTTCCCAGAGGGGGTTCAGTCTTGAGGACAGGGTGCAGATTAGCACATGGACGCCACACTGTGACACATTCTGGATCCGTGATAAGAGTTTCCGGACAGGCTTTGATTATGTGGTTTCAGAGAAAGCACAAAGTACAATAGAGAGGCTACAGTACATCACTTAGATTAAAAATAGTGGGGGAAGTTTTATTGTTAAAGCTTCCATTTCTCTATATGTAGGTGTGTTTAGCTCTTTTGTCCAACACTGATGCAGTTAGTTCTATTATCATCATGGCATCTAGGAAGAGAAAACTCTCAGAGCTGCATTCAAAGGCAATCTGTAAAGCGCTTACTTCACTAAACCAAATGGAGGATTTTTAAGTAGTTCAGTGTGAATTTCCCACATTATAACTGTAAAAACAGCTCTACTAGAAAGATGCCAAACATGCTCATATAATACTAAACTGTCTTAAATTAATGATGCAGGATGAAAATCAGGGGAAAGAATGCCAGAGTTACACACCTGTTTTCATTAGGTTTCTCCTCTCTGTCCAAATGTAAAGACTACATATAAATATCATCTGTTATAGATATTTAAGACACTTTTCTAAGCATCTGTGTTGAGACAAGAGTAGAACAAGAGTCATGTCCAGATCACAGCTGACAGATTCTGATCAGTAACTGGAAATTACAGTTGTCAGTCATATATTCAATATCCGTACTGTCTGAAATAACCTGGGATAAGGTAAACTGTAACAAGTTTAACAGTAGTCAGTGAAAATTAGTATTTGGAGGTTTCCAGTGCTTCAAATTTCTGGTGTACCAGGACTTTTCGGCTTCATTATCCAAAAGTTGTTAGAAAAGTGAATCACAGCAAATCTATTTATAGAGTATTTTATGCACGAAGGTCGTTTATGTAGTTATCTGTACTCCTTTACATTTTAACAGTAAACCTCTCTGAACATATTGTATCATTAACTCTTGTTGTGCATGTGTAGACTAAATCTACAGTGAAATAATCAGTACAATATATGTCATTATGTTTGCAGCTCTTTGAGGTCCTCCATTTCCTGGCTGAGAATTTCATCTTCTCTTACATGGGTTTGGCTCTGTTCACCTTCCAGAATCACATTTTCAGCCCAGTCTTCATCATAGGAGCTTTTGTATCCTTTTTATAATGCATTTTTTGTTTCCAGATAAGACTGCCTCTTTCATAGTTATATTTTCTCCACAGCTGCAGAAGTAGGCCAGAGTTGGTGCCTCAGAGGCGGCTGTGATCTTCATGTAGACACAGTTAACACCAAAGTAATTTGGACCTTAAAGGGATAGTTCAGGATTTTTAACATGAATCTGTATTTCATCCCCTCATCAGTGTAGTACATCCACACTGACTTACCCTCGCCAGTGTCTTGTGAGATGAGTTCTGGTCCGGTTTTGGTCAAAACGAAAGTAGTCCGGCAAGTTTGCGGGGGTCACTAAAATAAAACGTTTTTCTT
>JAPSES010000258.1:15104670-15124962 GCA_029822895.1 Maxillicosta whitleyi
GATATATTTTCAGTACACAGCTTAACCTATTCCTCATCCGCTGTAGTTTTGCATCTTTTTTGCTCTGCATGGATGCTTCTTTAGGCAGATTTTCAGACACCACAGTGCAACATCTTAGTAATAGTAACCAGTGTTCAGTACTGTTATTAGGTTTATACGGCCTAGTTGGATTTCATATTTATCGATCTTTCAGAGAAAAGAACTGTTACAAAAGTTGTGAAAACAAGATTAAATTATTTTGAAGAAAGTGAAATACTCTTTAATTAGTAACTAATTGTAGTAATTAATGAGTAATCTGTGTCCTATTACAGTTCAAAGACAACTAAACAACACTATGAGGAATTATACTGTATTACAGTTCCCTAAAACTCCATGTGAACAAATGATTTTAATGTCACTGGCCAGCTGTTTGTCACAGCATTAAGAACATCACAGTCACTGAGTTGTGTTGATATTTATATGTGTGAGTTAATCCAATAGAGGCCTCTTCAGTCTTACTACATTTAGAGCTCAGAACCTTTTTCTATCACTTTCAGATGTCGTATTGAATCTCAAGAATTTTTTTTTTTTGGTTGAAATCTGCAGTTATTATGCTCATTTTCTCTAGTATAATGTATCCAGGCCCATTTTGCGCCACTGCAGCCACCCAAAAACACTGAAAAGGAGGAATATTCAGGGCAAATGGCACAAATTAATCACACAATTTCTTCACAAAATGCTTCCTTAACATTTACTGTCTTTATTGAAGTTATTTAAATAGTCTAAAAGTTATTTCTTTCTTGACAAGAGAACCTCTTCAGGTATTCAACCCAGAACATTTATTACAGAACCAACTTCTAAAGTTGAACATGTAGATGCTGGTGCACATTTGACCCCTCCTCAACACAACGTTAACCAGAGGGATATTCACAGCATTTTACAATATTTTAAATAAAAACCATACACTGTTTTAATCAGTACCATCTGTTGTGTTTAGAAAACCTGTTAAAAAAAAAAAAAAGTCAAGTGGGAGAGGACAGAAGCAGCTCTCCAAGACACGTCTGTGGGATATTTGAAAATTTCACACCCATGTGAGTGTTTTGTCAGTGGGGCGCTGCAGCTGTCCGGATTCCTGAGGGGCCGGGGGAGGAACAATAGTTCCTCAGTCGGGCCTCTTTTAGGAAAATACTGTAGTTTCTTCTTTCAAAGCTCTACATTAGCAATGTTAGTGAACCGAGTGAGATTGGTAATGCTCAAGATTACTGCCATGTTTATTCATGGGCTGGACAGATAAGTCACACAGGTGAGAGTGGAACTGACGTTACTACCACCTTATATGCAGGCAGCCGTCTCCCAGGAAGGACCCATCTCAGGCTTTTTATGGCCCTTCCCTACAGGGGATTTAAAGAGGGATTAGTGCTACTAAAAGGACAGAAGGATATAGGCTGCCCTGGAGCGGCAGCACAAATCAACCACATCCTTCTCTTCTTTATTTCCTCTCCCCATATCCTCATATCTGCACACTGGTGCCGATCAGGTAACACTGTGGAAAAAAATAAGCTGCCAGCTTCACTTTTCAAATTCATCTGTATGTGATGGGCTGCCCTTTCAACTTGAAATTTCTTCATTCATGAGCTCCACTCAGCTAGAGGAAAACAAGGGCTTGAAAACTCCCAGTGGAATTCATTCCAGCTGCTTGCTTTTTTTTTTTATTCCACCTTTTGCCCTCAGCCTTGGACAGCAGGCCCCTGGAACAGGAAAAAAAAGTCTTACAACATGTTTTGAGGAAAATCAGTTGAGGATTAAGATAAAACTCTTAACATTATGGCACAGCTGCACAGGAAATCAAACACTACAGCATAAGGATCACAGATATACTCAATAGGATTAATAACATTCAGGATGAGGAGTCTATCAGTAAATAAAGCATTAAAGTGGTGATAAATAGTCCGGGCAGTGTCCACCCTGTATTTGACGGCTTGTAAACAGCCCATCTCTAAAGGGTCTGCTTGTGAGAGCTGGTGGTGACAGGCTGCTGGTAACCCTGGGAGTTCTATCCCATCATGGAACGGTGTATACAATGATCCCCTTCTCGACAGCGCAGTCAGAGGCCCAGCACCTCACTGCCAGCCCCCACTATCCATGAGGGGACCCAGCATTGCCAAAGAGAAAACAATGATGCCTCTATTACATAGCAGATCAGTTAGTCATAAAGGAAAGAGACATATTTTTGACTGTTAGCGACAAAATCGATCATAAATATCACCTGAATAAATCAAAAACATAATTTCAGCTTTTGCTTTTGGAGGATCTGTTAAAACCCTATCTTACATGTGATTAATTACTTAATGAGAAAACGAAACAAGAAAGCACGTGTGGAAAAATCACCAACAATACTGTGACATATTAATAGGTTATGATCTGTTATCTGACACACAAGAGCAGAGTCCATTTAAACAGAAAACTGTGCTGAGAGGCCATATACTTTAAGAAGGACAACACTGCAATCAACAGGTGACTTTCATTTTTGCTTCTAATCCAATTAAACCCATCAAGTATTTAAGCCTCAAGTGTCAAATGATTAAAAGTGTGTGCTCTCTGTGATGCATCCTCCAGATGGACGCCCTGGGTCTGGTGCTTTAATTTGCAGTGAGGTCAGAGGTCACATACAGAGCACTGCAGTAAAACCAAGATATACAGAATGGTTTCTGCTTAGACCACAAACATCCTGCTCAAGTGGCAGTGTAGCAATTAGACAGTGACTGTAACTCCATTTTGATTTGTTACAATTCAGAAGAGGTGAAAGAATGATTCGGTAAACAGTTAGACAAGCCGGAAATGTATTTTCTTAGCTGAAATATTGTCATACAGCACAAAAAAAAAAGTTTTTTTTAAAAATTTTTTACTGGACACTGCTTACATAGGCAGGAACACAATGTAACTATGTAAATAACTTTAAAATTTAAATAAACACCAATTTTATTTTCTTATATTATCTTATTATAATTTTCTTACTAACTTACCTTAAGTAGTCAGGTATGTCACTTAATAAATACTCATCAACCATTATCAGAAAAATTTACTTAATGTATGAAAAGTAAAAATAGTCATTGTGCGCTATTTCCTGGTCATGTTTTATATCTTTTTGGATTCAGATTGCAACTGTATTAATATGTGTGTTACATTTTTACTGTACATCTACTGATGTTTGCATTGAGTTAAATACTTTATTCGGGAATTTTAAACATTCTGTATTTCGCAGTGTTGTTTTCCTCTAAAAAGACGTTTTTTCATGAGAAACAGGTCTGTTTTCATCTTTGAACCAATGTATTTTCTAATGAATCCCAAAAGTGTTTTCAGAAAGAAAAAGCAGACAATTCATCTAACATCTAAACATTTTTACCTTTGGATAATTGGATATTTGGACATAAAAATTATAAAATTTTGTTAGTTGTGAAGTAAAATTTAAATGTGAAATGGAAATACAAGCGTAACTAATTCAAAATGTGTCCTGAAGTTAATATTGCATTCCACCAGTGCATTTCAGACCCTCTTGCACCGTTTTGGGATTACCTAACATACCTTATACATTGATTCCTCGTGATGCATCCTTCCTCATGTTGTTTTCTCCACAATATTCTTCTGATAACCCAGCTGTCTCATGACTTCACTGCAGTAGGCCTCCACCTGGTTTATCTGTTCCACATTGAGCCGCTCCCTCCAGGCGTATATCGCCTCTTTTGCATCCCTGGATGAGATCAGAAACGGCCTGTCTGATGAATACCCCTGTCCATGCGTCATGTTCAGCGCAAACTTCTCCAAAGCGGGGACGGTGGACAGGTTAGAGAAACGGTAGAGCCTCTGGAGCTCCTCCATGGGATGCAGAACTATGTCCTCGTAGCGGATCCGAAGGTAGTTTCTCTTCACCCAGGGAGGCGCGTTCATCACCAGTAACATGTCACTGAGCCAGTTGTCGCAGATGAGCTCCATGGCGCTGGAGACGTAGCTCTCCGCCCGGTTCACCCTGTTGCTTGGTACCAACAGGCGCTTGTACTTGTCATTCTGCTTTTTACTCCTCAGTACCTGGATGCTCTCCTTCACCAGGGCCTGTTTGGACTTTAAGCGCGAGTTGTGCACTGCTCTTGGGTCTCTGAAGAGCTGGATGATCTGGAGGTTGATGCCTGGGTCTTTCATTAAAGGAACCAGCGTACTGAGATCCAAAACTCGGACCCCTTTGATAACCATCACCGGGTACTTTTTGCACTCTTTCTCCAGCTCCCTAATGTCCCTCTTTTGGCACTTTACGCACAAGTCCTCTCTCACCAGCCCGATTTCGTGCCGCTTGTGCGCGTCACATAACGGCTCTGAGCAGATCACTTTGTTCATTTTCCATCCGAATATGAAGGAAGTGGTGATATTTTGTGAGCCAGCATAAAGTTTGAGGACAGAGAAGTCGCAGCGGTACAGGGCGTTCATCATGTCCCTTACGGCGCCCTGGAGGCTCCCCGCATCCCCCGGGTACAGAGCCTGCCATATGTGCCACATGGGCTCGTACAGGTAAAAAACATCGGGGTGCTGGTTGAAGAGCTCCCCTAAGAACGAGGAGCCGGTCCTCCAGGTGGCATGTAGGTAGATGTGGATCCGCGACTGGGTCCTGTTTACGTTTGCGTACTCCGGCGCGTCGCTGCCGTTGACTTTACCGTTATCCCACAGCATTGCAACCGTGTTCTCCAAATCTGGGCATCTGGGCTGTTGCTGCAAACCATGTTTCCCGTTTTGAACAGATTTATCCCGGTAATCTAGCACGTACGGGATTAGCAGAAGGAGACCCGAATATGCCAGTATCAAAATCAAGTATTTCTTATGTAACCTCCTCTTCATTTCCTTTTGCCTGGAGGGGGGCTGCTAGCTGCTTCTCTACTGTCGACACACCGCTTTGTGAGGCACCGCGGTCTCTACAGTAAAGTTATGTGTGTGTGCAAGACAGAAGGCTATGTGTGTGTGTGTGTGTGTGTGTGTGTGTGTGTGCGCGTGTTTGTGTGTGGAGGGGGTGTTAGCCACGCCCCATTAAAGACCAAATAATTGTTTTGCTTCCTGTTTACGTACACACAGTTTAATTATTTATATTATTAAAATAGCACTGTTACCGACATCATGCAGACACGATACAGAATTCGTTAAAAGTACAGTTAACAAATGGAACTGCGCGTGCGCAATAGCAACAGTTAAGTGTAACTCAGAGAGTCTTTAAGAAGAGATTGTTACACAGTTACTACTTTTAGTAACCGGCTACTACCGCAATGGATTATGGGGGATATTTTAAGAATTAACAATGGTACTCATAAAAAAAACTCATATCGTGTATTATTAGCTCTTTTGTTTTAATGTACTTGACGTAGCCGTTAAAACATTTGAGGACGCACTCTTGACATAAAAAAAAAACTTATTTTAACTCGTTTTGATGTTGCGCATGCGCGGCTATCTCCTACTACTGTTGTCATATGTGAAGTGCTGCGCGGCAATGGAGGCAGGAATAAATACGGAATAAGCAGAAAGAAGAAAGAACATTTAAACGGCTCTGTCTTTCTGGCAAATTGCAGTACTACACAGTTTGTTGCTTGGACCAGTCTTTTAAATAAATACATCATTAGCTCGTAGGCTATGTTAATATAGACGCGAGTAACGTCAAGCATCAACACTATCAGCATCAACATGGCACACTGGAGCACCTTCGAAAAAGAGACAGAAAGAGAAGTAAAAAAGTTGATCTCTTGTATTAGCGGAATTGAGGATGAGGAGGACCAGAATTACCAGCTTGCGCTAAAATTTGCCTGGTCCAATTTTAGGTGAGTAAGTCCTTGTCCGGGTTAGCAGCTAGCTTGTTAGCAGCTAACTTGTTCCCAGATGTGATGCTAGTGATGCTCATTGGCAGGTTCCATCGGTACCTGGACGTGGACAGCCATAAAGTGCAGCGCAGCATAAGTGGGTGAGTTAAAGCTGCCTTTTGTGACCTGCCAACGTGACCTAAAATGTTGCTGAAAAGAGTCATTTCCAATTTAGCTACGTACGCCTTCCATACCAGAACCGCTGACCTAATAGTTGCTCCTTAAATATTCAGAACAGGACTATAATATTAGACATCTACTTATTTAAAGGGGATGGGCTCTGGTTTGAGTTGTAAAGGGAGATCTATTTCTGCATGCTTGTTTTTCAATATTTGCTGAAGAAGTCTCAACACGTCTTCTCATCCCCTCCTTTATAAACAAAGTCATACCTGATCTGATGTGTTTGCCAGAATCTATGAAAAGCTCATGGTTCACTCAGACTTGAGTAAAGCTGAAAGCTGGATGAGACTGACTGAGGAGTTCTTGAACTCACCATTACCTAATACAGATGGAACAAAGGTAAGCTTAAAACAAAATTGCATTATGGTCCTTTCAGGTCACAATCAAAGTATTTAATTCTAGAAAGTTTGTTAAATTAAAAACCTTTTTAAAAAAATTGTAGTATGTTCTTTTTCAAAACTGTTTTTTTATGTTTTCTTGCAGACAGATGTGCATTTTAGTGTATTATCACTGCTGCTTTTCTTGTCGGGCTCCCCCTCAAATACAAGCTTTACAGAGAAACCCAGGGTGAAGGAGGCTGGTAGGTTCATGTTTTCATTGGCATTAAGTATTTCATGTTTTAAAAGACATCCTTTAGAAGTGCTTTCATGATTCTGTTAATAACTATCTTTTGAATGTGTAACTGCAGAACAAGAGGACAGCTTTGACTGGGGTAAATACCTGATGGAGGGAGAAGACATAGACATTGGACCATACCCAGATACCCCTGTGAGTAGATGAGATTGAATGTCAAACGTCAATTGTTTTATATATGTGTGTGTGTGTACTATATATATATATATATAATTTTTATTTATTTATTTGTTTTTTGTAGGAATGGTCTGAGGAGGAGAGTGAGGAGGATGACAGTCAGGAGCCAATCAGCAGGGAAGACTCTGGGATCCAGTTGGACAGAACTCCCCAGGAGGATCAGGACAACACTAACAAAACCGGACCCGTCACATGGACAGGTGCGATATGACCACTCTAGTGGCTGAGGTGGAGCAGATATTTAAAGTCTAATAAAATACTGCAGCAATAAACTAATGGCGAGTCAGAACTGTTTGACTTTATTAGATGCTGGGTAGCAGCTGAATATAGCATTTAAAATTCAAAATAATCAATACCTTAATAAATATATTTAAATTACTGAACATCAAACTTTCATATAATATTACCTTACAGCCACTATCAACAACTATTTCTGTTGATATTTGATAGTTGCATATCTAGTTGATATCTAAAGATCAGACATTACAGTTTTTCACTAAAGGTCATTTTTTTTTTTTTTTTTGAGTAATTCAATTCTTCTTTTCTATTTTTTCATTCCAGTTGGTGAACCTAATGCCCGGGCATGGCTTGAACAACATGTAGTGACACCTTACTGGGTGCCTCATGCTCCTCGTTTTCCTCACAGTTTGCATTTACACTCCAACCTGCTTAATGTTTGGTAAGTGTATCATAGTCTATTTGATAATTTTCTGAAAATATTACAATGACTATTAATTTGAGTGGAAAAAGGAAAGTGACAACAGAATATACAATGTCAAAATGATGTATTATGTACAAAAAAGCTGTTATAATAATAATAATTGCCTGGATTATTATTATTATGGATTTTTCTTATATAATACACCAATTGAACAACAGAAAGTTATACGGTTATAAATTTCAAGTCGGATTTGTTTTTTATCCTCCAGGGCTAATTGGGAGGCACAAAGGGTAGTGTAAGAGTCACTAAATGAATTATTCAATAGGATGAACTAAGCTTTGATAGGTATATCTTCTTGGATAATCCTTCAGTTTAAGTGTAAAAATAGCTCTAGAACATGATGGCACTGCTCCAAATACTTGTGATAATATAGTAATGCACGGTGGCGCAGTGATTAGCGCTCGTGCCTCACAACAAGAAGGACCATCGGTTCTTTCTGTGTGGAGTCTGTGACTGCGTGGGTTCTCTCCGGGTACTCCGGCTTCCTCCCACTTCCAAAGACATGTACTTGGGGAATAGGTTAATTGGTAACTCTAAATTGGCCCTAGTGTGTGCATGTGTGTGTGAATGGTTGTCTGTCTGTGTGGCCCTGCGATGAGCTGGCGGCTCATCCAGGGTATACCCCGCCTTCCGCCCGTAGTTGCTGAAATAGGCTCCAGCCCCTCCATGACCCCGCAAGGGACTAAGCGGTTGAAAATGGATGAATGGATGGAATATAGTAATGTGTGAGAACTATGAACAGAATAATAGATGCGGTCCAATAACCAATAGGCAAGGATGAAGTATAAGGATGATGAGTACAATACAATAGTACAGTATGAGTATAGTAATTAAATGAGGCTTTTCATATACGCTTATGTTGAAAGAGTTGGTATAAAGTGAATATCTTATAGAAAAGGCCCTTAAAAACTCTTAAAATCTAGGCCATAAAAAATTGTGAAATTTTGATGGATCTTCGCATTTATGACGCCACAGTTGCCTCAAAACTACAAAGTGAAACTGCTATAGAATCATTAACCACTGTAGCAACCTGTACAAATAGTGGCTCAATTTGGTGTGTGAGCTAATGTACCGTAGCATTAAAAAAGAAAAACACACCTAGAAGTAATACTTTGAAATTGTTTCTCTCAATATTATTTTATGTAACATGTGTAACAGCAAGTACAACGTGATCTGGCTCAGAAACAGTACATTTAATTCTTGGTTAAAGCATGTTGAAAGAAACAATTTGAAGCCTGCTGCATCTTGTGTAAAAATGTTGTGCTCAAATTAGGACCTTTGTGTATAAAAGCATTAGAGCTGCTTCAAAACACCACCAGAGAGCCTGTCATTACCTAGTACTGGTCTGTATTCACATCAGAGACATCACTTATGTCAGCCTGGTTTGCTTTTATGTCTTTTGAGTATTTCTAATCATTTAATTTGGTTCTATGGCTTTGAAATGCATCTTAAATTGCATTCATAACAGTCTATAAGTAGATTTTTATTTAACTTGTTGAGACCTGCATATGCCCTGAGTGAAGTTTTATGTTTGTTTTTGCTTATCAGGTAGTTGGCATCCTCAGCTGTCTTCTTTTCAGGGGATTTGCATGTTGAAATGATTCCAAATGTTGAAAAGTTGATGTGCACTGTCTCTCTTCTTAGGGACCAGCACTTGTATAATACTGATCCATTGTATCTGCCAGAAGAAAAGGCCTTTGTCACAGAGACTCAAGTAATACGGGAGACATTGTGGTAAGATGTAATGATGTTCTTTTGTGAATGTGTTCATTGTAAAAACTTACAAAGATTTATCTCCTGCTTTCACGTGTTTACTTTTTTTATAGTTTGGTAAATCCCCAAATCTTTGTTGTTTGAGTTAAAAAGATGTTCTTGTATTTTCATTTGGATGTTGTTATCATACAGTTGATCTTGTGGCGATCACATTACAGGCTCTTATCTGGGGTTAAGAAACACTTTATATTCCAAAACCACGATGGAAAAGTGTCAGTAAGGAATAACGTGGTGGTAACTCATCTGACCAGTGTAAGTTAAAACATCTGCTAGCATTACATCTTCATATACGTGCTCCCTTGCTGTAAAAAAGCTCTGACTTTTGTCTGGCTCTGCTACTCCAGAACTGTCTGCGCTCTGTGCTGGAGCATATCGCTGTGTACGGCCAGGCGGTCTTCAGGCTGCAGAGGTTCATAGATGAAGTGACGGGGTACAGCTCGGAGCCTTGCCCACCAGGCTCCAGTTCCTCTTACGGGTCCAAGAAGGGCACCGAGCCTCCCTTTAGGACCTACCAGGCCTTTGTGTGGGCACTTAACAAGTACTTCACCAGCTTCAAAGAGGAGCTGACCACAATTGAGAGAGAGCTTATTTGCAATGGCAAGTACATGTTTATGGGGTTTATACTGTGGCTTTGTGTTGATAAGATGCTGAACGATGCTTTATTCTGTGATATAGTACATAATGATTCAATCTCTACAACAACTCATGTCTCTGATTTTCTTTTTCCAGTATATTAATCAGTCTGTCACACGCATATATGCCTGTTTTATTGTGAAGGTTATCAATAACATTTTTGTCTGATGCTTTCCTCTGTTTTGCAGATGAAACCATGACACTTTCTTCTGTTTTGGAGCGACTCAGCCCTCACTTGGCCCAGATCAAAGTCCTGCACAAAGTGTTCTGTACCGGTGTGGCTGAAGTCCCTCCTCAGACTCCTAATGTTGTACGGGCCTCGCACCTGCTCAACACCCTATACAAGGCCATCATCGAGTACGACAGCGTCGGGGAAGCGTCAGAGCAAGCAGTGAGTTTTTCCTCAGTGATGATTTTTAAAATGGAGTCAGTAATGGCTGCGTAATCCTCACTGTGTGGCATCTTTCCCTTTTAGGTGGCTTTGTTGTTTTCCCTGTGGACAGAAACAGTCAGACCATATTTGGAGATTGTAGATGAATGGATTGTTCATGGGCACCTGTTTGATCCTGCCAAAGAGTTCATCATCCAAAGGTATGGAACAAATACAATACTCTGAACATCTGTTGTCATTAACAGACGGGTTGGAACCAGTTAATATTTCTTCATATCAGACTGCTCCTGATTGAACAGTGATGCTTTTCCGCTGTATTGTAACAGCTCAACACACCCTACTCAACTCCACTCACATTTGTTACCTGGCAATGTGTTCATTCTCCACTGCAGAAATAGTACCTTAGTTGGTCGTCATAGTGATGCTGCCTGACTCTGTCATTATGTCATTTTCAATGTGATACACAGAGAAACAATAGAAGGAAACAATAAAGGATGCTGTTTTGGATTTTTCATATGCAGGTGTTTGTTAGAAGAGCCTTTTTTTCCACTTTCTTTTACAATATTTCAAAAAACCAGTCCACCATAGGCCAAATAAAGCACAGTACTTATATAGTATTGAAAACAGACTGATCTAACTATATATGGATTCATTGTCCCACTCAGTCATGTAACTACTATTAATGTCCACTTGAATCCAAGTCACAGTTCTTTCCCAGAGCTTTCATGTTTCCTCTATTTCTGCAGAAAAACAAGAGTCCTTTCATCAGTATAGTATCCTAGTCTTACTGAAGTCACAACCACTGAAATCAATGATTTTTTCTTTTGGCAACTGAAGGAGGATCAGCTCTGATCTACTTTAGAATAAGGCAAGGCAGGTTTATTTGTGTTACACATTTCATGTAAAAAAAAAAAAAAAAATTCATGGAGCTTTACATAAAACCTTAAAAGAGCAATGGCTTTTCTTGTATGGAACTGATGACTTTATCACATTTTGTCAAAGAATCAGGATCATTTCAAGCAAATATAATGAATATGTGAATTGTGTTGCATTCCTTTCATGCATTGAAGCCTAGTTGAGGTTCACATTTGGGACAGTCTGGTGAAATTCCATTTTTATATCTAATATAAATAAAGGTGAAGGGTAAATATTATGTAAAACTAGTATGTTGACCCATGGGGTTCCATGGGTTCTAGATTCAGTTGTTTGCAGTGGCTGTTGTGTGTTTGTGCATGCTGTAATGCTTTTGTCCAGCAGTCACCGCCAAAGTGTTGTAGGTATAGCAACATTATTGTAAAGTTATTGTATTCCAAAATTACTAATATTTCCCAACATATTGGTCCTATCAACTTGCTGTTTTTGCTACTGTCTTCCTTGATCAAAAACACATAAATACGCCATACTGCAGCAGCCAGCTCTTTCCATATTTTGTTGGAGTCCCGAGACACACGCACGCACACAGAGGCTGCTTGGCTTTTATAATATAGGTATTGTATTACAGTTCTCTGAATCTAATACATATTAAAATACTGTGAGGCAGCAAGAGATTATCCCCACAATTGTTACCTATCAAGTGTTTTGTTACAAGAAATAACCAGCAAAACCTTTAATTTGCTTCTGTCCTTTTCTTGGTTTGTTCTTTGTACCTGAGTGACCTCATCCTTCACAGATGAGACCTGAATGCATAATTTAATTTGGCTACCTCTTATCTTGCAAACACTAAAGCAGTTTGACCCACAGTTTGACTCCCATGCATACTTTTATTTGCCAAAACTCCTTAAAAATCTTTTGGTTCTCTTACCTCTTTATCTCACCCCATAGAATGCTTTGCACTTTGTTTTCCTGTCTTACTTTCTTACAAGAATAAAACACATAAGCCAATTCTTACTCTTACTGTTTATTTCAAAATCCTAAGACAACTTTCTACAATAGTAAACAAAGAAAATTATGATCTAAACTGATTGTAGCTTGAAGATTTAAAATGAAGCATTTGTCACATAATGATGATGGAGTGATGGTCATAATTCTCCCTGATCAACCAGTAGCTGAGAGGTGAATTGTTTGTTCATTTTTTGTCTATAAAAACATTCAGGAAATAATATACACCCTAAAATTCATTTAGGGCTGTTGAAACCCTAAAGATACAGTATGTTGTATGCAGAACAGAAACACTGAAAATTAGACAAATGTGGTACACTGCAACACATTACAATGACAGCTTTTAAAAATATTTGCAGACTGATTTTTGTTATTGTTCTGTAAATTCATTATTATTTGTGCTCTGCTTTATCACTTTGATAACAGTCTGACTATTTTATATCAAACCTACTACAGACAATGGATGGAATACGTCTGTACAGATAAACAAATGACTTTTTTCTTGGTCAGGAACAAGGATGTACCAGTGAACCACAGGGACTTCTGGTACGCCACCTACACACTCTACAGTGTGTCTGAGACGGTGGAGAATGAGGAGAAGCTGAATGACGCAGCAAGTGGGAGCTCTGGAGGCGAGGGCTCCAGTAACAGGCAGCTCACCATGGTGTCCTTCCTCAAACCTGTCCTAAAGCAGATCATCATGGCTGGGAAGTCCATGCAGCTGCTCAAAAATCTAGACTGCAAAGATGCTGAGCAGTCCGACCGATCCTCCAGAGGTCAGTGTTTGTCCTAAGTCTCTGTATCTGTATTTAGACGTGGTGTGTCTGTGGTTCTACTTCACAGAGACGACATTTGTTAATATTACAGATGCAGAGAGGAAGAGTTTATATACACTGTTTTTGGAGTCTGTGCAGTCCCGCCTCTGCAGCCAAGAGTCATCTCCGACAGATACAGTGACTGAACAACAGGCCACTAGGAGGAGCCTCGTGAAGATGCACTCCATTGTTGCTCAGCATCTGGAGATTGATGATGTCCATGATCCGTTACTGGCTATAAACTTTGCCAGGTAAATAGTAACCACCACAGTTATATTCTGTTATATTCTTAATCTCTCAAGTGGCCCATTCTTTTTTTTTTTTTTTAAATTTTATCTTTATTTAGGCCAACAGGTTACATACAGTGTAAAACATTTTCTTATCTTTTTGTTCTCATTTGCTTCTTAACATCAATCCCCTTAGCTTACATTTTACATATTTATAGGTTCTTGGGCAATTTACAAAGGGAAAGAAATAAATAAAATAAAATTATGGCAGAGAAAACCACAAGAGATTTGTAATCATAGTCATCCTAACAATGTTTTCTTCACAGGCCCATTTTTTTCCTTTTTTTTTTTTTTGAATCAACATTTTTTTTATACAAGAACAGTTACAACATAGAGGAGAGTTTCACTGTAAGGAAAGAAAATATAGAAAAAGAGATATGCGTATAGATAATTTCAACAACAATAAAACAAAAAGCCTTACATAAAATCTGATTTTAGGCCTGAATCTTCAACATAAGCAGTCCATCTAGACCATATCCTAGAAAATACATCAGTCTGGATTTTGAGGGAATAGGTTAACTTTTCCATTGTGTATATATCATGGATTATATTTAATAGTGGCCGATTCTAAATTAAATATGCACTTCAGTTCAAGGTAGGAAACCAACAAGGATGAAATTTCTTTTTTTTTTCCTTTCATCTTCAAGGATGAAATTTCAGATGGCATCAAATTGTCACAAATAGTCACATTTAAAGATTTGTTCCTTTTGTCCAGTAATATAATATAACAATTGTTTCCGGTACACCAAATGAAACAGGAGAGTTACTTATAGATATTAAAATGCATAAATAATGAGAAATGTAAAATACTTGTTTGTCTTATAAGTTATATTTGACACAAACAAATATACATTTGTTACTGAGATATACAAAGAAATGACTGAAATCCATATAAATCAGATGAAGGGGATGCAACAAGATGACAATAAAAGAGCAAAACCTGGACATTTGACATTTCTGTTCCATCCAATTGTTTTTAATTAACGGAATGAAAAATGGATATGCAAAGTTACACAAAACAATTGTGATTAACTCATATAAGATAGTTATTTAACAATTAGTAGCAGTCTGACAATCTGTCAAAGATCTTTAAAAGATATAATATCTATCTATTGTATATTAAAATGTCCAAGTAAACAATTACTACCATCTTGTTTTTTTTCCTTGTATACTTCAATCACATGAAATGAAAATCTTTAAATTCAGAGAAATCCATCATTTTATTCAGTAAAGTTGCCTTTTTCTTTTGGTTGCCTGTTGCCATAATTTTCACAAAAAACATGATAAAAGCATTATTGATTTAAAATTGGTTGTGCTATGGAGATGTCTTGTAATGTAACCCTAAAATATAACAACATAATAGTTACACATTTCCCATGGTAGGTGTAGAATATGAAATGTTATAATTACAAAAACACAGCAGTATTTCAGCCCCAATTATATTTGTTTCTACTTTGCATGCCATTTACAACACAGTAATCCAATAGCGACCTAACTTATTGATACATTTCAGTATTGATCATTCTTACTGCAGTGCAGGTTATGTAAACCACAAACCTAATGTGTACAGTAACATGTTAGTAGGTAACTTACTTTCACATCAGCTGACACATTTAATGTTCAGTTAAAAGTTAATATTACTTCTATTTCAGCAGAAACAAATGAGATGACATGAATACAGATGACTCAACATAATGTGTGAAAGTTTATATTTATATGTTATCCACAAACATAGCTTCTGACTAAGCAGAAATAATATAAAGTGTATTTATATTGTATGTTTTTAAACAAATCATAGTTTTTGTCCATAAATCTGTAGATCCCGTGCATTTTAACGTCTACATGTGTTCCTCTGAAGGCTTTACTTGGAGCAAAGTGACTTCCATGAGCGGTTTTCTGGAGGTGATGTCAACGTGGACCGCTCGTCTCAGTCTGTCACCTGCCAGACCTTCGAACTCACCCTGCGCTCTTGCCTCTACCCACACATCGAGAGGAGGTACATTGAATGCTGTGGGAACCTCATGAAGACTCTGAAAAAAGACTACAAGTAAGCATCACTCTCCGAGGGTCAGTTTGTTTGTACACATAAACCATCTGTAACTCTTTTCCTTAATGTCTCCGTAGGTTGTTAGAATACCTTCAGGCCATGAGAAACTACTTCCTCCTTGAAGCTGGAGACACTATGTATGATTTTTACACCGCCATCTTTGACAAAGTACAGGAGAAAGAGAGCTGGCAGCAGCTGTCTTTCCTCAATGTTCAGCTGCAGGAAGCAGTTGGACAGCGCTGCCCTGAGGACAGTAGCAGGTAGTGCATGTTTAAAAATCCAAACGTGTCATCAGGTTTCCTCGTGTTTTATATGAATATATAATACAATATATACAATACAATATTTTGTTCTTAATTTTATATTTATAGGTTGTCAATCTTCTTGGAGACTATCGACCCAGCCAGGAAAAAACATCCAGTGAATAATCTCGAAGTGCTTACGCTAAGTTACAAAGTAAGTGTGAATCTTTGTTTTTTATTCATATTTTTATAGCTGCAAAGATGTTATATCAGTATTAACATATCTGAGAGCATTTGGAATAAAAAATGAGAAAAACACTAAACTGTTGTTGTTGAAGAACAACAGTAAATGTTCTGTATATATGTATCTATATGTATATATATATATACAAGTATACTCATATATGCGTTTAAATATATAAGTAATGTAATTCAGTTGCATATTATAAAGTATAGTACTGTGCAAAAAAATCTTACCTCACCTTTTATTTCTTGTTTTTGTAATGAGCATGCATCTTTACTACACAGTTAGAAAAATCCATGCAGGAAATATGTACAACACACAACTAAATTGCAAAATGTGAACTCTTTTTGGATTTAATTCATCTTGATCCGTCATGGGTGGACGGTCTCTGAGTTGTTTTTTTCATAATCTTGTGGTATAATAATACCAAGCTTCACACAGAATGTCCCAGAATTCTTCTTTAGACTTTATTACTTAATTTGTATTCATTATCCAGTATTCTAAATTGTTTTATTTTCACAAATTAGGGATTTATATTGTTTACATATTTTCTGTTTGTGCCAGTTATATATACAGTATATTGATACAGTGATGGATAAGTGCATATGTTGGACTCTAAAACAACATATTTGACTTGAGCGTTTCCTAAGACTTTGGGATCTATATATATATTTTGTTCTTTTCAGGTTCCGTGGCCTGTTGACATTGTCATCAGCTCAGAGTGTCAGAAAATCTACAATCAAGTGTTCCTCCTCCTGCTGCAAATCAAGTGGGCTAAATACAGCTTAGATACACTGCGATTCAGTGGTAAGAGTTAGAATGGAGCTTTCAGAACCTGGGCTCCTTTTACTGATATTTATAAAAACAAACCAGCTGTTGATCACGCTTGAGTTTCTTTATTGTAAATTGAATGACCCCAGTAAACCATTTGACTACCAGTGGTTTCTGTAACATTTAAAGCCTGTTTGCTTCTCAAAGATTTTACAGATGTCTCTAAAAAACTGGAGGGAGCTCTGGGTGAGGACGTGAAGGTCAAAGAGCCTATAAATCAGCAGATTCACCGAATGTGTCTGCTGCGCGTCAAACTGATGCACTTTGTCAACAGCCTTCACAACTACATCATGACCAGGGTAATGGGAATAATCCTGTCAAAGAAAAAGGCTCTGATATTTATTGGCTGTAACTACAAAAGCGTGATTCAAGATGCATGCTTTTACTCGACAGATATGCCACCTTTCAAAATATCATATATAGTTTAAGATGGATTTGTCATCCTGTAACTAGTAGAGTTTTCAGGGTTTTTTTTTTTCCAAATAGCATGAAATCAAAAGACTTGGAAGTTTTCCTGACAGTTAATCCATCACAGTAATAACATTGTTGCTGCAGTTTTTTTTTTTTTTTTTTGAGTTCCATGATCTGACTACATAAATGCAGTGTAGAAAAAAAGAAAAACATTTTCACCTTGAAGGGAGAACATTCGCCTCTAATCTTAAATCTATCGTCACTGTGTGTTGTCAGATTCTGCACAGCACAGGACTGGAGTTTCAGCACCAAGTCCAGGAAGCAAAGGATCTGGACCAGCTGATCAAGATTCACTACAGATATTTGGCTACTATTCATGACCGCTGCCTGCTGAGGGAGAAGGTAAAAACTACCAGAGCTCAGTTGAGTTACATATGGCGCTTTTCCACTACATGGGACCGGCTCGACACGTTACTCCTACATGTGTTCCGCGTGTTACTTCCATGTCGTCTGCTCAGAGAGTCGCAGAAAACTTGCTTGTTGCTTATTTTTCCGTCTGGATTTTTCCGTCCGCCACCAAAGACTGAATCTACGTGACCGTCTATGGTGTAGTTTTGTTCTGTCATCATGTGGATTCATGTTTCGCTATTCACTGTCTTACTTCCGCGTCGGATTTTTGTAAATCGTGGGTCACAGAGAAAACAGTCTGACCAATCAGTGGTCTGCACGTTTTGGTATCCGCTCCAGGATTTTGGAACCTTGACTGAGGCGGTACTAAAAAACTAGTATCGGGTTTCAGGGTCTTTTGTCGTAATGGAAAAGCAAAAGAGCCGTGTAGAGTCGAGTAGAGTAAAGCCAGTACCATGTAGTGGAAAAGCACCATTAGACTCTCCTTCAGAAGAAGAGGTTTATCCTTGTCATAGTTAGTTAATATTAATCTTTTATCTCCTGGTCTAATTTCTCAGGTCAGTTTTGTGAAGGAGGCAATAATGAAGGTTCTTAATCTAGTCCTCATCTTCTCAGACCGATGGCAAGCTGGCTTTGGAGCCTGGAAGTAAGAGGTCTTATATCAACTGGAAGGGTTAACAGATAATACTTTTTGTGTAGTTTTTTTTTTTTTTTCTTTCTGTGATACATTTTTATTCTAAATTGTCCAATAACAGTCTCAGCTGCCAAGCCTGTATTTGTCCTTGTCTGGCTCATCTCTCTTGGCAGTTGGTTTATGACTGCATATTGTGTTTGTCTCTCAATTTTAGGATCGAGTCCATCGATAAAATGGAGTCTGACTTCAAAAACTGCCACATGTTCCTCGTAACAATCCTGAATAAGGCCGTATGTCGGGGTTCCTTCCCTCATTGTAAGTAAAACTAATGCTTTATGGATGTCAACCAGAGATTTACATGTTTGGTTGATGCTGTTTTACTTCGCCATCTATTATATGTAAGAGGCTGTTGACACTGAAGTAATCCCACTTTCTCTGCTGTTTTCTCTTGCACAGTGGAGTCCCTCGCTCTCTCCCTCATGGCAGGTTTCGAGCAGTGCTGAGGAGCTGTCTGGGTGTCAATGTGTTGTTGCGACAGACACAAACGCACTGTTTGTGTTTCTGTCTCACAGACTGTAAGGATTGTTCACAGTGTAACATATGATGTCAGCATCTGCTCTTAGAGACTCACTGAGCACTTTGAGCATTGTCTATTATTTCATGACGTTTTAGAACAGTCTGCTTGGGAAATGTGGCTCAAAAATTGTAACATTTTGTAAAGATGTACTGTATGAGTTGTCCATGTTCATAATGTACATATGTATGAAGCACAATAAATGTTGCACAACAATATTAATAAGCACGATGCTACTTTACTTTTTATTTCAATAGGTTATTAATATTAAGAAAAATATAATGAATCGATTCAAAGTTGAAATAAGTCAGAATAGCTGCAGGTTGCATATTTGTACACTGACCATTTAACTTAATTGCATTGTTGAGATTAAATGAGCATGGAAACAACTTCATAGTACTATTGAGGAAATGTTAACACTATTATACTGTAATTAATTTTTTTTTTTTTCCAGTTAGAAATTTCATTAATAGTGTGCACAGAGTCAACTCTACATTTAAAAGGAGATGAAAACTAAAGGTGTTCACTGAAATCTCTGCAGGACTGAAGTGTATCATTTTCATGTGTGGTTGTTCATTAAGTGGAAGTATCGCTGCCTAGCTTGAGTTAAATTGATGTTGCTGAAATATGTTTCAGAAAATTAACGTGAGGTTTTAGTTTTAGTAAGAATTAATGTAATCATCATTTCTTTTCAGTCCATTTATTTGCTTTAGATGAACCCTTAGGCCATTTATGTACATTTTTTCTTTTTTGATTTGGTTATCATGGCTGTCTTGCAGCTCTATGTGAATGTTTTTTTTTTTCATGTTTTAATCTAATGTCAATCACTCTTGCGGGTCTATTTGACACTACTGACACTTTTTGCACCTTTTGGGGACTTGATCCCAAAGAAACTACCAAAGTTGGAGGATTTGAACTGTTTACATGCCAGTTTGATTAGAAGATTGCAGTATTAAAAAACAAAACAGCACAAAATATGAGATATTTAAATATAACACACAGTGCAGGGATAAGGCATTGTTTTATATCAAAGTCTAGGACAAAGATTAGCATTAACATGGATTTCATTGCATTAATAGTTTGTGTTCAGTGTTCAAGACCCTCATGGGAACAAGCCTCACTGATTTATATTCGGACCAGATCTTTTAATCTCACATTATTATTATTATTATTACATTAGGCTGATGCTTTTATCCAAAACGCCTTACAAGGTATGGGCATGTATAGCGTAAAGGGCCTTGCCCAAGGGCCCAGCTGGGACTCAAACCAGCAAACTTCCACACCAAAGTCACTGGTATTAACCACTAAGTTATCCAGTCGCTATAAGTAAACATATATATAAAAAATAAATACTATTAAAAAAAACACTCTTATTGCTACTTTTTGACATATCCAAGACTCCATTCACCTATTATGCTACATTCGCTCACTATTCAATGCATTTTTAAAAATGTCATTTTTTTTGTGTGTTTTTTTCCCCCCTCCATAACCACAGTGACATCATATATTCAGACTGGCATTTAAAGTGTTAACATTCTGACAATATTGA
>JAPSES010000258.1:15126095-15158371 GCA_029822895.1 Maxillicosta whitleyi
TCAGACTGTCATTTAAAGTGTTAACATTCTGACAATATTGAAGATTTGCTAGGTTTGGGCAGGGATATATATATATATATATATATATATATATATATTTCTGCAAAAAAAAATATTGACATGTAATCATTCTGTAGCAGTTTTTGTGCATGCACATTTTTGGCTCCCAGAGAGTCGTAAAATAGAGGCATCAAAGGTTAAAGAGAACTGTAAATGGCACTGCTAAGTTTCATGTTCAGTCATATCCAAAGGCTTTGAGAATGACACAAATGCATTCTTTGCTTAAATGTGATTTATTTGTAAATCTTTAACCTATATAATGCTTCTATGTGTTCTTATACCTCAGAAATACATAGAAAAATGAAATAAAACTTAATCATTATTTATTTATTCCCAAAACGTTTGGTCACAGTAACAGCTATACTGCAGGTTGACAGAATTAAATTTAGGTAATGAAATGAAATCAACAAATAAAATGCAATCTAGGCTTTAAAGACAATGCATAAAATTACACTTTTAACTTCAATGTGCAAATATATTTGTATAATTAATTTGCTAATCATAATTTATTGTAATCAACTGTACACAACTTGCTTTCTTTTTATATTCTTTGAGAATAAACCTAAATATGGTATTGATGGCTTCTCTGCTGATTTTGTGTTTTTTTTTTAAAATGATGTACTGTTGAATGTGATGTAATTTTGCACTTGATGGGAAATGGTATTATAAGTATTTCTGCTTTTTAATAATAAAAAGTGGTACAGGATTACACATTAAGTGGTTGCAGAGAAATATTTAAAATACACATAATGAATAAAATGGAAAACATTAACAGCAATACTGATGAGATAGTTTTGTTACATGTACTGATATACATAGTACAATTCACAGCGAAATGTATTTAGGTGCCTGAAACCAATAGTAAAATTGACACTTTAGGAATAATCTAAATAACTGAGTACAAATATAAATACATTGTTGGTAGAATATTATTTAACTACACATGAATACAATGAAGACATTGACAGGTATGCTGTGTATATATCTAAAAACGTGTCAACTTAAAGGGTGTAGATCAAACCATTTACAGTACTGGTAGTGGACAGGATTACATTTAAGGAATGACGTGAGGTGATGAATGTGATGTTTGACGCCAGGGGCTCGCGGTGTTTGGGGGAGGGGCTTGGGCAGTGCCCCGCCCCCACAGCCTCGGGGAGGCTCCTGTTCATTCCTGTCAGTTCACCTCTGGTCCTCCGTGTCCCAACCCTAGTGGAGGAGTTCTGCAACGCAGCTCTGAGATCAGTTTCCTGTAGAGTTTCCCTGTTTGAGGGACAGGAACTCCCTGCTCTACTTCTCTCCCCCGCCCATGATAATAACACCGACCGAGGGAAGATTCCTCTGGCTGACGGCAGAAAAAATACAAAAGTTGAGGACTTACTTTCAAGCTGCGGGAAGGAGTCACCAACCGGGATATATGGCGCTTTAATCTCGCTACTATCGCATAAGTTTTCCTGCTAACCTTCAACTCCGGGTGAGTAGGACTGATTGAAGTTGGTTTCACACTGGGCATTTCTAGCTAACTCCCCCACGGTGGCAAAAAAAAAAAGTTTTGCGTCGTCGCTTTGGGTGTAGCCTTCCCAACAAAACTCCGTCAAAGTTGCCGGTTATAATAACACACTTAATCCAAAATGGCAGTCCGAGTTATTAGCCTGGGATAGTTAACAGCCTGTTGCATTGCCAAGCCGTTTTCCTGGCTCACAGGCCCGAACGGTGACTAATCTCAGGCCCCGGTTTGGAGCAGGGATACAGCCATGCCACAGCTACATGTTTCAAAAGGACTGTTTAGACTTTTCCACTCTAGGAACCCACTGGAATCACATGGGGGGTTTTTTGGTTCAATTTTATCTTTATTTTGCAAGAGTGTATTTGTATATTTGTGTGTCCACCAGGTGAGATAAGACTAATAGTAAAGCTACAGGTTAAAGCTAACACTTTTAACTGTCAGCAAGTGAACTGTGTGGAATTAAACATGACATTTATATTCTGCTTTTCTCATATGGTCAGTTGTATTCAGGAACCAAACTGAAGGCTTCTGTACTCCCCACTTCACAAAGTGATGTGTTCACTGACTATGCATGCTCTATTAATTTTTGCAACTGCCAAAGTCCAGAAATATTTTAGATAATGGCAACACATCTGGTCATAATCAATGTTGTTGCAGTTTCCAAGGTAAATTTCTGATAGAAGATGTATATATCTACTGTCCACTTTTACTTGTTGTTACCTTTAAGGTTTATCTTGAACGACACAAGGGAAAGAAGGAAGGAAGGAAGGAGTCAAGAGTCAATGTGATGGGCTATGGAGATTGCAGTAGATGAAACCGCAACATTTGTTTTGTTGGTGACAGTGGTGCTTAAGTGGTTGATTTTCTGCTTTCACAGGATGCTCAGAAGTCAGTCAGCAATAAACCTCAGGAGAGATGCTTCTGTACACTATATATAATCAAGTGGCTAAGCCACTGAAACTAAGCATTGGATTTGGATTACCCATTATTTGTTAATCTTTTATATATAGTACAGTTTTTGTTGTTGTTGTAGCTTTCCAAAAACACACCTTTCTGTTAATGATTCTTTTAGTTGATTTTTCTAACCTCAGTCTCAACTCTTATAACTTTTCACCTGATGAACTGTAATCTGGTTGGTCTTTGTAACTGTGTTTTATAGTTAAGTGGAGTTTGATTCATGCTGTGAGTGCCATCTATTTTATGCTTGCCTTCAACACATTTTACTCTGATCTAGTGCTTACGATGATTTGGTTTTTACACTAATGCAGTTAGACATTTTTTGCCTGCATAGAGGAACAGCAGTCAGATGTTCCATTGTTGGTGAATATAAATGTTTGTGTGTGCACTACAGTTACTTACAGTTAGGCAATATTATTTTGGAGAAGTCAAGTCATTGTTTTCTTAAGTCTTTGAGAAAACTGAGATAGCTAAGAGATTTTTTGACAAGTGGTAACTGTGATGTAAAACATCAACATATGGTTGACTTCAAAAGGGCTTTTTCACACCTCGATCTAGAGGAACATCTACAACTTCCTTCACCAGTGGCACTGAAGTCCCTTGCAGGTTTTTCATAGCAGTAAAGTCTCAAGGGGCATACATAGAGCACTGTTGGTGCAACTTGTTTAGCACTTTAATGGAACATTATGTATCATAAGATGTGAAAGAATCTGCAGCTGTGTGATGTACTGGTTTTAGCAGAGCTTGCTGAAGTGTCAAATGTTTATCTCATGAGAATCACAGATTTTTTCCTTTCTGTAAAAACATATTGATGCAATGGTCCTGCTGTTGGTATAAGAACCTTAATCTAGGTACTGTTGGTGCTATTTTTACTGTTGCATGGTGATGCCATGTATTGGCTTGATGCTTGGCACCCCTAGGTTACCTACTTGAAGCTAGTTTAAGCTCCTTACAGTTTAATTACTTAGTTAGGAAGCCTTAGAAACACATTGTGTGTAATTTCAGCAGTGTGTAGGGCCAACTACTTGGAGGGCTAATTTAACGTTTAGAGGCTTGACTTTTCTAATCTGTGCCTTGTCTGTCACTTAATTTTTCAAGAGGAGATAGCTCTGAACAGCCCACTCTTAAGAGGAACTGCACACAACAGAAAAAGCCACCAGAGTTCCTTATTTCTAATTTTCTATCAGCAATGGGCTTATCAGCTGTTGCACCTATTGAATAGGCATATTTGGCCAAAATCAAATATTTTATTTATAGTTCATCTTAACAGTTTTATGTGCATTCCTTGGCACTTTCTGTTTCTTGGATGACAACTTAAATATTCAGCATCAGTCTGTCCCTCCCTGTAAAACCTTAATCACATGCTTTCATCGTCTGTGGTTCATACTTCCCTGTTTTGTTGCTAAGCTGACTGATCTGTAGCCTCTTCTGCTGCTTACTTGACTATTTGCAGTTCACTTTTAACATACTAAAAAAAGATATTTGCCTTAATCATTAATGAGACATGCTCTGAAAACTACTTTGCATAGATCTTCCCCTGAGACTTCCTTCTTTCTTTCAAAAGACAAATTTCACAACTAACCACACCTATTTTTACTCCTTGTACTTGACTAAGTTCTGTTGTGGTATGTGCTTAGGTTTTGTGTTTGAGACATAAGGACAAGGTGCCTTATAATTAGTTGAATACTTGTCACTTTGACATGAGCAATGACTATATCGTATAAATTCTAAATTTCAGCTTTATTTAAAGGTAGATTGGTTTGTGATCTATTGTGTCACCTCAAACTAAAAAGGAAACAAAGCATTAAATAAATATTACAGGAAGGAATAATAAAAGGACGTTTCTCATTTCCACTGTCACCAGTCACAAGTGTTCACTCCTGCAGGATTCTGTTGTTCTGTAAATTGGCTTGAGAGTCTGGTTTCGACCAGCTCTATATGTAAAGTGTCACGAGATAACTTTTGTTATGATTTGGTGTCATATAAATCAAATTTGACTGATATTACTGCCCATGTATAGGGAATGCAGTGTGTTTGTGAGCGTTATTAAGAAAATTCTTTTGGACTAAATATTTACTGAACATGCTGGTACCTCAATAATTCATGGCATTAGATAATTTATGATTAGCAGCTTACTCAAAAACCAGCATTTGTGTCTCATGAGTTTTCTCTACTTCTCTAAACGGTTGCTGTGTTTCCTGCATACAAAATGCTTAATTAAAACTGCAGTGCTTGATAGTTGTTTAGTATCTCTGGGCAAAAAATCCATAATTATCTTTTGGCATATTGTAATTCAAGTGGTCTGAAAGGACATGAGACTTCTACATCTACTCTTTTCCATAACTGCAAGAAATGGCATCTGGCCGTCTGTATTATATTTAGTGTTTGGATTTGGGCAATTTAGAGTGAGTATTCACCCTATTAAGATGAAAGTCTTTGGATAGTGGGAGGAAGCCAGAGCACTCAAGAGAGGACAAATTGCCCATGGGTGTGGATGGTTGAGGGAATGGTTTTTCATTTGTGTATGTTAGCCCTGCGATGAACTGGTGACATGTTTTTTTTTTTACGTCCTGCAGCTTTATTGGTGACATTTTCATTACTTTATAGACTGAAATTCATCTTACAAGTAAATAAATAAATATATGGTTAACTGACATTAATTAAAGTCGGTTAACCACAGTATGGCACAGTTAAAGTGACACATAAGGTAGTAAATTCAAAATGAAACCTGTCTGTAAAGTGCTTATAAACCACAGCCGTGGGGCTCTATTTTCCACCTAGAGTTCGTCACTAATGGTTACACATCGCCCTTCGCCCTCCAACCCCTCAAAATTGCAATGTTTACATTTTCCGGCGGGCCGCTTTTTTTCCACCTGATCAGTATTTGATAATATTTTGCCTCTTGAATTTGTTACCAGTAGCAATTAGTTTCTTAGTCTTACGTCTCTGCATTCATAGCATAGAACAGTATTGTACAATACAATAAATACAGCAATTTCCTTAGAAGACTAATGTAAGTTGTGTTAGATGAAGTTCTATGCTCTCTTCTTGTTCTTAACTTTCATTGAGTGTTACTCACTTTTAATGTAACACTGTAGGGTTGTGTCTATACAAATTACTTCAATGGTCATGCATTGCAAATCGACCGACTAACAAACCAAGGTGACTTGATGACACAAATCATATAGATGGTAAGCATTACCATTCCCTTTTACTTTGTAAATCTGACAAATACATGAATCCAATCATATTGACTAAGATCAGCGATCTCCTCTGACCCCAATCCTGTAACTGCCCTGCTGTGTTTGGGTGGTTTGCTGCTCTGGCTTGTTTGACTCTTGGTCAGTTCTGATTACAGTGTGTTTTTTTGATTGTTCAGTGTTGTGATGTCCAGAAGTCAGCAGTCAGCAACATCTGAAATGCAGAGCAAAGCATACCACTTACAGATACAGTACTATACTATCAGTTGTCATTTAGATATTAGTATTATTATATTGCGAGAATAGATAATGTGTTTTTAAAATCCTCCTCCTCCTCTTGTCTCTTTTTCTTCTTTTTTCAGTACTATTATTATTGCTGAAGTTATTATTATGAGTAGAAACTTTCATACAAACAGTTTGTTCAAAATAACCCTACTGTGTTTCACATTAATTCACCTCTGCTACTTTTTTTGTTCCTTCATCCTAAGGTTTTAGTCTGCATTCATTTGAACAATCATGAGGCATTGTCTAAATCAAGCAGCTGTGGCTCAGTTGGTAGAGTGGGTTGTCCAATGGCCAAAGGGTTGGCGGTTCAAATCCTGGCTCTCACTGTCTACATGTCAAAGTGTCCCTGAGCAAGACACTGAATCCAAAATTGCTCCCAGTAAGGTCTGGCATGGTAGTGGTATGGCATGGTACATTAGCATAGTAGCCACCTACTGGTGTATGAGTGTGTGTGTGTGTGAATGTGAGGTTTTGTAAAGCGCTTTGAGTACCAGTGCTATACAAGTGCAGTCCATTTAAATGCATAAAAACGCATAAAGAATGTGATAGACACAACTATAGAGCATGACATGACACAATATCAATCTATGTCATATCTATATGATAATACTAGAAGGTCTCAGTGTGTGTGTGTGTGTGTCTGCACAGTTCTGAGAAATGACCACATTTTGAACTGGCTGACTGGGTACCTTCAGTTGAGAAATACTCCCATCTCCACATTAAATATCTCTGCAAATTTTGATGGGACCAATATTTATTATAGAGATATTAGTAATTTTGGAATACATTAACCATACAATCATGTTGCATGGCCTGTGAAGATTGACGGGAAGCGCAGTACCACGCTGCATGACAGGAATTAAGCTAAGAACAGGAACAACACGTTGATTTGCGGTCTGATTAGCGTATTGAGGTCTGCTCCTCCCAGGTGGGTAGGGGTGGCAGTTGTGGCCTTCTCACTGGTCAGGATGCAACACTGTGTCGGTGGTGCTGGATCGGTGGGGTCGGTGGGTGCCCCTTGGTGTGGATGACTCCCTGTGACAGTGGCTCCTCTTTTACCTCCTGGTCCTCGTGTGTATGTGCGTGTGCTGTGAGTGTGTGTGGCGCTCATATTTCAAATGTTTTAATTCTTAATTTTATATCTAAAGCACTTTGGGCTACATCTGTACTGTATGAAAAGTGCTATATAAATAAAGATTAATTAATTGATTGATTAATTAATTTGCTTCAGTCCATGATGGTTGACTGGAAGTGCAGTACTCCTGCTGCATGATGTGAAATGAAGTTAAAAACAGGAATGACTTAACTAACTTCAGTGCCTACTAGATATTGGTATTAATGATTTACCCACTGATCTAGCATGCTGCACAGCACTTAAAAAAAAAAAAAAAAAAAATTTAAAATTTGAACACGAACAACCCACATCACTCCAAAGCCCCACCTGCTTCCTCTTGCCTGAGACATGTGGTAACGGATGACTGGCAGGAGGCTCAGCCAATTATTTCATTCGGACGGAACAAAATGATTGGTCAGACTTTTATTAGAGATATTAGAATTAAACATTTTTGCATTTCAAAACCTGGTGGATTTCTTTTACATTTTAGTTTGCTGCATACTTATTTTGGGCATTTTAAGATTAAAAAAAAGTGTAAAAATGCCACATCATACAGTATAGCTTTAATATGACCCATGGTTCTCCACAGGTCAACGTGCTAGTATTTATATATTCCCACAACATATTTTTGTAAATATACATTCATCTTAAATCTTTTATTGTGTGTGCAATGTGTGAAATTACTATTTTACTATTGGCTGCAGATACAAAAATACATTTCACTGTGCATTGTACTATGTATAGCTGTGCATGTGACAAAATCTTATCTATTTTATGTAATATCTCAGAGCTCCTGCTTCACTTGTGTATTCAGTTCATGTTCTACTGGTAGATCATGGCCAAGTGTAGATGTGCATACAAAACTATGGCCCAAATGTTACCCATCTCACAAACAATCTGAGGTCCAGAGGTACTTCTAAATGAAGGCAGAATTATGCAGTGGTGTGGAATACACATGCCCATCTCAATGATGTCTCTGGGTTACAAACTTGCGCAAATAGTAATTATTCATGAAGTAAGTACAAGGACAAAAAGATAATAAACTGATGTGCAGGTATGAGCAGCATATATTAGTGACCTGATTTGTTTTTAACAGAGACTGAGACTCAGACAAATCACAGGCTGTTGGTGCTGAATACTGCAGACTTAATACAACAGCTGTTTGGTTAAAGGGGAAAATAAATCTCCCTGTCAGCCCTCCAAAATGGAGCTGATAATGGCAGATTTTTTGTTGTTGTTTGTTTTAGCTGATAATTAACATGTGCTTCCTCTTCAGTTTCTTTTTGGATCTTCCTATGATGAATTGGACTTGTACATCCAAAAATGTGTCAAACAGAAAACAAAGTTTAATTTCTTCCAGGAACCCAAATTCATAACAATACTTTATGAATTGCCTTAATGCCTACATTTTAACTGACTTTTCTACTATGAAGGTCATTGAATGCATTTTGCTAGATGTCAAAACATTGATCACTGATACACAGATAATGCCAACTCTCGTCTAACACTGAAAGGTAATATTAACAAGGCAGCAGCACATCGACATCAATTAATAGACATGTGAGACAAATAACTCAAATACTCATGTATACAATCAAACACGTGCACTTTTGTACTTTAAGAATGTCTGGAAATGTTGGTTCAAGGAATTCTGGCTCATCACATAATGTTATGCCCTTTTCTAATTGTGCCTTTTTAGTTTGTTCTGGGTTTGTTAAGTCATCTTCGTCTTTTACCGTGTTTTTTTTTTTTTTGTTTTGTTTTGTTTTTTCATTTTACTACTCTTACATTTCTCTTGCCTTGTCTTTATGACTGAGGCCTCTTGTCTGCTTTTCATACAACTTCACTGAGTCAACATTTATACTGGAAAAATCTTGGCATATTATATCATGTGAATTGTCATGAATTGTCATGAATTATTGTCATGTATTTTACTCTTACTAACTGGTGACTGCTCAGCCAACAGTTTTGGGTCCTCATCCCAACTTTAGATGAAACTATTCTGAAGCCAGAGTAATGATGTTTAGTCAGTTGTAAGAAAACCTACACACAAAGGTTGTTCTGCATTGCTGTTAACTGTTCTTCAGAAAAGTTGTAAATGTGATTGTTCTTGACCTTTTTCAGCAGTATGACGTCCACGGTGACCTTAGAGGATGCTCTCTCCAATGTGGACCTGTTGGAGGAGCTGCCGCTCCCAGACCAGCAGCCATGCATTGAGCCCCTCCCCTCCTCAGTTATGTACCAGGTCAGTTTGTAAAATGCTCATTTACACAGACTAATGAGGCACATTTTCTTTTTAGTTGCCACTTTGTGATGTGCTAGTGACTGTGCAATTTTTTTCTTTTTTACTCACTTTAAATAGACGTACTAGAAAACCTCTAAAGACCCCTGACTTCTGATATGGTTTTGCTATTTAATTTTTAAGTTCATGGTGTTTAATTTGTGATTTTAATAAATGTAGCCTGTGGGAGTCTGAAAATAGTTGAGCATCCAAAAGCTTCATAATGATAACAAATGAGTGCATTTTTTTGCCAAATGGCTAATTAGTTATACTTTTTCTCTGAAAAACTTTAAAAAAATGGAAATAATAAATATGGAAATTCAAAGACATATGGGCAAAGCTAAATTGGATTCTCAAATGAAGTCTAATGATGTAGAATTTTATAAACAAGTCCAACTCAGAGAGGACAATGTTTTTATCCTTGGTATTTTTCTAAACATCTTTTCTCATGTTCCTACAGCCCAATTTCAACACCAACTTTGAGGATCGAAATGCCTTTGTCACTGGTATCGCCAGATACATCGAGCAGGCCACTGTCCACTCCAGCATGGTACAGTCATACACTCTAATCAGTTGGAAATTTATTGTCACTTCTATTGTTTCTCCTTTGTAATTATTTGTTTGTGGAGACATAGGAGGGACAAAAGCTTTTTACAAATGGATTTACCGACCCATGCAGAGTAGTCTGTATGTCTAGGATCCAGGCTCAGAAACAGATGTCTAAACAAGGCTTGGGGACAAACGGATGCTTTGGACAATCTCCAACAGGAATGGCTGGGCTTTGTATCTAATTACTGAGAAATAATTGCACGGGGTCTGAATGAAGCAGCACTTTGTATGGAGGAAGGACACTTTTCTGCTGCCCACTGCTGATTTGGAAAACAAATACTGGCACATGGGTGTCTTTAGTAATTATCTGTGGATTAATTTTTTGATTTTAGTTTTTAACTTGTAAATGAGTTTTTATATTTAGTATGAAAGGCACTAATATTCTTTTTTCTTGAATCAGAATGAGATGTTGGAAGAGGGTCAGGAGTATGCCATCATGCTCTACACCTGGAGGAGCTGCTCTCGTGCAATACCACAGGTAAACACTGTCACCTACATCATGGTGATGAATAATATCTGAGGAAACTGATGCTGTGTTTTGGAATAGGACTGAAATTTATCAAGTTATTCCGGCTAGTTCTGGATCTGCACAAGATGCAACATTGCATTTGAAAATTAGTGATGGGAGAGAGGTTGTTTTGGCAGATCATGTGCACATTATGATGCATGTCATGGTATGAAAAACGTTAAATCCTTAAAAAAGGAAATAGCGCATAAAAGATGTGCCTTTGGTCAAGTTGCTGTTGCAACTCAAAGGTTGTGGTTCTTTAAAAGCAATAACATACAGATAGTTTAAGGAAAGGCACCTTCCAGTGAGGAGCCATCAGCCTGTGTTTAACCAGCAGTGGAGCCTAACCTCACTTCCCTAGCATTAACTTGTGTTGTCTTTTATGTTGACAGGTGAAATGCAATGAGCAACCTAACAGAGTGGAGATCTATGAGAAGACCGTGGAGGTCTTGGAGCCAGAAGTAACAAAGCTGATGAACTTCATGTACTTCCAGGTAACAAACGCATCTCCTCAAGTGTCCATTGTTAAGGCTAGACATAAATCTAATGTGGTATTGCTCTTTCTTTCAGCGCACTGCTATCGACCGTTTCTGTGGTGAGGTACGCCGTCTGTGCCACACTGAGCGCAGGAAAGACTTTGTGTCTGAGGCGTACTTACTCACTCTTGGAAAATTTATCAACATGTTTGCTGTACTTGATGAACTGAAGAACATGAAATGCAGCGTCAAGAACGACCACTCTGCTTATAAACGGTATCACAGTACTCTGTATGCACTTTTACTAGTGATGGGAAGTTTGACTCTTCAGAGAGCTGGCTCCCAAAGAAGAACTGCCTTATGAGTCTTAATGTAGTATGATTTAGAGCCTCACATTTTAACCTAAATTGGCAAATATGAGGGGCTGTGTGTTAATAAACTACAGAAATCCACAGAACACAACCAGAACCAATCTCAGTAAACAAACAGTATGAGTGTCCTCAGTGCAGGTTAGAAATGTCAGATGTCTCAGCTTGGCTGGACTGATGCAATTCCTTCTATCTGTTGGCATCTGCCCTGTTTCTGAGAAGATTCTCTCAGAAAGAACACGTGTTGCCAGAACACAGTCTTGCCTCATTCACCTTCACCAGACCTAGGCAGACTTAGGTCTCAGTCTGGTACCAGCCACAGTGGCTCTATTGTTTGTTGGATGAGGACTTTATAAAGATAAGATCTCATCTTGGCCCCATGTCCACCATGCTGCCAAATCAAACAAAGTTCTACCATGAGCAAACATGAGCCACTAAGAGTGACAGCTTAGCAGCAAAAGAAAAAAAAAAGTTTGGAGCCGGCTCTAACTCAATGGGAATCAGCTCTTCTGATTCACAACAAAGTATTGGCTCTTAGAGCCACATCTTTTGAACACTAGACATTACTATCCCATACAGCTGATCACCAGAGCAGGCAGTAGAGGGCAGCATTCCTGCATAATCCACATGTGTGTGGCAGGTGGAAAAAACATACTAAAGTGTTCTTTGTGTGAATATTTTGTTAATTAAATGAATTCAATGTGTTCCTTCACTCAGAGCTGCTCAGTTCCTCAGAAAAATGTCTGAGCCCTCATCCATTCAAGAGTCTCAGAACTTGTCCATGTTCCTGGCAAACCACAACAAAATCACCCAGGTTGGTTATGTGCATCATGTTATAGAAGACATTTGGGTCATTTTAACAAAGGGTTGAGATTTCTTGATGCAAGGTTTTCAAAGCAGATCAGGATTGTCTGTAATACTATGCACCTCCTATAAACCTTTTGACCAATTATGGGCTGATCATCAAATTATCAGATCTGATATTCAGTATTTTTACTATTATTGGCATGGGTATTTATTTATTATTTGTACAATATCTGATAACATAAGTGAAAAAAACATGCTGCTTTGGCTGTGATGAAGCTAATCCTCTCTGTTGTCAGAGCAGTCTTAAGAATTGTCACACCAAAGCACAATTCAACTGCCACTCTTAAGTAATAGTCTGTCAACACTGAAATGAAAAAGAGAACATTTATTTGATAGTATTTATTATCCTTCCATTTCAGTTTCAGTAAGTTGAAGTAACTTGATTTAACAGATTTAACAGTATCAAAGCTTCTTCAAAAAAGGTTTGTACTAGAGTTACAATTTGATGAGTAATATTTTATTTCATTCACTCAGAATAAGCTCACTCTTTTTTAAGAAATTGCTTGAGCAATGTCTAAAAGGAACTCAACTGAAGATAAGTAACATGTTTTTTGACTGATAGCAGTTTTATTGACTGTGCTCTTCAAATAGTACATTTTCCGAACAAAGAGACTTTTAAATCCTAAAATTAGATATTCAATCATCTGTTCTGTGTCATCTCAGTCTTTGCAGCAACAGCTTGAAGTCATTAATGGATACGAAGAGCTGCTAGCAGACATTGTCAACCTGTGTGTTGATTATTATGAGAACAAGATGTACCTCACGCCCAGTGAGAAACACATGCTGCTCAAAGTAAGTACACACTGAGCTGTGAGTGTAGATTTGTCAGTATAACATATACCTTTCTGTTCATTCTGAGACATTTCCTGGGTCGTTTTTGAATGTTTTGGCTGTCCTACATTTTAACAACTGTTGTGCTTTCCAGGTAATGGGATTTGGCTTGTATCTCATGGATGGAAACAGCAGCAACATCTACAAACTAGATGCCAAGAAGCGAATTAACCTCACCAAGATTGACAAGTTTTTCAAGGTACAAGTGAAGTAGAGCACACAGGGTGTGTGGGACCCATAACATTTAGCACAAATTATATGCAATTCACTATGCAACAGGACAATGATATTATTTTCTTGATTACATTTTCAGTTTTATGCTTATAGTTAGGTGAATTTAGTCTGGTAATGTAGTATAAACGTGAAATATGTTATCGCCGCTTGATAATAATTGCAGCCTGTGTTATATTATGTAAACTCCTAGTGCTCATGAAGTGTCAAGTGGTTTTATGCACAACCACCTACTTGTTAATTGTTAATTGATTAATCAAGCTCTTTAACAAAGTAAGTATTTCAACAGGCTGTATTTTGTGACCCATATTTGAAGAAAAGCACCCTAAAGATTAATTTTTTTTATACCTGGAAAAAGTGGTCTGCAAAATAATATAAATGTTTACCGAGGCCTATGGTCTTTAACCCTTCCCTCCTCCTCTCCCCTTTTCCTTAGCCCTATCTATCTTTTGTAAAGCAACCTTGGGTTCCATGAAAGGCGCTATATAAGTCCAAGTTATTATTATTATTATTAAATGTTAGATACTCTATAGCGTTTTTCTATATGCTGTTGTAAATTTTAATGTCCTTGTTGTCACAGCAACTCCAGGTGGTTCCTCTGTTTGGTGACATGCAGATTGAGTTGTCCCGGTACATCAAGACCAGCGCTCACTTTGAAGAGAACAAATCCAGGTGAGATTCACACACACTGTTGGGTTTGTCAGGATGTGTGTTTGAGCCTGTGGCTTTGGGGAATTATATTAACTATTTTCCACTTTGATATAACTGTATTCAATTGAAATGTGTGTTTCTCAGAAATGTCAGGGTTCTGAAATGCTCATTAACTTTTATTTTATTGTGTCTTTCAAAGTTGGTTGATTTAATTTTTTTAATGTTAATTTTAGGTTTATCATATTATGAGGAAAGCCTTAATTTATAGAAACTGAAAGAGGTTAAATATGATTGAAAAAAAAAATTGGTTGATAAAGGTGTTCTATTGTGTGCAAGCACATAATGGGAATCATTAAGCTTAAAAAAAAAAAAAAAAACACATTTTCTACCGCTGCTTCATTTCCTTTTAGTTTGCCCTTTGTTCATTGTAGTTTTGGCTTAATTTTCATGTTCAGAAATACTGTTAATTTTGTTATTATACTATAATAACAATTCTGTTAAATATTTGAATCACTTTTTGACAATGATAATAGGATAGAGTTGAATTTACAGCTTTTTTCTGCCCCTGCATCAATTAAAACTTGCTTAGAAGGTTTTTTTTTTGTGTGTGTTATTGTCCTTTTTTCTTCTGGTTTTGCTTAATTTGAAGCTGCCATAAAGGGCATAGATAGTAAGCAAATACCAATTCCTCAGGTTTTTTTTTTTCTTTTTGTTTGTTTTTTTCACATCCGTATCCCTCTTATTTGTTAGTAATAATGCTTCTCAGTATTTTGCATCATTGACTGACTCCCATGTTTTCCTCCATCCTCCCCTCAGGTGGACTTGCACATCTATATCCAGCAGCCCACAGTACAACATCTGTGAGCAGATGATTCAAATACGTGAGGATCATATGCGGTTCATTTCTGAGCTGGCTCGCTACAGCAACAGTGAGGTTAGTACTAAACTCCATTGGGTTTTCCACTGAGACCTGGCAGTATGCCTCTGTGAAAATTGTGCATCAGCAACGTGTTAAATTGTCTTTGAAGTAACTGTGATCTGTTGTGCTACTGAAGTGTGGATCAGTGTTTTATGTTTACCCTTCACTCAGACATGAACCACTTAACATTTTATAAAAAATAAATAAAGCGAACAGTGAATACGCTACCTGCATGTTTGGCAATCTTCTTTACAAGTGTGCTTCAGTGAGCTTGCTCTTATGTGAGGGATATTTGTATACCCTGTGGTGATGTAACAAGCTTTTGAGCAGATGTCTTGCCCCAGTGGATTTTCAGAGGTCACAATACAATGTCATTCAAATGAAAATTTAGTTGACACACATGGATAAGGATTGTTGATGCCATGCAGGGATCAGTATTGATATTTGGGAAGCAGTTTTAATCTTTTATATTCTTTGACTTCTACTATTGCACTGAACACTTTGCTCCTGTTCATTACTTCTTATAATTAGTGCATTCTGCTGTGGTGCTACAAATAATAAATTCCAATAACGTCTTCAATTAAAACTATGCAGAGATTAAGGGACGGACACAAGTATTTTTATGACAGGCTATAAGTGGCGTTTTTTTTTTTTTTTTTTCATGTCCATGTAGGTGGTGACAGGATCAGGCCGCCAGGAGTCCCATAAGACAGATGCCGAGTACAGGAAGCTGTTTGACTTGGCTCTGCAGGGCATGCAGCTGCTCTCTCAGTGGAGTGCTCATGTCATGGAAGTGGTAAGAAAACATAAATTAATAAGATCTGCAGGGAAGTTGACAGGCAGTATGACGTTTGTTTTGTGATATTCTTATTGTTTCCTGTGTCAGTCATGTCACTTTTGCATAGAGCTGCAGGGCTCAACAGAGTGGGACTGTACTGGAAATAACTTTGATAATTAGTTAATAATTCTCTGATCACGTTATAGTGTGTGTTGATTTTTTTTGTGCCTGGCATCACATTTTAATAAAAAACTTTTTGTGACAGTACTCCTGGAAGCTGGTTCATCCGACAGATAAGTACTCCAACAAAGAGTGTCCTGACAATGCTGAGGAATATGAAAGAGCCACCAGATACAACTACACAAGTGAAGAGAAGTTTGCCCTCGTCGAGGTCAGTTCCATCTTCAGTATACTATTTCTGTGTCTTTTCTTAAATTCAATTCATTGAGGTTACCTGTGATTTTTTTTTTCTTCCATACAATCTTCCCAAAACAAACTAAACTGTTCATTACAACGGGTCCTCATATTTTTCATGTAATCATTTCTAATTAACTTCAGTAGTTCTGAATAAAGAAATAGTCTTTATAGTCAAATGCAAACCACATACATTTCGATAAGTATTATGTTAAATAGTCCAATGTCTCTAGCTGTAATTTCAGTTGCTGTGTACATACTATGATTAGTCTGTCACTCAGGACAATCTGTTAGTAACGCCTTCAAATTCTACCATCATTAAACACCCCGCAGCACTTTTTTTGCTCTAAGCCATAGGAATATTTAATGTAGAAGAGCTGTTTTCCATCTATGTTGACATCACTTGCACACTGTTCCAGACAGTCTGTAGTGAATACTTCTTGTTTCTTTTACTGCATTACTATTATTGTTTCCTTTTAAAGGTATTAAGAATGAGGACATACATCATACCATGTGACATATCATGGAGAATGCGCTATTTTGAACTTACAAGCTAACAGCATAGCATATTTAAGGAAAAAAATGGATAAGGTGGTGGCAAAAGCAAGGGATCTTAATGGGGAGAAACTCAGTGTGACTGCTAAGCAAATATATTTGGAGATGATCAGAGATATTAAGGATGTAGACCCGTATGAACTACCAGTGTTCACTAGCATATGTCCGACTAGTGCAGGGATCTGGAGTTTCTATCACTCTGTATCTACATGTAGTTAGTTAACTATGTTGTTTTTGGCATAAGTTACTACTCAGTGGAAGAAGACTCAAGTCCTTTGACAGCTATAAACAGTTTTGCTGTGGCTGGGTTTAAGGTTTGTTGATCTATAAGCCCAATGACTGAAAATATTGTGGTGTTGTCAAAGGTCAGCCCGTGGATATTGCAATGTTTTTGTGTTGTAATCAAGGGAGTAGTAATGGTGAAACACTATCAACATTGTTTCGTAGTCAATATACTGCGCTGTTTAGGTTTTAAATATTTTCTCTCTACATTCTTGTTCTATGTATCTGTGAAGGGAGTTGGATTAGATTCTAGTTTAGTGATGGCCTGGTGTTGGGTGGGAATTCTAAATGCATTAAATTAGTTGGAAACCCAAAATAATGTACCTCCGTGTCTCTACGTTTTGTGTGACAATCACGGGAGCCACTGGAACACAGCAGTGTCTCCCAGGCATCATCGATTGGACAGATTTTACCAACAATTTACAAAAACAATGAACGCACTGCAGCACTACTATGGGACTGTTAAAAAGGTTTCAACAGTTACTCTGTTTATACTTGCAGATGCCTGTCCTCATCTTATTAATTTATTAACTCTTTTGTTTTTTTCAGGTCATTGCAATGATAAAAGGACTTCAGGTGTTGATGGGACGCATGGAGAGTGTGTTTAATCATGCCATCCGTCACACCATCTACTCAGCTTTGCAGGACTTTGCTCAAGTCACTCTACGTGACCCACTGCGTCAGGCTATTAAGAAGAAGAAAAATGTCATCCAGAGGTATGTTTGAATGACAGTCCAGACAGTGTTTTTTTTTTTCTTTTGGGTAGAAGTGTAATGCACATATTTTGAAACAAAAAATGGCTAACAAGATTTTGTTACAGTTGCAATTAAAATAAGTGGTAAGTGGAATACAGTCATATTCTTAAAACCAAATTATTACTTAAAGGAATTACCTTAATCTGGATTATTCACTTGGAAATAGAAGAGTCACTACTTTCTCATCAACCCTTGATTTAAAAAAATAAATAAAACAAAACATCACATAAGCATATCTATACCATCCTAGCCTACACATTGAACTATAACATACAATATACAATAATTTTCTAATTTTATGTTGTTATAAACTGATTGCCAATTTAACTTGATGCTGCTGAAAATATAAGATCAGGGTAAAAATTCGATTTTCACATTTTTGGGGTTTTTTTTTCTGACAAAGCAACACATCTTAATATTTCTATATACTTTAGCTTACAATTTTATACCAAGTGTGCATGTACTGTGCATTCTTAGCTTGTTCTTTTAGTGGAAGCACCAAAAATAAGGTCTCATTTTTATCATTTTAATTCGACTTGATGTCATCCCAAACAAATCATAATATTACTCAGTACTGAGGTCCCACACCATGTGGGCAATGGGTCCCAACATTCCAATGCAAATCACTTTTATATCCATTGTTAACTGATCCCCAGCAGTGGGCTACCCCTGTGGCTGGGTTGGTCGGGCTGTGACTGTTAAGTTAAGCAGCTATGATATCTCAACTCTATGTGAAACCCTGAGAGTGTGTTTACATATTATCTACTTTGATTGACAGTCCTGTGTGTGTGTGTGTGTGTGTGTGTGTGTGTGTGTGTGTGTGTGTGTGTGTGTGTGTGTGTGTGTGTGTGTGTGTTTAGACGTGGGTCTGAAGAAGGAACAGATAATATTTAACTTCTATGCAAACAGATGTTTTGTATCTTTACATATTAACAAAAAATTTAAACTAAAACAGATGAACCATAAATCCTGGTCACAAAGAACTCACAACTAACATTACTGAAAAAAAACATATTAAACAAATGAATCCTATAATAAAACATTATCTACTAAGTAATAAAACAATTTATCCTAAAACCTCACTATCTGAATTAAAATAATATTTCAGCATTCAGAGTGGCTCTTTAGGTGGCTTGCTTTGAAAGTCGGTGTTGAAGTAATTCAGAGTATTTATTTTGTAATTGCAATTGTTCATGTGGAACAGAGTTCATTATTTTATTTAAAGACCTGCATGCTGTAGTCGGACACATTTTAAAAATAACCAGATTAACACTGCCCATACCCAAGTGCTCACTTCAAAATCAATCAAAAACATTAATATTTTTCAAAAATGAATCAATATATACTTCAGGGAAAAAAAAGCATTAGTATTTTTCACTTACAACATCATATTCATAATTCAGCAAGGACTCTATGCTGCTTCTATATTTATGTTGATACAAGTAATTTCTGGGATTGCTTGCCTCAAAGAATTCTCATCATAGTTTTTGATGTATTGCAGCGTCCTCCAGGCCATTCGGAAGACAGTTTGTGACTGGGAGACCGGAAGGGAGCCACACAATGATCCTGCCCTGCGTGGTGAAAAAGACCCCAAGGGTGGATTCGATATCAAGGTTCCTCGGCGTGCTGTGGGGCCCTCCAGTACTCAGGTTTCACCTCCCCGCCTCCACTGCCTCTTGCTTTTTTCCTCATTCCTCTCACACCTCCAAGGTCTCAGAGAAGCTGCTCGTCCACAATAATCAGGCTTCTGACGCTCACATTGCCCTGTAGCTCAACAGATTTCTGCTCAGGTCTTCATCTTGTCATGTCAAAGATCAATCACCCTGGCTCAGGGAGATAATATAATCTCACAGAGTCAGTCCACCTATGACAGCTTCTTCTGTATTCAGTATTGTTCCCTTTTAACTCGTCACTCAAATGACCTTGTGTGGTTCTTTTTAGATCAGAGCATTGCAGTGTTGAACAGTAATGCACTTATATTCAAAATGTCAATATGTGAGTTGTAAGTCACAATTGTATCGGTTTAGAGCTCACTTCTAAGAATTAATCTGTTTTCCTGATGCCGAAACTTAAAGCCAGCTTAACGATCACCTCTTAGGTCAGTCGTACATTGTTTTTTTAGCCTATGAATGAATAAAAAATGCAGTGGACAAAAAAATACTCGGTATGTTCCGTCAGTGTTGTCAAATAAAGCTTGTTCAGATAGATAATGAATAGAAACTGTAGTGAAGTGTCCCTGCTTGTATATGTGTGCCTTTGTAAATAAAAGAGGTCACAAGCTTAGGAGAAATTTCCACCCTTCAAATAAATAAATGTACTCTTTTTATGTGATAAAATTCAGTAATGTGTCAGAGGCAACACGGCAAGCAACATTTTAATGCACACCACCCACCTGTACTGATTATAGAATATAGATATATCAAGGTTCTGTGACATTTGTAGGTGTTGTGATTAGATTCATGGCTTGCTTTCTGGTAATTAATCCGCTGTGGGCTGTAATGTTTGCTATTTTCCACACATGCAGCTCTACATGGTGAGGACGATGCTGGAATCCCTTGTTGCCGATAAAAGTGGTTCCAAGAAAACTCTGCGCAGCAGCCTGGAGGGTCCTACCATTCTGGACATTGAGAAGTTTCACCGCGAGTCTTTCTTTTACACCCACCTGCTTAACTTCAGCGGTGAGAAAGAAAACAATTTACGTATTCGGCTCCTACATGCACCTTTCTATGGGGATTTACAGTATGTCCTCATGAAACCTTCTGCTTTTCACATCTTTATTCAGAGACCTTGCAGCAGTGTTGCGACCTGTCCCAGCTGTGGTTCAGGGAGTTCTTTCTGGAGCTCACCATGGGACGCAGGATTCAGTTCCCCATTGAAATGTCCATGCCTTGGATTCTCACAGACCACATCCTGGAGACTAAGGAGGCTTCTATGATGGAGTAAACACAGTCTGCCACCTTTTAGCAAAGAGAGAATAGAGCGTATTCCCGTTCCATTTCTCAATTTTCCACTCTTTCTAATATTACTTGTATATCAGGAAACATTTTTTGAACTTGCAACTGCTCTTTACATTTCACTTAATCCTTAATCTACACTTAAAACATATCTGAAGTAATCTAGTAGCCACAAATCCTCAGGCCCATCTGGAGTCTGCAAGAGCTTCTCCTAGATCTAGCTTCTTTTTACATTCATAGATACTGTTGATGTACAAAACTCTGACTTGGCTGTAGGGTTACACTTAATAAAAATTAATGATGTGTAAGGATATTCTTTGAAAAGTCTTAAGAAATTTCAATCTTTTAAAACCATAAATGAAATTCGCTGGCTACGTATACAAACTTTATTTGAAAAGGTGTCCTGTGAAAATACCATTATTCTATATCACACTCCTGTAAATATGGTCTTCACAGTATTATGATTATTCACAGTAATCATGAATGTCAGTCCAGGATACACAGCTTCCATTTCATTACCTTTAATATCTCTATGAATCTGTACATAATTGGACCTGCAACTACAATGTATCCACAGAGTTTTCATTATGTCTCATCTGTGTGTATTCTGTATTCTGTGAGATTATTAATAGTATGAGGTGCAGGTGTTCAGCTCCCACAGTTGTTTTCTTCTGTCTTACAATTTCAAAAGGAACCCTAGGTAAAATACTTTAAAAAAAATTAGGATTAACTGTAAATGTTGTCATGTCTGTTTTAAATCTTTGCTGCAGGATTACGTTGATAGCTCACAGGTTTTACATAAGCCATTAAGCACAACAACTGGCATGAAAGATAAGTGCTGTAGTCTTCAGCTGTGTAACTACAAGCTTTAAATGCACACAGAGAACACTTTAAACACTACATGATTACACTGACTAACAGGATATAGATGTTCTGTCTGAAACTTTCCTCTGTCATTTCTATTCACATGGCAACCATTACTTTTTGGTTGAATTACTTTTAACATCTTCAAGGACATCCTCATACTGTGGTGTCACAGTAAAGAAGGAAGTTTAAAGTTACTTCTTCTCTTTTTCTCTTCAGATATGTGCTGTACCCTTTGGATTTGTACAATGACAGCGCACACTATGCCCTGACCAAATTCAAGAAACAGTTCCTCTATGATGAAATAGAGGCTGAGGTAATTAATGGCAAAAATTTTTTTTTTTAAATGGCTAGCATTTATTGGATTGTATTTTTACATGTGTAAAAATCCATTGTTATGTCGAAAGTGTGTAAATTGATTTTTTTTTTTCTCCATTACCTTCTCATTTTCTTTTGCTTATTTAAGTCATTATGCAACAGGTTATATAAATACAACTAATGTAGTTTTTAAAAGGCAGTGGTTTGTACGCACAGCTGGAAGTTAAGTAATAAGCATTAGAGCTGACAAATGTAATAAAAAAATCCATGTGTTCACAGTCTCAAATGTTTACTCTCATTTAACACTTGCTGTTTTTTTTGTTTTTTTTTAAGGTGAATCTGTGCTTTGATCAGTTTGTCTACAAGTTGGCAGATCAGATATTTGCCTACTATAAGATTCTAGCAGGAAGGTAGGTCAAGTACAGTATTTATTTATTTTTCAAATTGACTTTTCATTTTAATGAATATACGATCATAAAGGCAACAATATAATGCTCCAAACAGAAACAAAAACCCTTCTAATCCCCCCCTCCTCCCACACCCAATAAGATCTACAGTGAGTAAAATATTGATAATAATATGAGAATGTGTATTACATATTGAGCATACACACATTTCAGTGAACATTAATATGCATACAGACACATATATCCAATGCACCATAAGTCCATAATTTGGTCACCCTCTTCATTTCTATTTCACAATACTAATACTCTATCCATGGAACTAGTAATAAGCTATTTTGAGGTCATAAATGTGGTTGCAACAGTCCTCATCTAGTTCTAGGCATTTGCACATTAGGTTATTCATGAAGGTTAGGAAAGAGGACCACATGTTGTAAAAGTGGTAGGTCAAGTACAGTATATCTGATTTGCCATACAAAATGCAGTGGAGGAAAAAAGAGGGAAATGTAGTCCTTGACTACTTGACTAAGCAACTTTGTTTTGATTTCTGTTTCCCCCAGCCTTCTGCTTGACAAACGCTTAAGAACTGACTGTAAAAACCAGGGGGCAAACATTCCCTGGCCTGCCTCCAACCGCTACGAGACTCTGCTGAAACAACGTCACGTTCAGGTTCATAGTAGTCTTTCATGTACACAGTTCACTAGTACAATCTTCATTATTTTGGCATCATGTTATTTTCTTTCATGTCCTAACCTTAGCTCTTAGGCCGCTCCATTGACTTGAACAGACTCATTACTCAGAGAGTCTCAGCTGCGCTCCACAAGTCTCTGGAGCTGGCGATCAACCGCTTCGAGAGCGAGGACCTCACTTCAATCATGGTAAGATCATCTGAATAAATATTCAATTTCTTAACTTTTGTGTCTTCTGGCTTAGATTCTCCTTTTTCTATTTTGTTAGAGGCAAAGAATGAGAGCCTTGGATTGACTTCTCTGTTTAACTTTGATTTAAAGGAACTAGAAGGCCTTCTGGAGATCAACCGCATGACACACAAACTCCTCAGTAAGTTCTTAACTCTGGACAGTTTCGACGCCATGTTCCGGGAAGCCAACCACAATGTGTCTGCTCCCTATGGCCGGATAACACTGCACGTCTTCTGGGAGCTCAACTATGACTTCTTGCCCAACTATTGCTACAACGGCTCCACCAACAGGTGTGCTATTAGTTTGTCGTAATGTCTTGAGAGCTTTTGTGTAGTGTGTACTGTTGGATTACATCATATCTTGGTGTTTTATGGTGTCACTAGGCAAAAATCTCTTGTTAACAATCACAGATCTTCTTATGCCAAGAAGGGCATATAGAAACAGCATAGAGAAATACAATCGTGTTTCAGTACATACTCTGTGGCTTCCCTTGACCCTTTTCCATTGTGGCATGAAACAGTATTTTGTTGTCCATCTTTATATGTAATCTATGCATTGGACAGAGACAATAGAGCAACAAGAATAGGGTGTGTATTTCCAGTTTTGGTGTTTGAGACTATGAGCCCATCCTGATTGCACAAGCTGCTACTGCTGCAACCTGCAAGATGGATGTCAGCTACCATTATTCATTTTGGTGTTATGTCTTACAATCTAACAGACAACTGTCACACTCTTCAACTACAAGGTACTTACATATTTACATTGTCATCTACAAGACTTGTTGTCCAATTCACCACCTTATTTAAGCTCTTGAGTACAGAGTTCATCATCATGGCACCAGGTCTTTACAGTAACACCTACATTTAAAGACTGTTTTCTGATACTATGCATCTTACTTGAATAAATTGCAACACACTTTGAATATAGAAACTATCATTCAACGGACAATGACCATAAACCTCTTCTTGTCTCTATGTTTTAATTAGAATTGCTAACTCTGTGTGTGTGTGTTTTATTGGTGTACTATCTATCTGTCTGTCTGTATCTCTCTCTCTCTCTCTCTCTCTCTCTCTCTCTCTCTCTCTCTCTCTCTCTCTCTCTCTCTCTCTATATATATATATATATATATAATATGACTTTGGCTAAAATGCTACAGCAAGGAAACACACATGGTTGACATGTAAAAAGAAAAGCAGACATCTGATGAGGCCCTATGCACATCAAGGTTTTGATTTGTCTTTATCTATTATCAGAATGAGTGTTAGATTTTAGTGATTTTAGAAAAATAGGTGAGACTTTGCACCAGAGTTCGAAGTTGGACCAAAAATCATCTATTGTATGGGTTGTTTGTGGATACAAATGCTGCTTGTGTTGGATTAACTGTCTGATCACAGCTCTGTGTTTTGCTTATATAGCAAATCCTTGCAATCTGTGGATGACAGAAGTGCTTATTACTTTGACAGTAAAGGCTGTAATCTGGGAAAGAAGTGAATTTTTATTTGTTAACCTGCTCCTGTTGTATAATACAAATGTTTCAGACTGGTTTGATTTCTGCTGTGATTGATTGTATTTTAATGACTGTATTGTTTGTGTGTGTTCAGGTTTGTGCGCACCATCCTGCCCTTTTCCCAGGAATTTCAGAGGGACAAACCACCCAATGCTCAGCCCCACTATTTATATGGGTCAAAGGTCAGTGTGTGATTTTTAATTAGATTTTCTTGTATTTCATTCATGAGCGATGTGTTTAGAAATTTTTGCTATGATTTGACTTTGTGTGTAAAACATTCACAAGTGAAAATACACATGTATCTACAATTTACTTATGTAAAAGCATCACAGTACACAGCATTTGGAATCTCCTTAAAATATGCGCACTGTAGATGGTACAGAACAGGAAATGTTCATAGGTTATCACATACTCAAGCACACAAACTGAACAATACAACCTTTATGAATGTGATTTCCAAGAAAAATATTCAGACATTGAAGGTTGCAACATACAATAATGGAGAATAGAGACAATCGAGTACAAACAGGATTTTTCTTCCATCAAGTGCTGCATTTGCTGAAATAATATTACATCGAGAATCTGGATTTTTAAAATTTAAGTTGTTTTTTTTAATATTCCTGTAAAAATAAAAATATCCCTGAAGAGAAAAGGAATTTCATCAGTGGATAAAAATATTGACAATTGAGTCAGGGCACAACAACGCTGAAATGACCTCAATCCATTAAATTTACACTGGCTCGCTACCAGACAGCTTAGCGAGCGCCCTCAGCTCATGGTCTTGGGTAATTATGTGGCCGATGGTCTTCGGTGGGATCAGGGGGGTTTGTATAATGGGGGCGTGATTGGAGCTGTCCTCGCTGCTGCTAGGAGTGTAGAGGTGTCCAGATCCAGGCATATCCTGATGGTTAGCGTCAGTCATTGCAGAGCAGCCATCGGCAGCTTGACTTGGGAGGGAGCAGATGGTGTGGAGACATCCCCACAACAGGATGCCCGCGATTACCAGGAGCAAGATGCAGCAGGTCAGCCAGACGCCCATGGCGAGCTCCCAGCCAGCTCTGTCATGACCATCACTGCTTTCACTCAGAGTGCTGAACACCTGGCATTGATCCCGAACCGGATTCGCGGCTTGGCATGTCACACACAGGAAGTAGGCGGTCTGGGGCAGGAGGTTGGCCAGGTGTGTGCTGGTTTGACTGACGGGGATTCGCTCCTCGTGCATAAAGCTCTTGCGCTTGTAGCCCATCAGCAGGCTGTTCCAGTTGGGGTCGTACATGACGCTATAGAAGGTGTCGAGGCAGCTCGGGGATTTGGGCCACGTCACACGTGCCGAGGTGGCAGAGATGTTGTAGACTGCAACCCCCATAATCCAAGGCTGCTTTTGTTGTGTAGTCTGTTACTGGTGTTTAATTATTACAGTCTTTATGTGCTCAAAATACTGATCCAGGCTGAAAAAGACACAGAGAATAGGATAGTGACAGAAAAACATTAAGATGAAACTGCCATAGGCAGTGCGCTTGCCAGAGGCCTTTGAAAGAGAACTTTGGTCTATATTTTCAGGCTTTATAATCTGATACTAGTCATTTTTCTCTATCTGCAAAACTGATTGAATTATGGATGAAAATTGAGTATCTTGAAAATCATGACTAGGTCATCCACAGTCAACAAAATTGATACCAAATGAAAGGTCATATCCGACTTCCTATAAGTCGATAATATAAAGTTAGATGATATCTGCTATTGTCAAGATAGAAGCTTGGAAGAAGTTTTCTGAATATACAAATTAAGTGCTGGACCCCAATTTTGGCCTATATTCCAGTTGTACTCAGTTGGCCTAGTATTGCCAAAAGCTAATCAAGTTGACTAGAGACCATGGTAAATCATTTGGTCATGGTTTGATATCAATAATGCTTGAAATGTGACCGCTACAGCTCAAACAGACAGACATACAAATTGAACATTATGCTTGTCCTCCAGCAAACAATGATTTCTGCTCAAGAATGTCTGTTTTTGTGTCTGTATTCATCCATTAGAGTGAATGTGACAGGCTGTTGGTTTGTGAGTATTGTTTTGGTTATATTCATTTAACAAGCCATTTCACAGATCACAGTGTTAATTAATTCATAAAATTACAAACACACCTACACTGCACAAACAGTGTAAGAGGTTAATAAGCATCGTATGAAGGATTATGTGAAACAAAGGGAGGGAGGTGAGCAGGAGTACAGATGTTCAGTGAATTATATAAGGCAGTCAGCCATGCTGTTAGTCATCTCAGGACAGGTGATGGGGCAACATGTTAAAACCTGCTCCTCTGATCTGAGACCAGCGATGGATGAATGAGTGTCCCTTGTGACATTTTGTCAACTGCCGGCAGCTTTAAAGTAGATGTGTTTGACAGATGTGGCAGCTGAAGGTTATTAGGTGTTCACATTGCCAGAAATAGAGAGTAAAGCGAATAAGTAAGATTATGAGAAAAATTAAAATCCATTACAGCTTAGATTTTCAGTGATTTATTGCCATTAATGTGACACAAATAATATAGCTGTTAGTTTCATCCAAGAGGTTCTTAAAATGTGTCATGGACTTGAACAGCTGTTGTCAATGTAAAAATAAAAAGACTCATCTGAAAGCTTCTATCTGACTTATACTGACAGCACACATTAGCACATGCATTGTTTTAAGTGGTTTTCTAGTGGGTCATTGCAACAAAACACACTTGTCTCTGTAATACTGAGCTGTGTAGTGACTCATTAGTTGACATGCATACAGAGAATGAAAAGAGGACTCACCAGGAAAAGTGGCAATAGGTGTTGAATGTATCAATCAACAGTGCCCGTGGTGTCTGTCACCATCCTGTCCCTCTGCCCCTCAGTTGTATCAGTCCTCTCCACGATCACTGAATCTAGGGCTGTGACATGGGCTGCTGCTGCTGCTGCTGCTGTTGCTGTGTGGATTCAGTGCGTCCTCATCTCGGCTACTGCCACGCTAGTGTTGCTGGATTAAAGCAGCAGCAGCTTCTAAACTCTGACCAGAGAGAGAGAGACAGAGAGAGAGAGAGAGAGATCTGGCAGTGGATATTAGTAAGGAGCTGAAGCTGTCTAGTGATGTCGAATTAATTCCATTTTTGTACGCAACAATAGCATAATGACCACTGACAGGTGACATGATAATAATGTTACTTATCTCAGTAAAGTGTCATCCTTCACTGGGTCGGATATATTGGACTGTAATGAATGCTTTGTATTTTATGTTTAGAATTAATGTGTTGGAAGCTGGAAAATGGACATTGTAAGGAACTGAGTGACTGACAAGTGCCAAAGTGTAATGACTAGATAACTGGGTCAGAGCATCTCCAAACCTGCAGGTCCTGTGGGATATTCCCAGTCTGCAGTGGTTAGTATAGTAAAGTTGACTAAGCGAGGACAACCCAAATTCAATCCAATACAGCATCTGTGCTTGTCAAATAAGTCCAATCCATGGAGACCTCAGGTGGAAAGGCCTTTGTACGTTTCCTGCAGGACAGATGAAATTATTTGCATGTTGGAAGAGTTACATTTTGATTAAATGCTTTGAACATGTAAACACTAAAGTGGGACTCTTTTGATCAGCATTAAAGGAATATTGTCCATGTATCCACAGCCAGTGTACAGTTGGCCAGTCCATCTGTTCAACCATCCAACAAGTCTCTAAACAACTGTGAGCCAGATTGACATGAAATATACTGTGAATATTTGGGTTCCCCTGGGAATGTTTCCTAAGCTATTGGTATCACATGATGTTTCCTTTTGCATTTTCATCATGTGCTATTTTATACGTTTATGCCAAAAACACAAATATTAGAGCAGGCAGATTACTCTTAAAATTTATTTCCTTTTACATCTTTTACACCTTTAACACTTAGTGAGTTTTCCATCAGCACCCATAGGTCAAAACCTCATCTAATCCTGGTCTGAGGCAGATTGCTGAGTCATGACCCACTAGTGGATTCGCTTAATACTCTGGGCCCAGTTCAAAAAGTTTAATCTGGATCAGAAAGATCCACATTTGGAAATCATTTTTTATCTATCCATCCAGGATCAGGTATTGCAGTTTACTAATGTTCTGTTTTTTGTTTTTTTCTTGGATTGCCCTGGGGTCACTTCTGATGTTTTTGCACAAAGCAAACATCTTCTGTTTTTCAGCATCTTTTAAATAGCTGCCTGACTGTGGAATGCAATGTAAATCATAAACAGTGATAAATGGTAGTTAGAATTTAATCTATTTTCTTTGATATTCTGAAGTGTTTTAATTGGTGAAAATTCATTTTGTGCTTTAGACAGCACTGCAAGACTTCATAGATAGACTAATGTCTATTTTACCTCTACCACTTAAAATCAAATCCAGAGAATAAAGACATTACAATTCAGGTTCCAAACAATTTATTTGACCAGTTGTTAAAGTTTTACATTTTGTATATTAAATCTGCTTTTCTGCTGCTGGGACCAGTGTAATCCCAATCCAACCATGAAATTCTGAACAACATGCCCAGAAGGTTTAATCAAAACCAAGACTGGATTGAATTATGTAATCTGATTTCCGAATCTCTTTTAGGAAGAAAAGTAAAATTAATCTTATTACTTGTGAATTACTGGTCCCAGGGGATAATGTTTTCTCTAACATGGGGTTTTGTGATGTCTTCTACTAAAAAAGGTTTGTTATGGAGTTAGACTAAGATTGATATCTAAAAAATTTCAGTTTAATATTCCAAACAAAAAAATGTTGCAATGTTTGTCCTTGGATGGAGACTTAGCCCTCCCATAGCCAAACATAATTCATAATCAACCAGAGGGCCTCAGTGGATCATTGTAGAAGATAATATGAAAAGTGCTGTATCATTGAGTTTAACCGTCTGGCTCTCCTTTTGCCTGTGAATGCAGACCCTGAACCTGGCCTACAGCAGCATATTCAGCTCCTACAGGAACTTCCTGGGTCCCCCGCACATCAAGGTGATGTGCAGACTGCTGGGCTACCAGGGCATCGCTGTGGTGATGGAGGAACTGTTAAAAGTGGTTAAAAGCCTGGTAAGCGACAGTGTGTGGAAATTTTCCTGTTGAACAGAACAATGTCACTGTGAAGAGGTGACTGTGATGTTCGGTGGGAATCAGTAGTGGTTGAAAGACTGCGGGTTCAGTTGGTTTTTGTCTCCAGTTTTGTGTTAAAAATCTTTAAGTGGTTCAATCATGTATGCTGCTAATGAATGTACCCTTTCTCTCATACAGCTCCAGGGAACCATAATGCAGTATGTGAAAACCCTGATGGAGGTCATGCCCAAAATCTGCAGACTTCCCCGCCATGAGTACGGCTCTCCAGGTGAGTGGAGACAAACAAACCCCTAACCGTAACCCTGACCACATACACAAAGCCACAACATTAAAGCTCAGAAAAAAAGAAATAATAAGTTTCACAGGTATTAATTACTAGCTCACATTTTATTTTGAAGCTAAGTGTAAAATGATGTGAATGAAGGGCACCAGCATCTGATTTATTTGAGAAGACTCTTTCTACATGACCTTGTTCTACCATGTTTTTATTGAACTTTATCTTTTTATTTGGCGTTGGGATTTGGAAACTTGACCCAAAGCACTTTGGGCAGTACCTACAACCAAAAGGATGTAAAATTTGTGTGGAGACCATCAGAACTACATTAAATTTCTTTTCAAATTAAATAAAAGACTCACTTTTTTTGTGTGTTTTTTCACAAGAGTAATTGTTCATAGACTGCACCTCTGTCTGGTGACACAATGCAATCCAAACCAATTTCTGGACATGCGCATTATTTGTATCTTTCACAAGTTTGTCTCAAATTCTCTTGACATTTTATTGAAACACACCTATGTAATCAAACTGTTAAATGGTCCACTGATTTAATAGGTAACTCGCAATGTAAACCTGTGTAAATGACAGATATGGTAATACATCAGCTTCATTTTCAACTATTGTTTTTTATGCTCACTCTTCTTTATTTAGCTACGGGTTTTTGTGAGGCTTTGGGTATTTTTTTATTATTATTTGTTTATTGTTTGTGTCATTTAAATGAATGGTCTGTCTTAATGGAAAACCAGCCTTCCATAGCATCTCCTTATTGTGAAAATAATCTAGGAATTAGGCTCAAGCGAAGTCTCCATGTTTATGTACTTAAATATGTAAAACCAAACTTTGTTTCCATTTTCCTGCAGATATTGGCAGTGTTATTTTGAAAACAAATTTAATCTTTTGGTTTGCATATTTGATTTGGTGGAAAATTAAAAATAGAGATTTGCCATGTTCCTTAAGAGACTTCACCTCCAAATGCTATGGAGAGTAGTCATATTATTCCTTCTTTTAAAAGGTGAAATTAAGGACAAAAGCAGCTTGTGGTTTCATCTGAATAGGCTATTTACTGGTGCCCAGATCTGCAGCCAGCACTTATTTCACCTCATATAAACCACAGACTGAAATAATTGGCCTGCCTTTCTCTATAGGTATCCTGGAATTCTTTCACCACCAGCTGAAAGACATTGTTGAGTATGCTGAACTCAAGACTGTGTGTTTCCAAAACCTGCGTGAAGTGGGCAACGCTCTCCTCTTCTGCCTGCTGAGCGAACAGAGTCTGGTACAGCCAACGCTTCCATGTCTTACTCATGATCAGACACAAATCTGTACACTTAAGTGTTTTGACCTTGTGGTATTTGTTTGTTTTCTCTGCAGTCGCAGGAGGAAGTCTGTGACTTGCTGCATGCTGCGCCTTTTCAAAACATTCTTCCCAGAGTCCATGTCAAAGGTAATTCTAAGAAGGAACATGCCGTTCATCTGTCAGTGAAAAGGTCTGGATGTTGTCATCTTGTTTTCTTTATCGTGTAGAGGGAGAACGCCTTGATGCCAAGATGAAGCGCTTGGAGGCCAAATATACAGCTCTGCATATGGTTCCACTGATTGAACGCCTCGGCACCCCGCAGGTAGGGCCACGTCAGCAGTGATACAACACATTTCATCATCTCTCATCATCTGTGGTTATTATTCTTCATCACTGCTGTCATTTTTTCTTCAGCAAATTGCAATTGCTCGTGAGGGTGACCTGCTGACCAAAGAGAGGCTGTGCTGTGGCCTTTCCATGTTCGAGGTCATCCTCACACGTGTACGAGGCTTCTTGGAGGATCCCATTTGGCGTGGACCGTTGCCCAGCAATGGCGTGATGCACGTGGACGAGTGTGTTGAGTTCCATCGGCTCTGGAGTGCCATGCAGTTTGTGTACTGTATTCCTGTAGGAGCACATGAATTCACAGTGGAGTAAGTACAGTAGGAATATTCACTGTTTGGTTATTATTCGTGACTAAAACTAGCAATGGAAAATTTAATCCATTTATTGAATTAAAAACACAAACAAATAAATGAGAACCAAATGTGCAACGTGGGACCTTGGATGTTATTAAACAATATTCAACATTTTAAAATTTCTTTATCAAAATAATGAAGCTCTTGTATGAAAGATCTTACTCTTTTTATTATTTGCAGTGATCTCTGGGTCACATGTAGATTAAAGATCAACTTCTATCGTTATTTCATTCATACTGCTGTGTCTCCACTATGGTTGAATGCATTGTGCGTCATTTCTGTGAAAAATTATGTCCTATTTCTCTTGCTTG
>JAPSES010000258.1:15181164-15241020 GCA_029822895.1 Maxillicosta whitleyi
TTTTATATATTTTTTTATTTTTTGCAAAAAAGGTATTGGAACTAAATTTTAAAAAAAAAAAAAAAAAAAAAAAAAAGGGGGATAAGAAAAGGAAAACAGAATATTGAATGCTGTAAATAAAAGCACATGATTCAGGATTCAGGATATCATTATCCAACATTATCAGATGAAAAATCACAGTAAAGTCTCATACAATACAATGCAGGAAAAGACAACAAAATGAGACATATTTAAATTAATTTACATATACATTAAACATTTTGTTACATTGTTTGACATATGGAAAGCAGAAGTACACACTGAAAAAACAAGCAAAATATAAATCTGTCTGACAATATGACAATAAAAAAAAACAAAAAATAAAAATAAACAAAACTGAAGCATAATAGAGTTTTGTTGCTAACAGGACTGAGTATTAATTAACTATTTAGTTAAATGAGCGTTCAGTAAACTGTACGAGTTTACGACTTGCAGCAATAGAGTTGTATTCTAATGCAGCTTTAACAGAAATATAGACAGTTTTTCTGAGTGGGACACTGCAGTCCCCTCATGCTCATCCTACAGTATATATTACTGCAAGTGGTCCCAGCTTGGTTCAGTTTTCTTAGTTTGGTTTGGAGTGAGTTGCATTAACAACAGTAGGTTTTAGACATTGGATTAAAACCATCCTAAACTATAAACTGTAAAAATAACAGCTTTACTTCCTTTCTTTTTATATTAATTTTTATTTGACCATTAGTGGCTCCTCTTTCTCCCATTCCACTTTTTGATATTGAAGGTGCTAAAGATGTTTTTTTTGGAGATGATCCCCAGGTGGCAGTGTTGGTCTTCTCCTGATCTTCACCTTTTTGCTCATGCCACACGACCATTGTAAATTGTCATTGTAAATACAATTTAGTATGAACATTTAAGTTATAATATATGAGCAAAGTGTAACTATGAGTTAACTATGAAGCTGTTTATACGAAAAAGTAGACTTTTTTTTAATCTTATACAATACAAAGGAATTATTAATTTGAGTTTATGTGTAAAACAACAACAACAACAACAACAACAACAAAAAGGCTGTTTAAGACACCACCTTAAATAGTTAAATGTGTGTGCAGGACACCAAATGGTCAAGGTCAGTTAAAGAACACTCTGCTATGCCTCTGGATGTGTCACATTTTTTTTGTTTCAGTCTCTCAACCTTGAAGTGAATGTTACAGCCATTCATTTTGTTTATCAAGTGAAATGTAACCCGGTCGGTAATCTACTGTACCGGTCCCATGTCCTCCTCAGTATATTCATCCAACCGTGACTGAAACTGAAATAGACTGCTGCTATGAATGTTAGGTTGTCAATCCTACCTTAATCATTCTTTCTAAGATATCTTACTCGCCTGTTGTAGAAAACATGCATCATCTTACATATCGTATGCTCAGATAGTGGTCTAAAGATAGTCACTCAACAACAACACATTTTCACTTCGGATGATCTGATGATAATAATAATTAAAGTTATAGAGCACAAAAGCAAATAAAGAGATAAAATTATATTTTTTTTCTGCAAATCTACAAAGCCTATGGTCAATAAGTAAATAGTTCAATCTATAAGTAATATAGAAAATATATTATATTATTATAACTAAATCGATAATAATCAGATAAGAAATAACCCTTCCATCCTCTCCCTGAGTTTAACGCCATCTAGTGTACTTATTGGTTCCATTCACCCGCACCCTGCCCCTTTTATGTCCCGCCTCAAACACGGATGAAGCGCGTATTTTAATGTATATATCAGTTGGAGCGGGTGGAGCTTACTGTGTAGCTCATGAAGAAGGTCTTTCTCTGAACCCCGCCCTACCGGGCTGTGCTGATAAAGATGAATCGCACTGAGTCTTCACTTATGACTACGTAATTTGTTTCCATGCCTCGTGCCCCCGTCCGCGACATGTCAATCAAGTCCATTATGAACGGATTGTTAATGCAGCAAAGCAGCTGAGGGGACGAGAATAGCGTAAGAAGAGACCGCAGGTAATGTAGAAATTTGTTCTTAAGTTTGACATGTTACCGGCTGCGTTGGTGTGGTCTTTGCAGTGTTGCATCTGATTAGGTTCAGTGTCATGTCATGGAGGCTTGTTCATCGCTGCCTGGATGGTTTAGCTTTAGCAGGCAAGCTAACGTTATGTTAGTATTAGCAGGCTAAATGGTTAGCGTTAGCACCCATGCTAATATGAATGTTCCCTGCAGTAGTATTGCATTATGAGCGAACTGATGCTTTGTCAGTATACGTGCTACTCCCTCAAGTAGTGCCACTGTTAAAATGTCACAACCCAGTTATAACCACGGTATCACAGTTATTAGAGAACGTGCCCTTGGTAGCATTTACTGCTATGATATTCCAGTTTCATCTGACGTCTCATGTAACAGTATGGATAAATCTCTGGCCTTAAACCTTGCGTATTGTTACATTAATTAAGCAAAGGTAAGATGTAACTCCTTTGTTGCATTACTTTTTAATAGGTAAACTGCACACACTGCGTTAATTCTTAACATTGACCTAGTTAACGATGAGGCATTTAGGGTGACGTTAGCTCCTGACTAATATTCAAATATTTAGAGCATTCTAATTTTAATTTAACGCTAGTTGCTGTAGAGTTTTAATCCGTAGGTTAAAGAGCCACAACGAACACTAATTTTTTTTTGAATGTGACAACGATTTAGTATGGTGTTTTTGAAGTCCAGTAAGGGGCCTCTATTTTGTCTCTATTAACTGTAGTTAATGTAGCTTTTTTATGTAGTCAACAAAGCCACTTTTGTGAGGCCTGACTAAGTTTTTCAGGTTTTAAGACTGATAACATAGCTACATTATATCAAAATTGAATGGAATCTGAAGTGGGAACCTGGTTATGTTGACCAACTTCCCACTATTGGTATAATGTGGAGCAGAAGCTTCACTAAACGTTGTTATTTACATACAATGTATGTCAAACACTAAGTATTTAATGTTTGCTATATACACTAAATGTCAACCAATAACATGCCACAATCAACAGATTATCGTGGATTAGAAACCTGTTATTGTTAATTTTGCTTTCAACGTCATCTTTGTTTTGTAGGTTGGCTGCCTGTGCAGCCAGGAGAGGAGAGGGGAAGATGCCGTCCCCATCTTTTACCCTCGATGCTCAGCTAAGATTTCATGACAAATGGCTGAAGATAGACTTACAGGTTAGTGTGTAAGTGATGAAGGGAATCTTATTAAAATGTCCAAAACTAGAGGGATATAAATGCATTTTATAGGATCTTGCATATGAAACTGTCAAATGAGGTTGTTGTCATATTTAGTATCTTGTATTACTATGTGTTGTGAATGCACCATGTGGACTATGCATTTCACATATAGCATGTTTTTTCCTCTTAACCTCAAATTTTTATTCTACCATCTAGAGTATAAGCATTTGTTCTATACATCAAGTGATCACAACCTTGTTGGGGTAGACATGGTCACATGCACAATCATGTAGTTACAACATAGCATAAATGAAGAGTTTGTACAGCAAACAACCATGTCAGCTGTATCAGACATCCTTATACAGAGTAATTATTGTTTTTCTTGTAGTAGTCTTGTGAAAAGAGAGAGAACCTATGGCTACATAGTGAATTAATGGAGAAACAGATTAATTTCAAGATTTGTGTATGAAAGCAAGTGGATGTTCTGTGCTTTTTATATGCTCCTCTCTATAAAAAAAAACAACAACAACTGCTTAGAAAAATAGACAAGGCACTGAGCTGACTGTCTCATACTGTAAAATAACTAGTGCAATGAGCCATCTGTCTCCAATCTGCAGCCTGTCTGGAGTCTCACTTAGCTTGAAAATGGGCTTAAATGAGGAATAAAGTTGGGGTAGTGTGTCAAGTTTTCCTATTGTTAAAGCTGCCTGGAAAGTACAGAACACCATTCAACTTCACTCCTGTGTGTTTTATCTGTTAGTGGAGATGTATTTGATTCTTATTAAAAGTGGATGATCAGATCTGTAAAAACAAAGTTTTTATGAGTGCAAATTTTTAGTTGAAAACTATGCATTGGAGGTGTATAATCAGGCTTGTTATAATGTAGATTTTACAGCTTATGTAGTGACTATACTGTGATCTTATAATAAAGGATGTCCCTAAAGTCTGGACACGTAGGTAACAATTTATATTTTTAAGAAATGACAATTTCATCAGCATTTTATGTTTAATTTGGAATACCAACAAAGAACATCTTCATTATGATTTCCATCTGTCAACTTAAAAAAAAAATATATTAATGAGATTTCCTATGTGTTCAGACTTTAGGGACACACTATTTTTCTAATAAGAGTCTTGGCTCATCCTGCTTATTATTGTCTTCAAAGTTGATAACTTAGAAATTTAAATTCACACAGTGCCAAGATAATGCTGATCTGAATTCACTTACATAATCAAGGCAGAGTTTGAGAAATACTACTACCCAGGATATGGAATATTTAACAAAAAATCTCAACATTTTGAAGGACTTACACACTGTAGTTAATTCTGACATTTTTTTCTGCGTACACAGGCATTTCAGAGAATGAGTGCTTATGAAAATTTGGCTCAAAGGCAGGGTTTTCCCTAAGATTTTTTGAGGGTTTAAGTGCTGTCTGGGTCCCAGTGTTTTCTCTAAGCTTGTGGGTAGGGCACAGGGATGGGGGTTTGGAGGACCTCCTTCAGGAAAAATGTTAGGTTTCCCTTAATTTTTGATGGTAACTGTTACCATGTCTATGTACAAAAAAAGTGCTAGATTATATGTCATAAATCATAAATAACACACAAAATGTCATCCAGTTAGATTTGGTGCTCTCCCCATAAAGGTAAGTAAAGTCCTGGAGAAGTTCTAGAAATTTATGGTTAAAAATATGTTTTCTTCTTTTGGCAGCGGGCATTCTCTCCAGAGGGACTGAGCGAGATGTGGAATGAAATGGTAAAAGATGAAGAGATAACATTCAATGGAGAGGAATCTGCTCACCCAGGTATGACACTGGAACATTGATTTTCCATGCATTTGTGACAGATTGACATAACATGCTTTCTGATAACGTGGTATATGTTTCTCATCGCTTTCACTCTGTGTCAGCTGTATGTGTGACACATCACCTTTGTGAATGAAGTAAAGATTAATGTTGTAATTTCTTGGTGCTCTTTTCAGAAGATTGCACTGATTGCTTTGGGACTCAAAAGAAGGATGAGCCCAATGACAAAGAGAAGAAGGAGGAGGAGGAAATGTCAACATCAGTTCATCATTCTATCATTGAAACTTGGGACTGGGGCCGGCAGCCAGGTGAGATGACCACCTGACTTTAAAAGGACTTAAAGTGTCTCATCTTCTGCGGCCTTCTAAAACGCTGTCCTTATTGTTCAAAGCATTTTGATACTGGGTCCCGAATAATGTTTTCCAGCACCATTGTTAAGAAATGGATTTTATGAAATATGTAATTACATTGCACTTAATTGCACAAATTTGTACATTTATTATTCATGTCTTGCTTATACACTCTAAGCTATTTCATAACTTAAAAAAAATACAATCTTCTTTACCACACTTTGAACCTGTCTGTTTCATGTCTCAAGTTTGGTTTTCAGCATCCTGGTATTTTTTTTTTCCTCTTAAAATGGTGTTTCAACTTACAACAGAACTACAGCAGAAGATATACTGTCGGCTTTTCTCCAAGTATTACATACGCAGAATTGCCATAATAGACCCCAATCACAGAAATATTACAATCCATCATTATTTCCATGTTATTTTTCATTCTTAGATGTTTCAGTGCTGAGGAAATGATATATTAATGATGCAATGACTCTGCTGTAATCCTATATTTTACACAAATGCTTTGCTGTGCAAAACACAGTTAGAAATCTTTTTCTTGTCACTTTCTCCTTAAAATAAAAATGTATTACTGATAGGCAATTTTTCTATACAGTCGTATCTAAGAAATTTGGTTTCTTTCATAAAATTATTGATATAAAGTCCTTTTCTCATGTTGTGACTTGTGTTGTTTTATGTCTGTCTGGTGCCTAGTACAGTAATTATTTATACCATGTTGATGGCAGATGGTTTCACAACACTGAAATGTCGAGTGGATATGGTTATACTGACTGTATACTGATACTGACATAGCTCAACCTCCTGTTTATCAATTTAAAGTGTGTCGGACCCTTTTCATGCTCGCATTTTTTGTTGGCATGTGAGTTGTGGAAACTTGTGAAATGGCAAGTTGCAGCCAGCTGGTCTGAGTGGTTATTTTTACCACTCTGGAGTGTAATCTTGGTAGGTGTCATAATTTAGTCCAGCATGGGACAGCAGCTTTCACCCATCCCAAGTTGTGTTTACTAGCAGGGTTGGGTGGGACAGTGTTATGGTGGTGGGAGATAAGGATTTGGTAGGGGGGGGGGTACGGGGTCAGGTGGGGAGAATGCTCTACTAGATGTGTAGGTTTTGTGCGTAGCCCCTTGGCTGCTTTGGTCTTTGTTTTTTATTGACTGAGCCAGGAAATCACACTGGTCTGGTTGTACAGTGAGTGTAACTGGATCGCTGCATGGACGAGCGAGCGCTCTGTCATTGATGCTTAAAGTTCAAACAGCATACTTCCTGCTTTTCCATTGAGTGGTCAGATATCTGGAACATGTTGATCTCAGCAGTTAGAACCCAACCTATTGTTTGGAAATCAGGATGGTGCACAGTCAGACACATGACACTTTTACTCTGTTACTTATCATTGGGTTGTGTTTCCTTGTCTGTGCTACAGCTTTCATAGAGCTGAGGAAACTCTTTTCATTTGTTGTCTCTGCAGCAAAAGTTAATATTTAGCTGTAGGTAATGTATAATACATAGTAGGAGACTTTGTCTGCCTGAGCTACATATTTGTTCTGACAGCCATGCACAGCTGGGATGCATACAACCTCCGGCCAGTCTGGCTTACATAAAGCTTAAGTGGATTTTAGATCTGCTATTTTAGCCCATCTTGTCTTCCTTGCAGCACTGCTCTACAGATATAAAAAGAAGCAGATCAGGAAAAAAGAGAGGTTCTGATTATGGCCAGAGGGGAAATATTGACTGTTTTGTGTGTGTGTGTGTGTTTTCTTGAAAAAAGTCAAAACCACAGTTGTAGTAACAGGGTTTTTACATGTCAGTAAAAATCTAAAATCGTTAAAAATCTAATCAGTTAAATGTTGTGTACACACCCTGATACACTGTTTATTTAAAGCCTGTTGAATTTATTTGTTGGCTACTGACCATATGCAAGAAAACACTGAACTCAGGAACTTTGATTGAGAAAGCATTACAATCATATAGGAAATCAGAAAAATAATAAGACAGTGTAAAAAAAAAAAAAAGCCACTAGCAAACACCTGCCATCAGTCATTATTATTATTCTGTGTGTACATCAGGAGCATCATTGAGGTCTGTCCTCAGTGCAGTGAGTTTGAAGTGGGTCTAAATTTCCAAATGAATGTAATGATTATTAACAAAGGACATTGGGTGTAAAGTGGCCAGTAACAGTTAGTTGTAAATAGGTTTGTAATGATGTTTTCAATGCTTATTACCTTTGTTTACAGATGAGAATGAGCTGAAGGACTGTCTGATGGTTCTTGTTGACGACCAGCAGAAGCTTTCAGCCCAGATGGCCAAAAGTACTTTATCTGCCCAGCGTCTGCGCCAGCGCTTGGTCATATTGGAGCGCTACCTCATCTCTTTGAGCCACAGCATGATGGAGGAGAAGTACAAGGTTCGCTGGAAGACACCCCCCAGCCCACCACTGCCTGCTGCTGACAATAAGAGGTACAAATATGAAGCAGATTGTAACAAGGGGCTGGCACAGTAGAACCCTTAAGCTTGATGCATGAGTGCACATTGTATTTTCATTTTATGGGCCTCTTAATAAAGCTCATATGCTTTGTTTTTTTTGGTTTTGTCCTTCCAGCCCACGTCCAGCCAGTAAAGGTGTTGAAGGTTTAGCCAGAGTGGGCTCCAGGGCAGCGCTGTCTTTCGCCTTTGCCTTCCTGCGTCGCGCATGGAGGTCAGGTAAGCGTTGCCCAGGATACTGGCTCCAATGACAGCTGTCATAGTTAGAGAGTTTTGCGTAACAGCTGTTGATGGAGTTCTTGTGCAATGCCACTGGAAGTGCATAGTAAACAATCCAGCACATGTTGCAATGTTGTTTGAAAACACTCTTTTGCATAGCTATGTGCATGAAGTAGTGCAGACTGCATTGCAAAACAGTGCCACAGAGATATTTTGGTCTCCTGCTCGTCTATAATACATTCAACATGAAAACTGACCATTTGAGATTCGAGAGAATAGCACAGACACTGAAATATACAAATCTCCATTATATTATCTCCATGGTAATCCAACATTTAAATGCATACTTGTATAAATTTTGAATAATATTTTCTTTCTAATGCTTATATTCCAGGATGTTACTCTTGGATGCTTAGTAAAATAAAGGCGAGTGTTAGTAGTTAGCAAGCTCACAAAAACAGCTGACACTGGAGAGGCCTGGGATTGTCTCTAAGAACCTGACACATATTCGCTTGTTTGTTTAATTAAAAAAAGTCTCTCTGTATTAATCTCACTACTAAAGACATGTCAGCTGAACATCCATATTCACCATGTTGGGCTTGGACATTCATGTTTAGCTGTTGATTATAAAAGGTTTGTGCATACATTTGTGCCCATTCAAAGTTAGTCTACTGAAAGGCATCATGACTCAGAAACAATACAGTTGTTCTGTTTGTTTTTTTTATTATTATTATAATGAAAATTTCTGTGCAACAAAATAAATAAACAAAAAGACAAATAACAGCAAGCAGTTTAATGTGCCTGCTACAACACCAGGGCTAATTGCAGTCATGTAAAGATTTTAGACTCTAACCTTTGCTTTTCAAACAAAAAGGGGAGCTGTATAATCATTCATGCATTCTAACATAAACTTGGTTCCTGTATCATTTACACAGTGGTTTTGTTACCAGCTTTGGAAGTGCTTGTGTTTGTTTAGTTGTGAAAGGAGAGGTGCTGATTTAGTTGTGTGATGAGAGCTGCTTGTCCACAGGGACTGGGTGGGAATAAAGAGCCATCCTCCCTTCTGTAGTCTTCCTGTAACATGATCAGTGCACACAGTTAAGCCTCTCATATACAGTGTAGCTGTATTCCTGGAATACACTATGAAAACAATAGAAGTGCATCAGTGTGTTCTTTCACCTGCTGAGTGAGCACACACACTTAACACATTTGATATGGTTATCATATTTTGAAGTATTTTAAGGATGGGCTAATTATGTGCCTGACCTAATATTCTGAATTTTTATCATTAGTGTGCTTTTAAAACTGTAAATTAACATGAAAATAATCAAGCCATGTTTAGGTTGCTTAGTCAGTAATCACGTGATACCAAATCAAAATAATAATAAATAAAAAAGACCAGCCAGGGAGTGGCTGAACCATATCTTTGCCTTTTTAATATATTAATAATGCTATCTATACCTTTCTGTATTTTATTGACTATATCCGTTCCTGTTTCTTGCTTGCTACACACAGACAGTAAAGCAAAGGTGCAGTAAAAATGGTGCCATAAATATTAATTCAGTATCTTGGTAAAGTAAAGCATAAATCTCTACCCATCCCAAATGAATGAAAAAAGATGACGACTATGCTTACTGTTTCGACAAATAGACTAAGTATTTTTATGTACAACCCTAATAAAAATGCCCCACTTTAAATCTGATGCATCTGTTTCTCACTGTCTGCTGCCATAGACATAAATCACAGGTGTTTCATCCTGTTGCTATGACAGTTTAGTGTCACCACATATTTATTTAATCGCCACTGGCCTGTAAACAAGCTGCTTTTTTTTTTTTTTTTGAAAAGCACTAAATCTTTTTCATGTTCAAGTGTAAATGATCTACATGGAGTAAAAGTATTTAGTAGGCTATAACTTAATAGACTTCATCTAATGCAGTGGATGAATTGACATAAAAAGGGCAAAGTTCTCAAAGTAGTGCATTGCCCACAACATAATGTGGCTGATTACACATTACAAATAACAGTCTATCAACAATAAAACAACAATGTATTAAGTTTTGGTGTCTGCCACTAAAATAATGTTAGGTCCTATGTTACAAAAAGATTGCTTGCCAGTAATTTGCAGTAAAGTTTTTGCCACTATCAAAATAAAATCGTAGTGTTTTTGTCTTTTTTAAGACTTTTTTTTTTTTATTCAAGAAATATTGTGCAACATCATGCTGTGTAATTCCTCCTTTAGTTTATGGCTTTAGGTAACCTTCCTATATTCCACTTATTTATCAAACACGTTTGCCGTGCAGGAGACGATGCAGATCTTTGCAGTGAGCTTCTCCAGGAGTCTCTGGATGCTCTTCGTGCTCTACCTGAAGCCACACTGTTCGATGAAGGAACTGTGTCATCTGTGTGGCTGGAGGTTGTCGAGCGGGCCACCAAGTTCCTCAGGTAATTATTTGCTAGTCAGCTGGTACTTTTGTATATAGTAACATATGAAGTTGATAATCTGTTTTTTTTTTTATCTTTTGTTGGACTAGTGATGTGCATGGAAGTGCCAGTACAAAAGGCAACATTCCTCTCCAGGACCAGCACCTCGCTCTGGCCATCCTCTTGGAGTTGGCTGTACAAAGAGGCACACTTAGGTAATCATATATACTGCTGATACGTGTTTGTTTGTTTTAGCTGATATCCTGCAGCAGATGAAATGTCTTGCCTCATCGTTGCTCACATTCCATCCTGTCTTTGTGTATTTCCAGTCAGCTGTTGTCTGCTGTTCTGTTGCTGCTGCGTCTTTGGGAAAGTGGCACCAGAGAGATGGACAATGAGAGGTCCACACAGGGAACCAGTGCTCCGTTGCTGCCCCTTCTGCAGCGGTTTCAGAACATCCACAGTAGCAAAGAGGAACCCATTCCTGAAGAGGAAGCTGAGGTGAAATTACATCTGCTGAAAAGCATCTTTGTCCCTCAGTTGAGTTGAATACAACATAGGGAACAACTGTATTAGTATAGCAAAAGAAGATAATAGCCTTATTTTGACCAAGAGTATTTACAACATTTAGTCTCAGGACCTTAGAGCTTCCACCCAGTGTTCATTTTGTTGCCCATTTTTCATTTTAGTCTTAGATTTCTGTCAAAGTTCCTTATTAGTCTTAGTCATATTTAGTCATTCACATATCATTTTTTTTAAAGTCATGTTTTAGTCGAATAAAAGTCTCGACATTTTAGTCTAGTTTCAGTCAAAACATTTTAATTGTTTTTATTTTTTATTTCACAGATTATTTTTTTTAACATTCCAGATGAATTGTGTTTCACTGCTAAAATATTGATGAAATGTCATAATTACCGAGAAAACCCCCCCCAAATATCTTGATTGAATAAATCTCCAGTGCAACTTTGCTAAAAGTGTATGATTTGTTGATTCAGTACACATTTCCAAATTATGCACTTATTCTGATAAAATTTTGTTCATAATCACCGACCAAATTTAAGAAAACCCCCCAAAAACTGCTGTTAAATAGTATGACTCTTATAACTACAGACTCTTATAGCTAAGCAACCAGGTTAAAATAGAATAAAAACCTAAAGGGATAGAACTACTGTAAACTTAAAATCCCATCTACATGTTGGATTTGGTTCTGTGGTTGACAGTAGAACAAATGCAAGTTTGCAACACTTATAAACTCAACAGTCATGAGCAGTTATCACCTGGTTGGCAGCTCACAGCCGGGCAGAGCAGGGCGCAGACCTGGCCAGCTGGCGGTTTCAAGGTGGGCACGGACAGGGTTGGCGGATGAGCTGGGTGCAGGCCTGACCGGCAACTCAGAGTCAGACAGAGCCTCTCAGACCTCAGATCTAGTTCTGAGTCAAGCAGTAAGCCCCCAGGTTCATCTCTCTCTATCTCTCTGTAAAGTCACTCAGTCTGCACAGGAAACTGAAACCATCTTCATCTGGACAGGGGGGGATGTTGTATTTCCTCTTGTGTAGACAAAAACCAAGAGGGAGTTTTTATTTAGTTTTTATTCCATGCAAAACATTTTTGTCTCGTTTTTATTTGTCAGCGATAAGGGATTTTAACACAGTCCTAGGCAGTGTTTTTAGAACATTGGTGCAGTCTTGTCATTGTCTCGTCTTCGTCATGGTAAAAAAGGATGTTGACAAATATATTTTGTCTTGTCTCGTCTGACGAAATTAACACTACTTCCAACAGCCTGTTGGTTGTTTGCTTTTCCACCATGATGTGCAAAGATTAAACAAATAAGTCCACTGACATGCGAAAAAGTGAAAGCAGTTTTTACACATAATTTTTGTGCATTACTGTACAACACACTGTTGCTGCTCTATAGTATATGAGATCTGTAGCAGGAGACATTGGATAGCAGTTGCTAGAAGATGCAGGAGAAAACCCTCTGGTGTAAATTCTATCGGTTGTGTCACAGTAATAAGATTAACTAGATATTTTGGATGATACATTAAGTACTGCTTGCTTAACTGCCTGGAATTTTTTGCATATGCTTTTCCCCTGTGGGTCACTGGTTCTAATTCCCACTGGATTGTCTTATGGGTAAATGCGCACTAAAGCCTAGACTTCACAGCCCGTCCATCTGTCACATGCTTGCTGCTGTGTCTTTCATTCCGTGGCAATACAATGTTTCATCTAGGACATTTTTTTAGCGGTGGGGGGAAGGGACTTCTGTTGTACCTGGAAATATGTCAAAGTACAGTGAAAAAACTGTACATACAGCTCGAGCTCATTGAAATTACTCTGAAACATTTTTCAGTCCTATTTCTGGTTTTGATTTTAACTGATCAGCGATCTGCGTGTGATTGCTGTCTTTTTCAGATCCTCACAGCCCCCCTGAGTCCGAACGAGAGCTTCCTGCGCTACCTGACCTTGCCTCAGGACAATGACTTGGCCATTGACCTTCGGCAAACAGCTGTTGTTATCATGGCCCACCTGGACCGCTTGGCTTCTCCTTGCAGCCCTCCACACTGTAACTCTCCAACATCACACAAGGTGACATTTCTTATCAGTTACCAGTCCGTAGCGGATTGTTCTGTTTAGATCACATGTTGCACTGTCCATCAGGCATTGTGAAGAGTACTGTATGTGCCTTTTCCTTGAAATGTGATAATTAACAAAAAGTACAGATAAAACATCTTGTATAAAATGATACTGACATGATTTGGCACAAACAGCAGATGGGATGATTTTTATTTTCATTGTTGGGAACAGTACTTTGTTTCAGAAACTTTAAATGCAGTTATTAAAATGTTGAATGGTGACATCAGGTTTATGCATGATGATTTTTACAGATATAGTTTTGTTAAAGGCGAAACTGCAGCCCAACTGGCAAATGTTCAACACAATGTCTTCCTTTCTGTGTCTTTGTTCAAGGGCACCTTGCAGGAGGTGATTGCCTGGGGCTTGTTGGGTTGGAAGCTTTATGCTAATGTTAATGGACCCATTCAGTGTAAAGCCCTTTCTAGCCTTGGAGTTACACAAATAGTCTGTTCAGAAAAGGGATTTCTCATTCTGTCAAGCAGTGGTGGTGTCTACACCCAAAATTATAAGAGCACAACCCTGGTAAGTGCAGCTAAATTTGTACTTATCTAAAACTGAAAGTCGCTATTATCTTTTGATTCTCCATGTCGACTGCAGATTAAATCATTGAATATTGTTGTTACAGGCTCCAATGCTAATTCATGGTCTGAGCTCCAGAAAGATTCTGAAGCTCGCAGCTCACCCTGATGGGCAGCATTATTTGGCCTTGTCATCCAACGGGGAGGTTTTCTCCTGGGGCTGTGGTGATGGCGGCCGTCTCGGACATGGCGACACCACGTAAGCAACAACAAACCTGGGTGGCACAGTTTTACTCCTAAGAAAGGCTAAAATCATCCAAATGTAAAGATCCTAATTAACAAAGTAGAGCACCCACAATCCTTTAATTTAATTTAACAGCCTGCCTTGTTATGTTAGAAAAAGTGAAAATATATCCACAATACAACCAATGATACAGCTCCCAAAATTAACAGTGTTGTTCTCAGCTCATATCCTACCCTTTTACCAAGCTTCATGAACATTGTGGTTTTTAACTAATCCTACTGAAAGACAGATTGTGTCACAGTAACTAAAGCACAAGTTCTTTTGTAATCTGTCCAATAGTTCTGTTCACACTGTGGTGAATGAGGGCAGTCAGTTATTAGAAATGCAGTTTTTTTTATTCTCTTGGTTAGATTAGAAAAAAAATCAACCCTAAAAAACAAACAAAATAGTGAGAAATGAATCAATACTAAAGCACTGACCCTATATAAAACAAATACAACCTTTTTTTTAAGTTGTCTAAGAAAAATAATTCTGTTTATTTGGTAAATTTTCGTAGCATTACCCCTCAACTTGCAGTAGACATGTAAATAGAAAAAGTCCTCGAATGCACTTAGGTCTCACTGAAATTCTCCAGAAGTACTACTTGGTCTCAAAGTAGTGGTTTATTATGATGATTAAGTGCTTTCTTAAGGACGGCTCAAGTGTTTAATAATTATTTTTCACTTTATTACAGGTATTTAGAAGAACCTACAATGATTGCAGCCTTTAATGGGAAACAAGCAGGGAAGCATGTGGTGCACATTGCCTGTGGGAGCACATACAGCGCTGCAATTACAGCTGACGGCGAGCTCTACACCTGGGGCAGAGGGAACTATGGTCGTCTGGGCCACGGTAAGCCCTGCAACAACACTGACTGGGCTTGAACAATTCTGTCTTTGTCTCTTCTGTGCCTGATAGTGAATATGTGCTGTAGGTTCTAGTGAAGACCAGACCACACCCATGCTAGTGACAGCACTAAAAGGACTGAAAGTGGTGGATGTGGCGTGTGGAAGTGGTGATGCACAGACTCTTGCCGTGACAGAGAATGGTGAGAACAGAATAATTTTTGTATTGAAATCTGAAATGAAAATATCTGCATCAATACAGTGCTTTAAATTACCTTCTCGTGTTATTACAGGTCAGGTGTGGTCCTGGGGAGATGGAGACTATGGTAAACTGGGCAGAGGAGGGAGTGATGGTTGCAAGACTCCCAAATTGGTGGAGAAACTGCAGGACCTTGACATAGTGAAGGTTTGCTGTGGCAGCCAGTTTTCAGTAGCTCTTACCAAAGATGGTCAAGTGTACACCTGGGGAAAGGGAGACAACCAGCGCCTCGGCCATGGGACTGATGAGCATGTACGCTACCCCAAGTTACTCGACAGTCTGCAGGGTAAGAAAAAAGCATAATAAAAGCCTCAATAAAAATAAGAAAATACACTATTAAAACATGTCAGCCTTTCTGTCTAAATCATATTCTTCAATTGTTAAGGGTTGAACAACATAACACAAGTAATCTTAATAATAATCTAAATAATATCATTCTGAGGTGTGTAGAGGCAGTCACATTTAACCAACTAAGGTATTATTGTAAACCTTAATCTATTATTTTGCATCAAACTTTATGACTATGTTATATTAAAAATAACTAAATATGAATATCTTTACAGATCAGTCTCGTTTTAACTCTAAACAGAGTAAATAGGATCCTGTCATACTGAAATCTTAAACACCCACATTGTTTGCTGATTCATATAAATCTATTTTTGTGAGAATTTTACTTTAATTTAATATGTGCAGTCCATTCTAAGAGTACAAATCCATGTGTGTTGTCTTCATAATTAGGAAAGAAAGTTGTGGATGTTGCTGTGGGTTCTACACACTGCCTCGCTTTGACTGATGATGGAGAGGTGCACAGTTGGGGCAGCAATGATAAACTCCAACACTTTGACACACTCTTTTCAAACAAGAAGCAGCCTAAAGCCCTGCCAGGGCTCAACTCCAAACACATAGTGGGGATCTCCTGTGGCCCAGGACAGGTAATGTACACAACTGACATTACTTTTATTCTCATTATTCCAAATAAAACATTTGTAATAGTTTGGCTGTTTGTGTTTTTCAGAGCTTCGCGTGGTCCTCATGCTCAGAGTGGTCTGTGGGGCAGCGTGTACCCTTTGTGGTGGACGTGTGTCCCATGACATTTGAGCAGCTCGATCTGCTTCTGCGGCAGGTCAGTGAGGGCATGGATGGCAGCTCAGACTGGCCCCCGTCACAGGAGAAGGAGTGTATGGTGGTCGCTACACTCAATCTGCTCAGGCTACAGGTAGTATAAAAGTGGCATCTATGGTTATAATTATATACATACAACAATATACATTTTTCTTAATAGTCTTGGGACCAATCAAGTTCAGTATAAATAGTGGGTGTTAAATCCGTACTTGACCCATCACTGCTTGTTTTCTCAGGAACAGGTCAGGTCTGCATACGTGTCTCATACCACATTTATACCACATGTAATCTCACATACTCGGATACATCACCACACTTTACTGGTTCTATGGTTTGCTTGATATATTTCTAACTCAGTCCATACCATTCATCTTTATCATTCCAGAATAAGAATTTGAAACCCTGGGATGTTTTGTATTTCTTTAATGAAACACTTAAGTTTGCAGTGTCAGGGGAGATGTTTTTCATGGACAATGTCCCATTTTCACTAATGTCACTGTTGTTTCTTGTCAAACCACCAGTAGACTGCATATATTGCGGATCCTATTAAGAATATTCAGGTTATCTAACACCTCACCTGTGTTTCTCCAGCTCCATGCAGCCATCAGTAACCAGGTGGATCCGGAGGAACTTGGACTAGGACTTGGCAGTGTTCTGCTCAACAACCTCAAACAAACAGTGGTTGTGCTTGCTAGTAATGCAGGAGTGCTTAACACAGTACAAGCCGCTGCCCAAGCTGTCCTCCAGAGTGGCTGGTCAGTGCTGCTGCCCACAGCTGAAGAAAGGGCAAGGGCATTATCGTCTCTGCTACCCAACGCTGGTGAGTCCAGATCTGAAACCTTCTACAACTATAACCAGTTACTAGTCCTTTAAACATGGACTTTTGTCAGTAATGAAGGCAGACTTAAATCTTTTCAGACATAATGGAAATAACTGGTCATAATTTTTCCCCAGCATCTGGAAATGAGATGAGTGTGAGCCCTGGGCGTCGCTTTATGATTGACCTGTTGGTCAGCAGCTTGATGGCTGATGGAGGTTTGGAATCTGCACTGAATGCAGCGATCACTGCTGAGATACAAGTTAGTGTGATGTGTACACTTATATGTCACAACATAAGACATTTTGCAAAGGACTGTTTCACAAATTGTAACAGTTTCAGAAATTATGCTGTGTTTTATAGATCTACAGTAGATGCAGAACATGATACATTAACAGTTTTAATTTAATCATCAAACAATATCTCTTTTCTGGCAGGATATTGAAGCCAAAAAGGAAGCTCAGAAAGAAAAGGAGATTGATGAGCAAGAGGCCAATGCCTCCACTATGCACCGTTGTCGCACTGTGTTGGACAAAGACTTGATCAACACAGGCATCTATGAATCCGCCGGGAAACAAAGTCTACCTCTGGTGCAGCTTGTACAGCAGTTGTTGAGGTACCATCACTTTGCTCGATGCATCTTAGATTGTACACTAACACTGCAATAGGAGCAATAATTTATGGAAGAGAATAGATAAACATGATTAATTTCTGCAGGAACATCGCTTCCCAGACAATTGCAAGACTGAAGGATGTTGCCCGACGTATTTCCAACTACTTAGAGGCGGAACATGTGAGCAAGGAGCGCTCTGCATCTCTGGACCTGTTATTACGTTTCCAGAGGCTGCTGGTTAGCAAGCTTTACCTGGGAGTTAATGGCACAGAGAATGTCAACGGATACAGTGAGTGACGTATTTTGAAGAACCATGGACATGCAAAACATTATCATATTTGAAAATTTCAGACATGATTTGTTTGAACCCTCTTTCATTTTATTTATTTATTTATTTTTTTTAAGATCCAGAGCTTCTGGGAGTTGGTTCCTTGTTAAAAAAGTACATTGCTCTGTTGTGTACTCACATTGGAGACATTCTTCCAGTAGCTACAAGCATAGCCTCAACTGGTCGTCGCCACTTCGCTGAAGTGTCTCGTGTTATTGAAGGAGATTTAACGGGTATGTATGGAGTGTTCTTATGCCAATGTCATTACCTTTAATGAAGACCAACAAATAAAAAATTTAAAAATGTGTGTGAAAAAACACTTGCATGTAATAAGGAGATTTCCCCTAAGAAATAAAATACGCAAATTGTACTGTGTACAAAATTCACTGAAATTAAACAAAAAAATATTATAAAATATGCTAAATTATATAATAAGCAAAACACCATAGCCTGAGCATTTAAAAACAATTAACTGTAGTGGAAATTTACTCTTAAAAAGTGAAGTAATTAACACTAAAATGAAATTGAAAACAAAAAGTCAAAACAAAATGAAAAATTTAAAAAAATGTATAACTAATTTTACTTATACTTTTTGATTCTACGTGGTAGGGGTTCTCCTGCCTGAGCTGGTGGTGTCCATCGTCCTCCTCCTCACTATTGATGCAGGGCTGATGCAGGAGACTGGTTCTATTCCTCTACTTGCTGGACTCTTGGAGCACCTTGACCGTTTCAATCATCTAGCTCCTGGACACGAGAGGGACGATAATGAGGACCTGGCCTGGCCAGGCATTATGGGTATTCTATCGATTCTGTGTTATATTAGATATTAGATAAATATAGGAAACATTTTATTCATTTAACTCATATTCATTCAAATGACAAACTTTAAAGCTTAAGGTTCCAAATGTAACTCATTCTTAACACTGCTTTGGCAGGATCGTTCTTTACAGGCCAAAGCTCTAAGAACAATGAAGAAGTGTCTCTTATCCGTAAGGCTGACCTGGAGAATCACAATAAAGATGGTGGCTTTTGGACTGTTATTGATGGAAAAGTCTATGACATCAAGGACTTTCAGGCTCAATCTCAGTCACTAACTGGAAACAGTATCCTTGGTAAGGACTAGTAAAGTTTTAGGAATGAATATTTGATGTAAAAAACACAGTTTGGAGTAATATGATTTCTTCACGTCAGTTCAGTTCCATTTTTATTATATGGCCAATTGATGTAAAAGATTTAGTGCAATTGTGAAGAGATATAACTATAAATATATAGAGTAAATGCATAGAAACCCCCCCAAAAAGTTAGAAGTGTCCTCTGTGGCCATTTAATAACCAGATTGTTTTGGGAGCAAGCACATTTGTGAAGTCTTACTAATCTGTGGATTTGAAATAAAGTTATGCCACTGCTTTATAACCATCTGTAAATCTCAGTTTGGCTTCCTAGGGTTTTATCTGGTTGGCAAAGTGATGTGAATACATGGCATCTGTATATGAAATGATTTATTTAGTGATTGCTTACAGTCTTTCACGATATGTTTATCATGTCTGTTCGTATACAATGAACATATGATTTATCAGGTAGTAACACTTCTAAGAATTTTGATTGAAATCTTACCAGAGGTCAGATGTCATGATATTTTTCTTGGTCCTTGTGCTGTAACTAATAGTGTCTTCTTTTACAGCCCAGTTTGCAGGAGAGGACCCAGTGGTTGCTTTAGAAGCTGCACTGCAGTTTGAGGACACCAGAGAGTCCATGCAGGCCTTTTGCGTTGGCCAGTACATGGAGGTACCAAGTAAACCCATATACAAATGAATTATTCCTCTGATCGGTATTGTTTATAGTAAATATTTTGGTATTTTGTCATTTGCAGCCTAACCAGGAGACAGTCACAACCCCAGATCTCAGCAGTCTTTCCTCCCCGCTCATCGATACAGAGAGAAACCTGGGTCTGTTACTAGGTCTTCACGCCTCCTATCTGGCCAAGAGCACCCCTCTGTCCCCAATGGAAATCGAATGTGCCAGTGGGTTCAATATCTAGAAAAACAAATCTATGTGCAGTCGTCCAAAAGCTTTTCATTTGACATTTTTTTCCCAATAGTTGCAATTAAAAAAAAAAAAAAATCTCCTTTCACAGCCTGGCTTCAGTCATCTATATTCTCTGGAGGCCTGCAGACCAGTCAGATCCACTACAACTACAATGAGGAGAAAGATGAAGACCACTGCAGCTCCCTTGGGACAACTACCCCAGACAAAGCCAAATTATACGCTCGGAGAATAACGCTCAGTGACCACGCACAGCCCTTCCTGCAGGCTATTGCTGACAATAACACTCAGGACCACTCTGTGAAGGTGCAAGCATGACAAAATAGATATGGTTTTGCTATAAATTTATTTTAATTTTTCTATAAAAACACAGTACTATCCAATTTAGACAAAAGAACAAGTTGAAAAGTCTAATAATGTCCTATGACAGTGCTTGATTGTATGTGATAGTGTTTATGTGAATTGGGTGAAATCCATTTTTCCAGCCCTATACAAATAAACCCAAAAGCTAATTTCAGCTCTGATGACTAATACACAAACTAATGCATTCATGTTTTGTTTGTGTTTGTTCCATTATAGGACTTCCTCTGCCAAATAGAGCGTTGCTGTAAGCAGTACCATCTTATTACACCCATCACCTTCCCCCCGGAGCACCCAGTGGAGGAAGTTGGCCGCCTGCTGCTCTGCTGCCTGCTCAAGCATCAAGACCTTGGTAACATAGCAACCAGTCCTAGAAAGGCTGTACGAGGAGGAATTAAAAGCTACATTTGGCCTACATCAGCTCTGAAATGGATTGTTCCCCTTTTGTTATTATTGTAGAACCCACACTAGAGAGTAATTGGGCAGATTTTGGGTCCAATTCACCCCTTCAGAAAATTGAGAAGGGTGTTGGGTATTCAAGGCTTGTAGTTATCAATCATCTGTTCAAACTATCATGTAGTGTGAGAGCTTCATGCATGAAATCTGAATGTCACTGACATGTTGCTATTAAGAGAAACTATGAATTAAATTATACAAATAAGGTGACGAGAGCAAGCTGATCATGGAGCACCACCAAACACACTTTACTTTAGAACTGTAGCATGCAGTTTCATGGTTTGAGACTTGTCACTACTCGGTCCGTACAAAGTTTTCTAAAAGATAATAGGACATTTCTTGGATTTAAACAGTATGTCATCTTAGTATAGCTAATTAGAGATTAGCAGAATAATTGGCTCATTTAATATGTGCTATTAGGACATTTCATAAACTATTGCAATGAACAGATTTTGGCTTTGATAGTGTTCACTAGCTACTGGGATTATTAACTCAGAGAAAATGTCCCCCCAAAAACTATATATTTATACATATTGTACACACACACACACATAAATATTATGAATTCTTGATTTTTATTACAAAAATATTTTATAAACATGTTATGTTCCGTTATATTATATCTCTTCATGCACTTGCACAGTTTCTTGTAAAAACAGATAAATAATCTGATCTCTATCTTTCTAGAGCAGTTTAGGCTGAACTCTGGTTTCTGTGTCACAGGTCACGTCGCTCTCTCACTTGTCAGTCAATGTGCCTTGGGTGTGGACCAGGGGAAGCAGAGGTCCCTCCCCAAATCTGTGATTGACGTGTGCCGCATGGTCTACCAGGCAAAATGTTCTTTAATTAAGGTAAGATTTCTGCTTGTACCGTGTACACTGCAATAAGTCGGCATCATGAGAAAAATACAGATGAAGTTTTTCAACTTCTGTTGACACTATGGTTTTGTCCCACTTGTTTTAGACCCATCAAGAACAAGGTCGCTCCTATAAGGAGGTGTGTGCCCCTGTTATTGAACGTCTTCGCTTCCTTTTTAATGAGCTGCGTCCTGCTGTAAGCAATGACCTGTCCATAGTTTCCAAACTGAAGCTGCTGAGCTCTCAGCCACGCTGGAGAAGAATCACCCAAAAACTCATCAGGGACCGCAGGAAAAAAAGAGGTGGAGTTTTAAGCGTTTAGTATCTAGTGAAACTCACAACATGAAGAGTCTTTGTGTTTTGTTTGTATATTACCAGTTTTCTAAATTAAACATACTCCTGTCTTTAGTGCCTAAGAAGTCAGAGTCTGCTGACATTGAAGAGCCAAAGCTGGAGAATGAAGGGACCAATGAAGAGGAGCTTAACGTCAACATTAGTGCCCCACCTGCTGATAGGAAGTCACCTACTACCAAGCCATCCAAGGTAATACAACAGGGTTGAAAGCAATAGTTTTTAGTACAGTCTATCAATTACATTGATATCTACTGAGGTTAGCAGAGTAATCAGTAAATTTTCAAGTGCAGTGAACGGATCATAGCAACGACATTGTTTGTACAGTTTGAAAGTCCTGTGGATTCATTCCATTACAGCAGGACAAGTGGCAGCCCCTCCTCAACACTGTGACCAGTGTCCAGAAGTACAGGTGGCTTAAACACAGTGTCCAGGGTGCCTTTTCTCAGTCGAGCCTCATGGCCACCATTGTGGAGTTTGCACTGAAAGAAGAACCACTGGATGTGGAGAAGATGAGGAAGTGTCTTCTTAAACAGGTGATTGTAAAGCACAGTCATCACTGGCTTCATTTAGTAAGAAGTGTAATTAAATTTAGTTAAGTAAAAAATTTTGTAATAAAGTTTTCTGTGAGTCTCTGTAAACAATATTTACCTTATTTTGCAATAGCTGGAGAGGGCAGAGGTGAGGCTAGAGGGGATCGACACAATGCTGAAGTTGGCCTCCAAAAGCTTCCTACTGCCTTCTGTGCAATATGCCATGCTCTGTGGCTGGCAGAGAGTCATACCAGAAGGGACCAACATTGGGTATGTTAATTTATAGACTGTACTGTATGTTAAAGAATGAAATTTCCCTTGATGGGAACAATGGGCACAATTGTAACCATTTATGTGATGCAGTGAGTGTGTGTAAAGAGAATAAACTTGTGGTCCTGAGCCTCCTAATATTTCTCCTTCACAGTGAGCCCCTGTCTGACTGCCTGAAGGATGTGGATCTGATCCCTCCCTTCAACCGCATGCTTTTGGAGGTGACATTCGGCAAGTTGTATTCCTGGGCGATCCAGAATGTTCGCAACATCCTGCTTGAAGCCAGTGCCCGCTTCAAGGAGCTTGGTAAGTGGCTTCATATTGGCATAATAGGGATGTAAGGGTTTTTGAAATCCATGGTGCAGTTCAGACCTTGGTATTTAAGCCATGAATAAAGACTGCATACAGTATTACCTAAGAGTAAGTAGATGAAGGATAAAAGGTAAAGAAGTAAATGCATAAACACCACAGCACAGCCAGTAACTAAACAAAGTAAAGGCAAATGAGCAAACTAATCTGTTGATATATTTGTCATATACCAGGTGTGCAGCCTGTTCCTTTGCAGACCATCACCAATGAAAACCCAGCAGGACCAAGCCTTGGCACCATTCCACAAGCTCGCTTCCTTCTGGCAATGATCCACATGCTGTCCCTCAAACATGGGGCGAACAGCCTCAGTCTCCTACTGAATTCTGGCGTACTGGCCCTCACACAGAGTGTCCTCAGGCTCATAGGTGAGACCTGCTCAGTCAAGTATCCAACAGTTGACCAATCAGAATAGAGAAACCTGCTGCATGTTTATCAGTGAAGGTGTTTAATTTCATTTCTACTGTTGTATCCAGGACCGAGCACAGACAGCAATGAAGAGGACTTGAGCTTATGTGCACATGGAGGTTCAGCCACAGTACTGGAGGAGTCCAGAAAGGAGGCTGCCCCTGCCCCTCTTCCTGCATCTGGCCCAGAGCTGGCAGCCATGATGAAAATAGGAACCAGGGTGATGAGGGGGGTTGACTGGAAATGGGGAGATCAGGTACAGAAACCTAGTAAACTGTTATAATATCAGATGATGTATTGGTGGGTTGTAATCCTCAACTTTATGATCCTGTTTACATTTTTTCCAGGATGGTCCATCACCAGGTCTTGGTAGGGTCATTGGAGAACTGGGTGAAGATGGTTGGATCAGGGTACAGTGGGATACCAGCAGTACCAATTCCTACAGAATGGGTAAAGAGGGCAAGTATGACCTTAAACTTGCAGAGCCACCACCAGCTGCCCAGCCCCCCACCGAGGACTCAGATACAGAGGATGATACAGGTCAGTAAAGTGTATGATGTCAGTAAATTTAGTACTGTTCTAAGTTAAAAGTGATGTTCAGTGATGCACACTGTTTTGTTTTTGTTTCAGAAGGTGAGCTGATTGAAAAGAGCAGTCATCCAACTGCTATGATGCTGACTAGTACAGTGAACCTACTGAAGACACTGTCGCTGACAGCTGGGATCTATGCCGAGGTTTTACAGACAGATGCGACACGGACCCTGTGTGGGCTTCTGAGGATGCTCGTGGAAAGTGGAGCTAATGACAAATCAGGTAGATAAAAAGGCACATTTTTTATTTATGCATTCAATTATACAGATCTAGTTTGAGTATAACAGGGTAACAAGTAGAATTTGATTGTAACATGCCCTATCTTGGATGGCAGGATGTCACTCTCACAGACTCGTCTCTCGGGAGCAGCACAGGAACTGGTGTACACTGGGCTTTATACGTAGCATTGCTCTCATGCCTCAGATGTGTAGCACACTCAGCACCTCTGCATGGATTAGCCTCCTCATCCGAATTGTTGAAGGGCACCAGTCATTTAATGCAATTACACTACAAAGACAGGTATGTTACTTTTATGGTATTTTCCACACTTTGTAAATGATGCAATTTCTCATGGAGATTTTTCATGTGAAAGAACCTTGAAAAAACAAATTTGGGTCACAGAAGCTTTAAAAAGTAAATTTCAAATAGGTTTTCCTCATGTACTTAAATTCTTAACATTTTTAGAACTTCAACTTTCAAGGCTTTGAAGTTCATTAATTTTCACGAAAAGGTTGTTGATGTTGCAGCTAAAATACAAAACAAAACCATCATGGATCTAAAAAACATTAATGTAAACTGCAGCCTGGTCACAATATATTGGAACACATCAATGTGATATGTGATATCTGGTAGGGAACAATGGATTTAAAGCAAGTATAGCAACACTGAAGCTTACTGTAATGAATATTGTGGCTATAAAGGCATGTGTCGTATGGAGTTAGAATAACAAAAAAATCAATGGCAAACTCAGATTTTCCTTTTTTACTTGCAGAAATGTTAAATAGTATTAGTAATAGTCTCAGATCAGTCTTGAACCCACACAAAGCTTTATTACAAATTCTGTATTAAGGGTTTTTTTTTTTATCACAATAGAAATAGTTGTTTCAATAATGTGTAATTTTTGAAGTGTTTTAATAAGTCTATGGACCAAAAACCTAAAGACAAATATACTTTTGGAGATCTCACATGATGATTATAGAGGTCATTTATTTGTTGTAGTATCATAGAGAACGTGTTGTAACGTTCTTACTTTGCACACCCTCTCTTTGTCCAGATTCTGGCATTACGTCTCCTTCAGGCAGTCCTACCCTCATGGGATAAGATGGAGCGTTCTCAGGACATGAAGTTTCTGGTGGAAAAGTTGTTCAGCTTCTTAGGTAGCCTACTGAGCACCTGCTCCTCAGATTTGCCGCTTCTCAGAGGTAAAGTCATGACTGCACTCTGATTTAAGGTGGAAAATGAATGCTCTCTGTAATATGGACTTACAAATGACTCCTCTCTCAACAGAGGGCTCTCTGCGAAGGAGGAAGTCCCGCCCTCAGGCATCTCTTACAGCCACACACAGCAGCACACTCGCTGAAGAGATTGTAGCCGTTTTACGCACTTTGCATTCTCTAAACCAGTGGAACAGCCTTATAAATGATTATATCAACACTCAGCTGAGTGCCATTGGAGATGTGATGGCAGGCTGCCAGTCTGAAGCAGTAAGGGCTGTTTCCATCTTGGCTGCAATAATTGTTCATGTGTGTCTTTCTCTTATCATGCATTATGATTGTGTCTTTCTGTGTTCCAGTGTTTTCTGGAGGAGTATTTTCCTGAATCGGAAGGCCCCAGAGTAGGCAGTCTGATGGCTGTACTTGCAGTCATTGGAGGGATTGATGGGCGCCTCAGGTTAGGAGGTCAGGTTGTTCACGAGGAGTACGGAGAGGGAACAGTCACACGCATCACCCCTAAAGGCCGCATCACTGTCCAGTTTCATGACATGAGGACATGTAGAGTTTGCTTGCTTAGTCATCTGAAACCGGTATGAAAGTTTTTAGATGCACATATGTTACAAATACCATCTGTTATCAGCTCTGATGATGTTATTGTGTTTTTTGTTTTTTTTTTTCATTTCAGCTACCAGCAGTGTCCTTCAGTGTACAGAATCTGCCCTTCACTGAGCCCATGTTAGCAGTTTGGGCTCAGCTGGTCAGCCTTGCTGGAAGCAAGCTTGAAAAACAACGCATGAAGAAGTCCTTAAGTCGAGGGCTTACAGGTACACAAATTACTAGAAACTAAAACGCAATACTGTATGCAGTATAGTAAATACAATATGTAGCTATTAAACAGGATCACATATTTATCACAGTTGAATACTGAACTATCATACTCTGATGGCACTGACTGCATGGCATAAAAAGATGTTTAGGGTATCCAAATGTCCAATAATTGCCTAAAGGTAAACGAGCTGGAAATTTAAAATGTTTTGTTACATTTTATGAACACATTTCCAGTTTGTTTACCTTGAGACCACAGTCTGATTTATTAACAGTTTCATTATGAACTAAAACCATATTTACAAAAGTATGGATGGTGAAAATTTTAAAATGGCAACCACCCTAGTATTAAATTATTCAAACACACACACACACACACACACACACACAGGCAGAATAAACTGTCAGCACATCCTGCTTCATGCCTAATAAAATGCACTTGGCTGTTAGGAATCATCCTAATGTCTGCTTAAGTGCGCTGACAGTGTGCACGACTTTGTTCTGAGGATAAATGATAGATCTGGTCCAGGGGATTTAATCAGACTGTCTGTGTTCCCAGCTGACCAGGTGGACATCCATTTGCTGCGGTGCCAGCAGCTGAGGCTGTACATTTTAAAAGCAGGACGGGCTCTGCTCTCTCACCAGGACAAACTCAGACAGATCCTCTCACAGCAGGCTGTTGTAGACATTGGACCAAATCCCAGTGGTAAGAGTTCACCCAGGAAAATCTACAGTATCCAGGAGTCACATAATCCAGTACACATGTATGAACATGTAACCATTTCAGCCTTCAGTCAACGTTACAGCATCATGTAAAACAGCCAAATGAAAAGAAAGGGAATGTTAAAAGTGATATCAATCAATATCTAAGGTGTGTATTGACTGATTTTGTGTTGTCAGCTTATGCAGTGGTTATTAGGCAGAAAACACTGAACCTTAAAAGTAACCCACAGTAACCTTTGAACTGCACAGTCATTTGAATGCACAGAGAAATGGTACAAATCCAGCCTGTCCAACTTGAAATGAAAACATACCCTTTGTTTTTTGTTCTACATGAACAGGCTCATTTGTATATCAAGCAGGAAAATGGAATCCAATCAGAAATAGTCATTCAGAAAACATCTGGCAAAGCTCTTTTAATGCCAGGTGCGAACAGACCTACTTGTGTTCGGCTGATATTTTCATGCAGGTTTCCAGAATATACTTTCTGAGGATTTGATGTTCAAGTGAAAATTACCTAAAAAAATGTCTTGTAAATTTCAGTCATAGCTTATAAAAGTAAGTGTAATCATGTGTAGGCCTCAAAACAAAAGGAATAATTAAATAGACTGCAGGCTCTGACCATGGCTTTGTACAGAATAACTTGCAAAATAAATTGGCTTTTGTCAAACAAATTAAATGTGTTCAAATAAAAAGGGCTACATGTGCATTAATTACTTCAAAATGATATCCAAGATGTATGGCAGTATTAATTAATCACTTAAAGGTTTGATGTATTTTTTCTTTGATTAATAAAAACCTGGAAGCATTCAAATACTTTTTTGGACATTAAGGAATATCTTTATCTATGTTAAGACATTTTATACAAAGTCATTATTAGTTCTAGAGCAGTACATCTCCTATCCTTCTGCTAATCTTGGCCTTTGTTTAGAAACCTCAGTACCCTCAGTGTGAACTGGCTGGATGTTTGGTTATAATGAGGTGTTTTCATACAGTTAGTGCAGATTGTCTGATACAGGTCAGTAGCCTTTGTGTAGGAAGACTATCGTTAAAGCATCTGATTAAACAGTCTGCTTACCTGGCGCAATGCAGAGGTTTTCACAAGATTTAATGTGGGTGGATGTAAGCTAAATAGCTTTGATTTGCTGATTGTGTAAAACATTTTTGCAGAGGATCCAGTAGTTTCGTCTCCTGATGTGGGCGACTTGTCTCCTGAGGGCCCTCTTCCTCCACTGATCCTCCTTCAGCAGCTGCTGTCTGCTGCCACTCAACCTTCACCCATCAAAGCCATTTTTGACAGACAAGAGATGGAGGTGAGTCCAGAGGCCTTCTTTAACTGAGCAATGCCAGCAATGATGTGTATATATTAAGAGTAACTGGTTGGTATTTGATATGACCTCATCTCTGTATTTTTTCCTCTGTAATTGTGTGTGTGCAGGCAGCAGCTCTGGCTGTGTGTCAGTACCTGGCTGTGGAATCTACACACCCTTCGTCCCCTCTTTTTGAGGAAAGCAGCTCCAGCGAGGCAACCACACCTGTCACCATCCAACACATTAGACCACCCAAACAGAAGAAACAGAAAAGCTCTCCTGTACCTCCCTTACCCATTGTGCTCCAGCTCATGGAGATGGGTTTCCCACGGAAAAACATTGAATTTGCCCTGAAGTCATTGTCTGGAACTACAGGCAGTGCCTCTGGTGTACCAGGTACAATGTCTTATGGCATAAAAAGTGCTTGTTCCATTTTCATCCTTTTAAATTAATTGTTACCTTATCTAAAACTATGTAGCTTACACTGCTTGATGTTTGCCTGAATTTGTTACAGCAGGCAGGGATATTCTTTTGAGTGTATAACTGAATGTGTTCTTCAGGTGTCGAGGCTTTGGTGAGCTGGCTGCTGGACCACCCAGACATTCATGTCACTGAGCTGTCAGATGCTGATACTGTGTCCGATGAATACTCAGATGAAGAGGTGCTGGAGGAGCTGGAGGAGGCAGAGCCTACCTTCCCTGTGGTATGCTATTTACTCTTATTCTTTAGTCACTGCTCTCTTGGTGTGACAAATTTTGTGTGTTGCAGTAATTACTAACAACTCAATATCTATTATGGCTTGTCTGTTCTACTAGCCTCCAGGGGCAGTGGTGACTGAAAGCCAGACATTTAAGAAGAGGTCTGACTTTCAAAGCAATGATGATTATGCCGTCTACGTTAGAGAGAACATCCAGGTAAGAGCTGTAAAGGACTGTGGCCACCGCAGAGCATGACATACAGTGAATCTAACAGATCACTGACTTGTTTTGCAGGTTGGGATGATGGTGAAGTGTTGTAGAACGTATGAGGAAGTGTATGACGGCGATGTTGGTAAAGTGATTAAGCTGGACAGAGATGGACTTCATGACTTGAATGTACAGTGTGACTGGCAGCAGAAGGGAGGAACATACTGGGTCCGCTACATCCACATTGAACTGCTTGGTAAATGTTCAGCTTGTTATTGATATTGTGTCAGTAATCATAAACACTGTGCTTTTCAAGATTCAAGAATGTTTATTGTCATTATGTGCACATATTGACATTTTGCTTATAGGTATCTCTCGGCTAGATTAAAAAAACAAACAAAAAAGAAACACTCTAGAATTCGTACATTGGTATAAAAACACTAAAGAATATGTATATCAAGACTATGTATAGAAAAGAAGTACAAAAACACAGTATGTACAGTGCATTAAAGACTGGTGTAAAGCACTTTGGGTGCCTTGAAAAGCACTATAGAAATCTAATCCATCATTATTTATATTGCAATTAAACAGTATGCTTTCATTTTTATTCTTATTATTTCTTATTGAAATTTTCCAGGATTCCCACCACAAAGTTCTCCTTCACACATAAAGATTGGGGACAAAGTGAGAGTAAAACCCACAGTCACCACACCAAAGTACAAGTGGGGTTCAGTAACCCACAGGAGTGTAGGAGTTGTAAAAGGTAAGCACTTTTTTGAGATCTTTAAAAGAAGTGAGGTTGCATAGACACTCCTTACCCCCATCACCAAGAACCTAATCAAAGTGAATCTTTAAAATAATAAAAATAATAAAAAAAAAAAGGTCAAAATAATTAGTTACTTTTGAATCTAATATTCTTTGTCGAAATACTGACTTTGTGTCTCAAAACATTTGGTTACTTTCTTCAAACAATTTCTTCATTTTCTAAAAAAAACAAAACATCCTAAAGTAGCCAATTACTTAATTTGAAGTCACACGTGCTCTCATTATTTGCATTTAAAGAATGTCTCTTTCCTTGATGCTCTATCCTGAATCCGTGATTTTCTTTACTAATGGAGTCAAATTATTTATTTTAGCTTTCAGTGCCAATGGAAAGGATGTGATTGTAGACTTCCCACAGCAGTCCCACTGGACTGGCTTGTTGTCTGAGATGGAACTGGTGCCCAGTGTCCACCCTGGAGTCAGGTCGGGATATGTCAAGAATTTCTGCTGCATTATCTTCAACTATTAATCTCCAACATGTACTAGAATAGCAGACTGCTTGTGTTGTGTGCAGGTGTGATGGCTGCCAGATGTTCCCTATAAACGGCCCTCGGTTTAAATGCAGAAATTGCGATGATTTCGACTTCTGTGAAAACTGTTTCAAGACCCGCAAACATAACACCAGACATTCCTTCGGCAGAATCAATGAGCCCGGTTAGTCACATGCTTATTCAGGTAAACACAATGTTTGTGTGAGCACGATCATCTAAACTTATTCTTCATCTTCTCTACAATTAGGTCAGTCTCCAGCATTCTGCGGTCGCTCAGGAAAACAGCTTAAAAAGCATCACAGCAGCCAACGTGGAATGCTGATCGATGATTGGTCTCGCGCTGTCAAGAGTCTCAATGTCTCATCATCAGTTAACCAGGCCTCACGCCTCATTGACTGCAGTGATCAGTGCTGGCAGTCGTCTGGTTCACAGGGAAAGGTAGGAGATTGAATTGTATACTCCTAACAGCCAGTATGATGGTCAAATTTGTTTCACTTTCCTCAAACCACTGACCTCCTTTGCCATCTTTTTTTGTTCTCTTTTCTGCAGCACTGGATTCGTCTTGAGCTTTTCCCAGATGTTCTTGTGCACAGGCTGAAGATGATTGTGGACCCCGCAGACAGCAGCTACATGCCCTCACTAGTGGTGGTGTCAGGTAATTTATGCTGTTTTTCTTCCTTGTTGGACTTAAAATTGTGAGCTGGCAATTGTAGCTTGACATATAATTCTGTTTTCACATAAGTCACATTATTTAATGTTTTGTATCCAGGTGGAAGCTCTTTGAACAACTTGATTGAACTGAAGACGATCAACATCAATCCCACAGACACTACTGTGCTTCTCCTTAGTGACTGCACTGAGGTCAGTTGAAATGGATTTGATCATTGTTTGAGCAAAAACAATGTTTCCTTAAATGCCAAGTTTTGTAATTTGCTTTATGCCTTTTCTTCAGTATCACAGATATATTGAGATTGCAATCAAGCAGTGTCGTAGCTCTGGTATAGACTGCAAGATTCACGGTCTTGGAATCGTGGGCCGTATAAGAGCAGAGGATGAAGACCTGGCTACAGTTCCGTTCCTGGCATCTGACAATGAAGAAGAAGATGATGATAAAACTGCCACTGGGAGGTAAAAAAAAGTCAATAAGCACAGAAATATGTGAAACGTGTCTTGTTTGTTTACCCATTTTTAAAAATCCAATATCCACTTTCTCATTCTGACTGTCGGTCTGTTTGGACAATAGTCTCGCTCGGAAAAAGTCATCAGGATTGGAGTCTGCAGCTACCATCAGGACCAAAGTGTTCGTCTGGGGTCTGAATGACAAGGACCAACTAGGAGGACTCAAGGGGTCCAAGGTGCTGTCTGTTTTAAAGTCTAATGAAATAAGTGAAATTAAAGGATGATTTGTATTTAAATTAAAGATCACAGAGAAATACCTTTGATAGAAAAAGTGTCATTTACAGTATTAGAAATGAGAATAGCAATCCAAGAACGAGCTAAATGTAATAGAATGTGGATGTATTATTTAATCCAATTTAAAGTCTTTACGTCATCTCTGCGCTACATTTTCTAATCAGTGTTGTTTGTATTTTCAGATCAAGGTGCCTTCCTTCTCCGAAACTCTCTCTGCACTTAATGTAGTGCAAGTGGCTGGTGGTTCCAAAAGCCTCTTTGCAGGTGAGCAACATCCCCAGCATTAATGTATCTAAGATACATGTACCGTATGGCATATATGTAACCACTTTTCTGTTGTTGCAGTAACTGTTGAGGGGAAGATTTACGCGTGTGGGGAAGCTACAAATGGTAGGTTAGGTCTGGGCCTGTCTAGTGGAACCATCCCCATTCCCCGTCAGATCACTGCCCTCAGTAACTATGTGGTGAAGAAAGTTGCTGTGCATTCTGGAGGACGCCATGCAATGGCCTTGACTGTGGATGGGAAGGTCTTTTCCTGGGGTGAAGGAGATGATGGCAAACTGGGACACTTTAGCAGAATGTATGCATTTAAAAGATCGTATCTATGTAAAAAAAAAAAAAAAAATTGTTAAAATACAGCTATCTTCAATTATTTATTTATTAATAATTTTCCTTCAGGAACTGTGACAAGCCTCGCCTAATTGAGGCCCTGAAGACAAAACGTATCCGTGACATTGCCTGTGGCAGCTCTCACAGTGCAGCCATTACCTCCAGTGGGGAGCTGTACAGCTGGGGTTTGGGGGAGTATGGCCGCCTCGGACATGGTGACAACACTACTCAACTTAGGCCTAAACTGGTAGGTCATTAGTTCTTTCTTGATGATTACTTAATGAATGGATGTTTGTAATACTGTAGTTTTACCTTTATACTTGGAGAAATACTAAACAGACACAGGCTCTTAATTTGTTGTTGTAAAAATTTAATTCCTCCTAAAATAATGATTGCCAAAGGACATCAGTGTTGAATTGGTTTGATGGTTTGATACTTTAATACCAAGTCATAATATTGTAATTTTTAGTTGTTAAACCTAAGTCTGCTTTGCTGTCTTTGTCTTCCAGGTGAAAGTGCTTCTGGGACATCGTGTTATCCAGGTGGCTTGTGGGAGCAGGGATGCTCAAACACTAGCTCTCACAGATGAAGGTATTTGTTTTGGTCCTACATGTCGAGTACATGAAAAATACTGTTTATGAAAAAGATTTGTATTTAGCCTTCTTCAGTGATCTATGTGCACTCAGATTTTTTGTTTTTCATTGTTCAGGATTGGTGTTTTCCTGGGGCGATGGGGATTTTGGTAAACTCGGCCGTGGAGGAAGTGAAGGCTGCAACATCCCACAGAACATAGAGAGACTCAATGGCCAGGGTGTCTGTCAGATTGAGTGTGGGGCTCAGTTTTCACTGGCTCTCACCAAATCTGGAGTGGTGTGGACATGGTAAGTGTGACAAATGATACAATGAATTATGGCGCTTTTCCACTACATGGTACTGGCTCTACTCTACTCGGTATTCCTGTGGTGCTTTTCCACTTACATGGGAGCATCTCGTCTCAGCTCGACTTGTTACTCCGACACGTTGCATTACTTCCATGTCGTCTGATCGGAGAGTTGCCGAAAACTCGCTTTTGCATATTTTCTTGTCTGGATTTTTATGTCCGCCACCAAAGACTGAATCTACGTGACCGTCTATGGTGTAGTTTTCACCATGTCATTATGTGGTTTAATGTTTCACTATTTACTGTCTACTTCCACGTCTGATTTTTGTAAATCGCGGGTCACAGAGAAAACTGTCTGACCAATCAGTGTCTGCAGTGTCATGACATCATGTTTTGGTATCTGTTCCAGTATTTTAGAACTTCGACTGAGGTGGTACTAAAAAACTAGTATCGGATCCCAGATTCCAGGGTCCTTTTTCGCAATGGAAAAGCAAAAGAGCCGAGTAGAGTCAAGTAGAGTAGAGCCGGTACCATGTTGTGGAAAAGCGCCATTAGAGTACAACAGTCATTTGGACCTTCTGAGAATTTTTGTGTGTAAACAGGGGCAAAGGTGACTACTTCCGGTTAGGCCATGGAACTGATGTCCACGTGCGGAAGCCCCAGATGGTGGAGGGCCTAAGAGGCAAAAAGATTGTCCATGTTGCTGTTGGAGCGTTGCACTGTCTGGCAGTCACAGAAACAGGACAGGTTTGCACTGACCTCAACACACCAGAGCACTCATTTACCACTATTGTACTGCTCCAGATGTGTTAAATTCTACATTTGTAAGAGCTTATGTGTTGGCACTCTAGTTCCCCATGAACCTATGACTTTTATTCACCTTACATCACCTTATTTCATCTTGAATAATGTTTACTCCCAAAACAAACTGCATACAGCTGACTGATAGGGCCAGAATCTCTACCCTGATATTGATAATTTTATATTTATGTTTTAGATACATTTTATAAAATTACCAAAGGGAAAGGCTTGAAACTTACTCATTAGTCTGTTAAAGCTATTATAGAAGATGAATAGAATACACTTGTCAGCTACTATTTCTCCTTTTTAGAATTGACCCCCCCTCCATTTATTTACTGTATATTAATGGATGTATATTCATTTATATTAATGACAATGTCTATTAATGAACATCTACAACAATTGCAGCTGTAAATAAGCCAGATTGTAGCATCAGTACTAATTTCTATCTGTAGTCCCCAGGCAGGTAACAAGAATGACAGTTAACAAAAGACAAAACATCATAAAAACAAACAAAACAACACTGTGAGAACCATCTATTCTGTGTCCTGTTCACTCTCCAGCATTTTTATGTGTTTCCTTTATTCGTAGTTTATTATCTTCATCTATGCCTTCTAGGACGAGCTAATTAGTCATCTTACTGACCAATTTCTATGAATAATGGGATTTGTAACGCGATAAACTAAAAGACAGACAAAAATTTTGAAATAAGTACATCATTGGTGTTTGGAGTGTTGTTACAACAACTCTAGAAGAGTAAGAGAACATATGTGATATCTTTTTAATTATTCAAAGTTTTCTTGAATTATAGGCAACACATATGGGTAAAATGGTGTTTGTTGCTGTTTCAGGTCTATGCTTGGGGTGACAACGACCACGGGCAGCAGGGGAATGGCACAACCACAGTTAACAGGAAGCCCACTCTGGTTCAGGGTCTGGAGGGGCAGAAAATCACTCGAGTGGCCTGTGGCTCCTCCCACAGTGTGGCATGGACCACTGTTGATGTGACCACACCTTCAGTTCACGAGCCTGTCCTTTTTCAGACGGCAAGGGACTCACTGGGAGCATCATATCTGGGTAATTCTTTGTTTACAGCCTAAAAATGTTTTTTTTTTTTTTTTTTTTAACCCAATAGAAGAGATGAATACTGTTATCTGTTGGAACTCCATCCACATATGTATTCATTCTCATAAAACACTGAAAAATCAATTTTACAAGTGGCAGAAACATTAACTTTTCCTCCCTGTAGATGGCAGACAAGACCATGGCTATATTTTTAGGTCTGCAGGTTTGGCTCTTAATAACATTATCATTGACAAGGTGCCTCCTTGTTATTTTCTATAGGTGTGCAGTCAGACAGTGACTCTTCTGCAGTAAGCAATAAGATGAATGGGCAGAACAGTGCGAAGCCTAATCGACCCTCGCTTGCCAAAATTCTACTCAGTCTGGATGGAAACTTGGCCAAACAGCAGGCCCTGTCACATGTGCTGTCAGCTCTGCAGATCATGTATGCAAGGTATGTTGACCAGCAGGGTAAGGGTAAGGGCACATCAGGCAGGCACTCACATTTGTTTACATGTAAAGTAGCTGCAAAGATTCATAACAGTCAGTCAAATGTTTAGAATCAAGAATCAAGAAGATTTATTTGTCACATGACATCACAGGCAATGACAGTGAAATGAAGGTGCGGTAGCTCACAATTGTGCAAAGTATCTATAGGAAACATTATAAAGACATAACATAAAAGAGTGATCATTGTTGTTCTAACCTTTACCGGGTAGAGACCAGGGTTTCCATCAGCCACTAATGACATGTTTTTTTTTTAGTTGTATTAAAACACGGTGACTTGAAAACATAAGCTTGAAATGTCACTGCTCACTTTAGTCATGAAATGATAAATGAATCAGTAGCCGCTCATATTGTTCTGAAGATGACAATAATCCCAAATTAACTTGGGCCATAATAGCATCCCAATCTGAAGTAAGTAATTTCCCAAATGGAGATTTTCATTTTTAAAACATGTTATTGGGGGAAGGAATACAGCACTTTCAGAACATGTGTCTTAGTTGGTGTTAATACTACAGTTGTCTCCTGATGACGTTAAACAAGAGGCTGTGTGTGTTGCAAAGATCCTTCCTAGTAGATTTTCTGCACAAAAGTTCACATTGCTAGGTGGAAGTAGAAACTGACCTACATTTTGACATTATGGAAGACTCAGTAAGTCTTCTGGATTTGCACAACACAGACCTTTCTATCTTTTTTCATTCCTTCTAGAAAGAGGTTGAAAGAATGAAGGAGGGAGGCTGCTTTTAGGAGACAAAAACCACTGTTTATAACCAGGATATGGATGGCTGCATTTAACAAGAATATTAGTGAAATATTCTGTTTAATTGCTCATTTAAATGGCCTATTAAGGATGGTATAGGAGTGTCAGAATAAGAACCAAAAACAGAATATTAATGTGTATATAAATATAGTAATTGGTGCTCGACACATGTGAATCTTAAGTGTAAACTATCAATTAACATGTCCCTTTAGATCGAACTCTCCTTTTCTTTGCCAAGTTTTAAACTAATTGTCTAAAAAATAACTCTGAAGTGAATACTAGATAAAATGTACACCGTTATTGAAATGCTGCTGTGTACTTTTATGTTTATCTGGTAAAAAATAAAAAAAATTCTTTCCAGACATCAGAACTCCTAGTAGAGGCTCAACACTCACCATGTTGAATGTTTAGCTCCAGTTCAAATGCTAATCGCTGCATTTACAAACAGATGAGTGTCCCGCTGCACCAGGACATAAAACAGGAGGAGATAAGAGTGTGACCTCTAAATAAAGTAATCTACTGACTGGTACAGGTAAATGTCATTAGTGGGTATTGCTGTTGACAGGATGTGTTGTGTGTTCCCCAGGGATGCAGTGGTTGGTGCTCTCATGCCAGCCAGCATGATTCTGCCAGCAGAATGTCCTTCCAGCTCACCCATTCCCCCATCAGACTCCTCTTCTTCATCCTGTGTGAGTGATGAAGAGGCTCCACCCATCCCTCCTGAAACTGAAGAGCGAGTCAGTCCTAATCCCTGGCAGGACAAGAAGACAGAGGTATGTAACACAAGAAGGACAAAAACTATATATATCACAGATCTGACTTGGAAACAGCTCTGCCTTATTTAATGTCAGTAACCCTTGTTCTCATCCCACTGTGTGGACCCGGTGTGAAATACTGGACTATGGAATGTAATTTTTACTCTCTTAATAACCAGGTGTCTAGATGCAGCCATCAGCAAAATATATTTGTGACCAAGTTGGAAACTCCAGATACTCTCATAGGGCTCTGATCATAATTTATTCTAACCACATTTTCCTCCATTTTCCTACTGGCTAATATAATGTTCGCTGACTTCACAGGAAAACTGCAAACTTTAAACTGGAAGATGAATAATTGTGCACTTCTAAAGCCTTTCTCATCTGAATTTAGGCACTAAAAATAAACTCATAAAAAGCACTTTAAAATGATGCTGCATTATTTTTACTGCGTAAGCCATACATTATTTATCTTCAACTCTACATTACAGCTTTAAAATTTCTTTTAGCAACTTTGCCTATGTTGTATATTTTATCGACTTAAGTCCATATATTATTTAAGTTTTTCAAACATGTTCAAATTCAGACTTTGTTTCATTTAGTGACTTTTACAGAGAGACAGGATAAAAGACCGATAAGAGACTCATTAGTAAAATATACAGTGTCACAGGATTATTCCATTATATATCAGTATTTTGGACTCACTTTATATTTCTTATTATCTGCAGGGTTGATTGTTGATTTATTGATATATTTTGCACTCTCTTAGACTATGATGTGTAGACCACCATGTTAATGTATAAAGTTGAGTACCACCTTAACTTTCCCTTAGATTAGTTAATCCATTTAATGTTAATATTTATCATGTGCTACTTTTTAAATTAAAATTAAATGACATAATATGGATGAGTAAGTACCTCATCTGTAAAAATGTTCATCAGCAGTAGTGGCAAGACCACCTCCCATGGTCCCATGTTACATCAAGTCATCAGTGTACTTCCATTTGTATTGTTTTGATTGTTCGACCCTCAGTGACTGAAGTTACATAACTGATCATCACACTGACATTGATGCAAATGTATATTTCATGGGAACATGTGCACAGCTGTAAATGGTATTTATAAATTTAAAAAAAAAAATGTGTCTCTATTTTGATTTTGCTCGTGTGCTTTGTTGTACTCCACTCTTGCTGCTGTAAGTTTCCTCTTGTGGCACTAATAAAGGAATATCTTATCTTATATCCGAAGTACAAAGCCCATCACTGCAAATTTATTTGATACGCTAGTTGCAAAAATAAATCCACAAAACTTGTGATAAAACCAATAAACATCACTTATTACTATCGTAATAAAAGATGGACATGTGACAATGCAAGTTTTCTAATGGGTATTAATTAATGTCAGACAAATGCACCAGTTTGAGGACATTCAGCTTTATGGACATGATCTGACTAGTGTTTGTATGTGAGCAGGTTCCTTCTTCTGAGGATGCTGTAACCCCGTCATCAGCTGTGACTCCATCTGGCCCCTCCTCACGTCCTTTCATCCCTGTCACCGATGACCCCGGTGCAGCCAGCATCATCGCTGAGACCATGACTAAAACCAAAGAGGTTAGTCCCTTAAATGACAATAATAATGAACCATTCAGTGCTTTAACATGTATCACCCAGCCTTTTCCATGTTCTGTTTTCAGGACTCTGAGAGCCAGAACAAAGTGGTTGGTCCCGAGCCTCAGTACCTGGATGAGTTCACGAGTCTGCTTGTACCCGATGATACACGAGTAATGGTGGACCTGCTCAAACTGGCAGTGTCATGTCGTTCAGGGGAGAAAGGCAAGGAGGTGCTGTCTGCTGTACTGTCTGGAATGGGTACAGCTTATCCACAGGTACTTTGTTTTTGATTACATGTGCGTCTATTGCTGCCTTTTAGGAACTTGACTTTTAACACATGTCATCTTGTTCAGGTTGCAGACATGCTGCTGGAGTTGTGCGTCACCGAGTTAGAGGATGTGGCCACAGACTCACAGAGTGGTCGTTTGTCCTCTCAGCCTGTTGTTGTAGAAAGCAGCCATCCATACACAGACGACACTTCCACTAGCGGCACTGTCAAGATCCCAGGTAAACAGAGAAAATATGTAAATCCTCAATTTCTTCTTTGTATTTAGAGTGAAGCACAGCTCATTTTGACTATTTTTGTAACTAGACGTTTTTATGTTGTCTTTGCAGGTGCTGAAGGTTTAAGGATAGAGTTTGATCGTCAGTGTTCCACTGAGAGACGCCATGACCCACTAACAATCATGGATGGAGCCAATAGGATCGTCTCTGTTAGATCAGGTAAGAAATGGAAGACTTTAAAGTTACAGTCCATCAAATACAAAGCTTCAGAAGTGAATGTAAGGTTGTGTGCACTTCAGGTCGGGAGTGGTCTGACTGGTCCAGTGAATTAAGGATCCCCGGAGATGAGCTCAAATGGAAATTCACCAGTGACGGCTCAGTAAACGGCTGGGGCTGGCGATTCACTGTGTATCCCATTATGCCTGCTGCTGGTGAGCTGCATTGAATTAATACAATAAAGTACAGAGATAAGACTTGTCTCCATATTGAAACTGAAAGTACTAATGTTCCATGTGACAGACAATGTTTTTTGTGGTGGTATCATTACAGCAAACACACGCTGAGTCTCTTTCAAATGTCTTTTTCAGGTCCCAAAGACTTACTGTCTGATCGCTGCATCTTGTCCTGCCCCTCCATGGACTTGGTTACCTGCCTCCTGGACTTCAGGCTCAACTTTGCCTCTAACAGAAGCATCGTTCCCCGTCTAGCAGCTTCTCTCGCAGCTTGTGCTCAGCTCAGTGCACTTGGTATGAAAATTAGACTCATCACAATAGCACTTCATTCAAATTTTAGTAATTTACATGTAGGTGATGTATATTGTTCAGTTTGTATTTCTTAACGGTTTGATTATATTTTATGTCATCCAGCTGCTGGACACAGAATGTGGGCTTTACAGAGGTTACGAAAGCTCCTGACCACAGAGTACGGTCAGTCCATCAACATCAACAGGCTGCTTGGTGACAGTGAAGGAGAGGCTCGTTCTGTGGTCAGTACAGCTGTGTATTATAACCAGTTTGTTTCACACAAATGTTACTTAAAAAAAAAAGGCATTTCATTGTCATTGGTGTCTTGTTCAGGTGTTGTACAAACATATACACTTTTGTTTTTACATTATTTCCATCCCTGTAGCTTCAGTTGTTATGCTTTTTGTAATGGTTTTGTTAGTAGCACAAAGGCTCCTTTTAGTACTGGTTTGGTTCACAAATTTAGTAATAATATTGAAATGTCTTAAATGCACTTTTTTTTTAAAGCTCTTTAAAACTGATTAGGTTATGAAGTTAATGTTTGCTTTAAAGTTACATTAAATATGTCTAGTAAACAACCTTAGAACATCAATTAGAACTATATCAACAATACCTACATCTGTCACGTAAAAGAAAAGCATCCATACTTGACCTGTTTCAAACCATGTCCCCTGATTCTGACTAAACCCTTCAAATATAGAAACCGCACGGTGTCTTATATTTCATGAGATCAATTGTTAGGTTTCATTAAGAGAAACCTTTTTGCTCACATTGAACCTGAAGTAGGTGTTAACTACATTCATAAAGGTCATAAAGAAGCCATTTCAAACAAAAATTTGTTGAAACCTGTTGTAAACTGAAGGCTTTACAAAAACTATTCTCTTAACTATTATTAGTTTTTAATTATTATTGTTTTTCATGACAGAGTTTCACTGGCAGTGCGCTCGCCGCTCTAGTTAAGGGACTACCAGAGGCTCTGCAAAGACAATATGAGTATGAAGACCCCATTGTGAGGGGAGGGAAGCAGCTGCTACATAGTCCATTTTTTAAGGTAAAGTTCTAATTATGTACTTACTTACATTTGGTGCTAACTGTGAAAATGTGATGCAGTATTAGATTCTGTTTTCTGTCACTGTTAATGGTTGGATTTCATTTAGGTGTTGGTTGCTCTTGCCTGTGATCTTGAGCTTGACACTTTACCCTGCTGTGCTGAGACCCATAAGTGGGCGTGGTTTCGTCGCTACTGCACTGCCTCTAGGGTGGCCGTGGCTCTAGACAAGAGAACCTCGCTACCAAGACCTTTCCTGGATGAGGTGTGTGTGCCAAGACGTGCTGTGTCAGCCTTGATTTTATTCTTTGACCTATTGTTAATCCATGTTTTCATCATTCTTATCCCTTTGAAGGTCACAAAGAAAATCCGTGAGCTTATGGCAGATCACGAGAGCATGAACGGCCTCCATGAGAGTCATGACCTGTTCAAGCGTGAGCATGATGAGCAGCTTGTACAGTGGATGAACCGGCGACCAGATGATTGGACCCTCTCTGCAGGAGGCAGTGGCACCATCTATGGCTGGGGTCACAATCACAGGGGTCAACTGGGGGGCATCGAGGGGGCAAAGGTTAAAGTGCCAACACCTACTGAAGCCCTGGCCACCTTGCGTCCGGTCCAGCTTATCGGAGGAGAGCAGACTCTGTTTGCTGTCACTGCTGATGGAAAGGTTTGTCAGTAACCTTCACCTTTCTTTCTGGTTGTTCTACTATTGAGTAATAATTTAACAAAGTATGAAACTATGTTTTTTTAAAAATCTCGGTTTGCAGCTATATGCAACAGGATATGGAGCTGGTGGGAGACTGGGCATCGGTGGCACAGAATCTGTATCCACCCCAACTCTGCTGGAGTCCATCCAACATGTCTTTATCAGGAAAGTGGCTGTGAACTCTGGAGGAAAGCACTGCTTGGCACTGTCCTCTGAGGGGGAAGTGTATTCATGGGGAGAGGCTGAAGATGGAAAACTAGGCCATGGGAACAGAAGGTCAGAAAATCCCAGACTTACTTTTCTGTTCATAACTCATATTGTCCTGAAATTCCCATGTTACAATAACAATTAAGAATGAGGACAGTGTAATGGCTTCAATAGTAACTATGATGCGTCCTGACTTCAGCCCATGCGATCGTCCCCGTGTCATTGAATCGCTGAGGGGTGTGGAAGTCGTGGATATTGCTGCCGGAGGGGCTCACAGTGCCTGCATTACTGCCAGTGGAGAACTCTTCACCTGGGGCAAGGGTCGCTATGGACGACTGGGCCACGGAGACAGTGAGGACCAGCTCAAACCCAAGCTGGTTAGTCAATACTCACATCTCACACAACTCGAAACAGGTGTTAAAGCAAACTCGTATTGAGTACTGCAAGAAAATATTGATATAAACGGTGTCACTAATGCCATAGTGGTCAGCACTTTCACCTCACAGCATGACAAAAGGTCCAGGGTTCGATTCCTGCACTGAGCAGTTGCTGGTGTTTGGGTTGAACAAAAGAGATGATCTTGGTTCCTATCAGACTGAACTCAATGAGAGGAAATAATACAAAGAAAACGAAAAAACATAACCTTGGTTCAGACTTTCAGTTTTGCAGGGTAGATTACAGTGCTGCTATTTGTCACCAGACATTCTACCTTCTGCTGCAGAACAACAAAAAGTATCAAGCTAGTATTAATTTATAATCTGACTTCATGTTTATCCTATTGCATGTTTCTATTTTTATACATAATTGGCCAAGTCCAACTATCCATCCTAGAGTTTCATTTGTATTCATTTAGTCAGATTTATGCATCAACATTAATATACGTAATGAAAACAAGTACCTTAATTGATTCATTTATTCACTTAAATTCTATTCCTTCTTTATTATAGTCACCAGGCTGCATGCATGTGAAGATTGTGATTTTTTTACACTATGACAGCTTAAAATTGAACTTTAGAAGCATCCATATATCACATTACTTACAGTATTGATATATTGAATAATAATCCCTTTTGTATGATTTATGTTCTTATAGTACATTCCTTCATTCCTTACTCTGGCAATGTTTCCCAGCCATAGTGATCTAAAACTGTCCTTTGTGTGTGTGTGTGTGTGTGTGTGTGTGTGTGTGTGTGTTTTTGCTTGAGTAATTTAATACTAGGGTGGTTGCTATTTTTAAATTTTCACCATCCATACTTGAATACTATACTATAATTGATACTTATGTTTTGTTTTTTTGTTTTTTTTTTGTTTTTGTTTTTTTTTAGGTGGATGCTCTACAGGGTCACAGGGTCATTGATGTAGCCTGTGGCAGTGGGGACGCCCAAACTCTGTGTCTAACAGATGATGACATGGTCTGGTCTTGGGGAGATGGGGACTACGGTAAATTGGGCCGGGGAGGCAGTGACGGCTGCAAAATACCCATGAAGGTAAGACAAATTACTCAGCTGTGTACACGTTAAGGTCAGCCAAGGCACCACATAATCCTGTATCTTAAAAGTACAAGTAAAGCAAAAGACTTCTGTTTTATTTATTTTTGCACAATTTGGCAATTTACACAGTTGTCAATAAAATGGCATCAAATGATCGTTTATTTATTAATGTGTTTAACCATGTCAGACTATATTATTCCCATATTTGTTATATCAGGTGAGACATTAAAAGTAATTAACAATTAAGTATTTGGTGTAGTATATGGGGGGGGGGGGGTGAGCTGGGAAATAAATCAAACAGAGAAGAATGACAATTCATCAAACAGTAAAACATCAAAAAGTAAAAATACTTTTTTTTCCTCCAACAAACTGTAATTAGCAGCAGCAACCTAGAACAATGATATTATACATTTTGGCCACAGATATTGGCCCCAATAACTAACTTGGTTACGGGGGTAAGTGTCACAAAATATTTTAAAAAAGTATAAATCAGTGGATGATATGACCAAACAATACTGAAGGACACCATGTGTTTTAAAGGAGGCATTTGTACCATGTGATATATCACAATGATAGATAGTCTCAGTCGTTTATAATGATTATTTGCAAACCAGTGATTGTTTCCCTCTTACTCGAACAAGTGAAGAATGAGCATTTGTACAGTCAGGTTTGTTTTCTTTTCTTTTTAGATTGACTCTCTCACCGGTCTTGGAGTGGTCAAAGTGGAGTGTGGATCACAGTTTTCTGTGGCTCTTACAAAGTCTGGTGCAGTGTACACGTGGTATGTTCTAGATCAGACCATAGTACAGGTTCTCTCATGGCTGTGAGTGCAGTCAACTTTTATAGATAAGGATTCGAGTAAGGTTTGAGTATGTTTTGTATCATCACAAGGGGGAAAGGGGACTACCATCGGTTGGGCCACGGCTCTGATGACCATGTTCGACGACCACGACAGGTTCAGGGACTTCAAGGCAAGAAGGTCATTGCCATTGCCACAGGGTCACTGCACTGTGTGTGCTGCACAGAGGATGGTAAGAAGAAGCATTTACAGCTACATTCACTGTTGTCAATCATGCTCCTCTTGTCCATTGTCCAAGTTCTTTCACTTTCACTTACATCAGTTAAAGTATAACAGTTGCAGTTCAGCTAATTCCGCTTGGATTCAAGCTTCATGCAAAGCTTTGCTGTTGTCTTTGGCTCAGGAGAAGTTTACACATGGGGAGACAATGATGAGGGCCAACTTGGAGATGGGACCACAAATGCCATCCAGAGGCCACGACTGGTGGCTGCACTACAGGGCAAGAAAATCAACAGGGTGGCCTGTGGATCTGCTCACACCCTCGCCTGGTCCACCAGCAAACCCACCAATGCTGGGAAACTCCCTGCACAGGTACAACACCTGCTCTGAACAGAGCTTTAACATCGGTGTTTGTAGGTAGACCTTTGAGGTCAAATATTTGTTCACACTTGTCTAAATGCATTCAGATGAGTTTTCTTCCACACTTATGAACATTTCAATTTATAAATCTCCTTTGTTCAGTTCAGCCATTTGTTTTAAGTTTGGTAAGTTCAGTCAAATTCATGTTATTCACATTCATTCACATTAACAAAAACCCAGCCCAGTTTTATTGGACAAAATATGTTGGAATAGTACATTTATGTAAAGTAAAACTTCACTATTAGGCATTGAATGCAGAAACGCATTCAATGCATATATCAAACATATGTTACAATATATTGTAGAAGAATGGTGTTACTACAATTTACCGTCCTACTTGGCACAAAACCCTGCTTAAATTTTGGCCCATTGTTCCTGCAGAACTTGTGATACTAAATCAGGTTTCTTGGCCTCCTTGAACAAACAGGATTTTTTTTTTTTTAATTTCAACCCACAAATGCTCTTTTGGATTAAGGTCAGGTTTTGTGATAGCCACTTCAAAATGTGAACTATTTTGGGTTTCAGCCATGCTTTCAATATTTTGGTGCTGATCTTAGAGCTTTAGTTGATCGGGAATATCCAAGCCGCTTAAGAATGTGGGGTAAGTACTTCAAAAATTTTTACCAGTTCAGATTCTGTTGGATTTGAATCTATCCTCCCAAAATTCACTCACCTCTGGGCACTCATCTCCTTCCAGATCATTTCAGTGGCTGTGTAGTCTTATGTTGTATTGGACATGTGTATTTATATAAGTATCTGTGTGTATGTGGCCTATGAGTAGACCCCAGCTGACACCCAGTAATTACTGTTCATGACAGCACCAACCCTAAATTCCTAAAATCATCCATTTAATTTTCAGCCCAGTCAGCCCACAGATACAGGTGACTGGTGTCTATGAACTTTTGACTGTCTGACAATAAAACTTCATAAAACTGGACTGAACTGAACTACCAGAACCAATATAAACATAAATATGAAATGTCCAGAATTGTGAAAAACTGATTTTGTTTTGAAAGGTTATTATAGCTGCAAAAATTAAGACTGAACTAAAACTATTTGCAATACAGCACAACAATTAGATGAAAGCAACAATGAACAATTTAACATGGATAAAATAAAATAGTACTACTTGTAAATTTGCAGTTTTACAAAAACAAAATGACTTTTACAGTTTTGCAAGTTATATTTAAATGTTTTGGGTTTTTTTTTTTGCCTTCTACAAACCAAGACTTGTCTTCTAATGAATGAAAAACTACACTCTAAACTAAACTAATAAAACATTAAAACTAAATTAAATCTTAGTAGTACTAGTATAGTACTAGTATAAATAGTTTATCCCTTGTGAAAATATACATACATATGTGCTATGTAGAACAAAACAACACAAAAGACAAAATAAAAGATTAAATAAAACTGAAAATAATGAAAATGTTAAAACTCCTCTTTTCTGAATGGATAAAGCCAAAGTGTGTGTGTGAGTCTGAACAACCGCTGTATTTCTCTACGTTAAAATGTTGTTATCTGTTCACATCTTCCAGCAGATGGCAGTAAGGCTTTAATCGTTAAGGGCGGGGGGGATTCGCTCCTTCAACACTTTGTGTGACTGTGTTGTGTTAAAGGTACCCATGGAGTACAACCACCTGCAGGAGATCCCCATCATGGCCCTGAGGAACAGGCTGCTTCTGCTTCACCACATCTCAGAGCTCTTCTGCCCCTGTATCCCCATGTTTGATCTGGAGGGTCGACTGGGTCAGACCGGCCATGGGCCCTCAGTGGGCTTCGACACACTCAGAGGCATCCTAATCTCCCAGGGCAAGGTGGGGCAGTGTGGAACTCAACCCCAGGTGCAGCAGTGCACAGCAATGATTGTACCTACATTCTGAGGCTCATCTTTTTGTCTGTGAACAGGAAGCAGCGTTCAGGAAGGTGGTTCAAGCCACGATGGTGAGGGATCGACAGCACGGACCAGTGGTGGAGCTGAACAGAATACAGGTACAAAACAAAAACAACTAAATGTCTTCAGTTTTCAAAGATGTTACCCTGCATCATTAATGTCTCATTTTCACTGGCTGTTAAACTTCCTTCAGGTATTTTGATTCATAGTTAGTTATACTATACCTTTTCGACCTCTGTGACACATATTTTTTTCTGTACATATATTTTATGGTCATTCTCTTTCTGAAGGTTAGAGTCATCATGACATAGTGCTGAAACAGTTTTGAGGTTTCTCTGATTCTAGTGAAGGTGACTTTTTTTTAGAACAACTCAACAGAATTTCCTCAAATGTGGCATGAATGTTCAGTTGAGTGTGAATTGATTAGATTTTGGCCTAATGAAGCACATTGTTGGCTAAAAGTCAAGAAGTCATAGACCAACTAAGAAAAAACACCACTTTTCACGCCAATGCGTAATGCAACTTATTATTCAAAATAAGGATCAACCTCACACACAGTGAATGTGATATTTTAAGATCACCTTAAAGGAATCTCATTTGGACTCATGGATGAGCTGATTAGATTCTGATGCTCAAAGGTCATTGTGACCATGATAAAGCCTATTTTTGCCCATAAATCATGATTCATACACTAATTATGACAAATGTTCACACTCGTATAACAGGATAAAATTATGAAGTTCATTAGTTTCATATCCAAAAGGTCAAACAAAGGTCATTATCACAGTCACATTGCAATGTATGTCTGTCTGTTATTCGGACCATTTTCCTCTGTGAAAAGTGACAACAGCATGAATCACAAATGTCAGCAGAGTGAGGACTTCCATTTCACCGGTGTTACATTAAATACCTTTTAATCAATGCAGTATGATGTATGGTAGATAACTGTTTTGCAGTTAATCACACAATCACTGTATCATGGTACTATTGTTATTGTGGGCAGTATCATGAGTTATTCTGTGATTTTCATCCTTATTGCTTTCTTTAAGTCCCCCCTCCCCCGCTCACTCTCACTCCATGTGAGGCTGTGTTCCAGACAGGCTCCTGAGCATTACATGTGATGTCTTTCATAAGGGGATTTTTCTGTGATGTGTGTGTGATCTGTGCTGCAGCCTGTCTGTGGGAGTTCCTGGTCAGAGCTTTAGACTTTACTCCACATTGAGTCTTCATTCGGGCCACTGCCTCTACCCCCACCCCCTACTCCCACCCGGCCTGTTGCACCAGTTGTGTCTGGGGTGCAAAGAGCTGTCATATCCAGATATTCATGCTCATCAGGACAACCTAGGAAGTTATTAAGACACAGAAGAGAAACAAATCAAACCATACTCCCTCTTGTGTTTTTTCCCTCCTCTGTAATCTGCAGGTGAAGCGTTCCCGTAGCAAAGGGGGGCTGGCAGGTCCTGATGGAACCAAGTCTGTTTTTGGTCAGATGTGTGCCAAAATGAGTTCGTTTAGCCCAGACAGTCTGCTGCTACCTCATCGGGTCTGGAAAGTAAAATTTGTGGGTAGGTTTTCATAAGATCCGCACACCGATACTGACATTCACTGTTAAAAATGTCTGAAACTTTCTCTTTGTCCTTCACTTTCTTTTTCTTTATTCTGTTATATCTGATATACTGTTTTATATCCATGTTCATTTGGCATCCATTTCACTTGATGAGTGGTGGGATATTGCCATGTGGCCGTGACCAACATTTTACCATTGGAGAGAAGCACATTTTAGGAATGCTAATCTGGTGAAATTGTATTGGTGGTTTGATCACTAGGAATGAGAGACCTTCAACATAAGAGTAGTCCTCTTCAGGGTTCGATCATTAGAATGCATTAAGTCTTCTGGTATAATGTTACACAGTGGACTTTACAGGGCGTCTGAACACTGGGCATCAAAGTGTGAACCGCCTTTATTATGCATTTGTGTCTGGCTAGTGATATGAAATTCTAGGATTCATTTAAACCCTGTTTTTTGGTCAACCTGCCAAGCACTTTTTGCTTGATTGGTCCTTTTCATATAGCCTGTTCACCATAACCTGGGGCCCCTCCCTGCAAGGATACATCCTAACCACTCCTGGGCAGCAGATCGGTGTGGTATGCGAACATGAGGATATTTTCCCTGCCCAATAAAATAGGAATGTTCCGGGTAAATGGTTCCGGTTCTTTTGTCTCCCTGATGAACATTGTCTTGCTCTTTATCAGGAAGTGACAAATACTGTAATTAATGAACATCCATTCACTCACTCTTAATCTTGTCAGGAGTCACAGGGAGTCTGGGAGCTTATCTCAGCTACCATTAGGCAAAGGTGTGGTATACCTCGGGCATGTTGCCAGCTCATCACAGATCTGACATATTCATATTCATAGCTACAGGTCATTTAGGTTGGCCAGTTAATGAAGGTGCATGTCTTTGGACAGTGGGAGGAAGTCAGAGAAACCAGGATCTTCTTGCTGTAAGGAGACTGTGCTGTACTGAAGAGATATTAGAAATTGTATGTGGGGTATCACTAACTGCAAATTTGTAGAGGTTTCACATTTTGATGCCTCCATCTGCACAGAAATGATTGATAGAACACCCGGGATGCATACCTTCTTTACCACTTTTTCACTTTCACTAACTCTATAGACATCACCTCTGTGTAAATATTGGAAGTGTGTGATAGTTTAACAGTGTCTTTTGATATTCAGTGAGGCGGACATTGTGGACTGGAATTGAGAAGTAATTGTAAAAAGTGATTTGGAAGTAACAAAAAGACCAAGACCGTCTATGTTTGGATCTTATAAGTAACTGCAGTATATTCCATTGGTTTTTTTTTTTGTTTGTTTGTTTTTTTCTTTTGCTGCAGTAATGATATTTTCCCTGTTAGAGGTATTAAAAAGGTCATAGAAGTCATTACATCTCTAGTATACCTAGTGTGCAGATAGCTTGGAATGGAGTCTGAATGTCTTTGCATGCGCTTCCAACAGTAATGAGTTTTATGAACCATTCTTTTTTTTTCTCAGGGGAATCTGTGGATGACTGCGGCGGAGGCTACAGTGAATCCATTGCCGAAATGTGCGAGGAGCTACAGAATGCGCTGACTCCGCTGCTCATCGTCACCCCTAATGGGCGTGATGAATCGGGCGCCAACAGGGACTGTTTCCTGCTCAACCCTGCAGCCAAGTCTCCTCTTCACATGAGCATGTTCCGCTTCCTAGGTATAATCCAGTTAATCTTTGAGTCAGGTCTTCCGTGGTGTTAGTCCCAGATAAACAAAAACTGAAATTAATGCATGTTTATTTTCAAATGTGCAAACATTTCACATGTATTTTCCCTGATAAAACACCTGGTCTGACCTGTAGAGACCCCCTTCATTTAATATGGATGTTTCTCAGTTTTCGCTAACATTTGGTTCCACACAGTCGTGCTGGATGGTTCATATGGGTAATGCTGTTTGCTTCGCTGTGTCTGCAGGGGTGCTCCTGGGCATTGCAATCCGTACTGGAAGCCCTCTTAGTCTGAACCTGGCAGAGCCGGTCTGGAAACAGCTGGCAGGCATGAACCTGACCATCGCTGACCTCAGTGAGGTACGTATACAGGTCTACATACAGAAGCCTGTTCCTCTGAGCTTAGTGTGGCTGATGATCGAGTGCAGAGATATAACTTATATTTCATGCACTGCTTAATAAGGAGCAAGTGGGGGTTCTTTTAGTCTGGTGTTATACATTATTTTAATGTAGCATATCTTATGTGTTATGAATTATCACTGCAGTAATTTAACCTTTGTCTGGACTGAAGGCCAGAGGAAAGACTGTCCTTTTTGTATCTGCAACCATTGTTATTCTCTCTACTTGGTCACATTTTTCAACACAGACATGCACCAAAATTCATGCAGCTTCGTACATGTATCAGAATTGGAAACAAACTTGCCTCTATACTTTATGAATCAGGGATCAGTGTGGCAAGCTGGATCAATACCAGCACCTACAAAATTCTAAATATTAAGCCTCTAGATGTACCAAGTGTCCAGATCTCTTTAAATCATGCGCTGAATCCAAAGGGGATTACACAATTTGCAGTTATTACACGTGAATAAACTCTAGAGACTCATCTAAAGATATTTGGAATGACCAAATCTGTGTCTCATTCCCTGTTGCTATGGTGACATGTTGTAACTCAGATGAACATTCTCCCCAAGTTTCTCATGTTTGATAAATGTACGTCATACATGTTGAGTCATAACTCCACCTACTGGTCAGCCTATGTAAACATCATCTGACTTAAAATTTACATGGTGTTTGTTCTCTGTAGATTATAAACAGTAACATAATATAATTAGTGGGTGTTCTGTAGTATCAGATAGTCAATACAAGAAGTAATACGGTTTATTCTGATGTGAAGAGGTGTGAAGCTCAGAAGTAACTGTAATATAAAAGCCTCACCAACATCAAATATCATTTTCTTTAGATTAAAGCAGTATGTCACAACATACTGGTATAAATGACTCATCATGGTGCTGATGCTATGACTTCCATGTCATATTCTCCAGATATTAAACATTTATATTTGGTATGTAATCCAGCAAACATTTATAGACTTTTTTTTTCACTGAAAATTAAATATAGAAAGCATACAATCTTGAAAAATGTATTCACTGAGAACAGATGAACAATAATTCACAAAGAACAACTACAAGAGTATTTCAGTGTATTATCTGTGTGAAATAAACTTATGAAAGATGAAAAAAAGACAATGTGACATGTGAAAATCTAATTTAAGACAATAAAAATTAATTTGTTGATTCTTTTGGGAGATTTAGTTAATGTTACATAAGTTTACATGACAGGAAATCTTTAAATCTGGTATTATATAATCTTTGTAACATGTACAAACTGTATTATTCAACATATAAAAGAAAAAAGAAGCACAATCTTACACATTCTTTCTCAGATTACATCTTAAACCCATTTCTTAGAAACCCCCTCCTTGTGTAGTATGGAATGTAGTATGAGCCTATGCCGTACCTCGTCACATCTACTTAATTTTAGTTCAAGGAGGTTATGAGCCTCAACCTTTTGAGACGGCGTGAGTCCACTCCTGCCCTCATGCTCTGATCATGAGCTCCTGAGCCATCCGGGAGAATACTGGAGTGGAAATAAAATGACAAAGCTGCTCTTGTTGTGTGGTTTTGCCCTTGAGATAGTAAAAAGGTTAGATAGGAAATTAGCACAAGACTCACGAAAGAATATGCTGCTGCGGACCCTAAGGGAACAGTGTTGTGGATGCACTCCGAAGAGTGGGTTGAAACTAAAGCCAATACAACAGAACTGGAAAACCACTGCCAACCATTGACTTTCATTCAAAACATATCTACTTGATGTCTCACCTGCTGGTCCAATTGTCAGACCTCCTGCTTATTGAGTAAAACTTATTTTTTTCCAAAGAGACATATCTGCTTTAGTTGTGGTTTAGATGTTACACTAAAAAAAAATCAAGACATTTTTCACACTTTCTGAATTAAAATGCTCAGTTTTAGTGATTAATCTGCACTGATGTGATTACAGCACATTTTTAGTACATTGAACTCTTAACATCAATTATAGGAAATAGCAAATGTCAGCAATCACATGGAGAATTACTCACTTTAAGGGAAAGTATATATGCAAATGATCAAAATATAAAAATCAGTCCCATTTAAGTGGTCTCTTTGTTTACATATTTGTTACTTTTTTCGATGTTCAGCTCAAGAGTCAAGCTGTGTCTAATGATGTCTCAGATCAACAGTACAGTTTTGTAGATTTTTGTAGGATAAATTGCCTTTATATCAGCCTTTAAAAATGGAAAGATTGCACTAATCTGCAAGTAAAAGTTATTCAGAATGGAAGTAGTGAGAATGCACCATATTTGGGTCACTGATAAAGAAAAATACAAGTCAATACAGCCAAATACAGTCAAAAGTGCTGCTTGACTCATGACACAGTATTTGGTCAAACTGAAATTCTAGTTCTGCTTCAGGTCTGCCTGAAAACACCATCTGCACATTAGAACATATTCACTTTCCTGAGTCCTATTAGAGTATGATTTATAGATCTGGTGCATAATTCTACTTAAACCTGTGTGTGTGTGTGTGTGTGTGTGTGTGTGTGTGTGTGTGTGTGCGTGTGCGTGTGCGTGTGTGTGTGTGTAATTACTCTGTATCAGATATTTAGAGACCCTTAACCAGGATTTTTGTTACTTGTTTTCCACTTCATCTGATCAAAGTATGTAAGATTCAGCACATTTTATCTCAGAAGAAGAATTTCCAAACATCGCTGTCCATTGTTGTAGGTCATTAATTTATCAGACAGGGATAGTTTAGGAGTTTTAGCTACTTCCAATCCTCCTGAGCAGCCTATAAGACATGTCACAGCTACATCATGTGACGCTTCTGATGAAGGAAGTAGCTGAACCTAGTAAAGCAGGTAAACAAACAACTGCCCCTGTGTGATAAATGAATTACCTGCAGTAGTTATATTTGGAAGACAGTATGAACCTTTACCAGACCTCTGCCCAGTGCTATTGATCGACCTCTACTTACTAGAGTTTACAAACTGTATCTAATAGTTGTGTTAAACATGATGTGATTGTCTGTTTGTAGGTTGATAAGGATTTCATTCCCGGGTTGATGTACATTCGGGACAACGAGGCCACGGCGGAGGAGTTCGAGGCCATGACACTGCCGTTCACGGTGCCCAACGCCAGCGGTCAAGACATCCAACTCAGCTCCAAATACTCCCACATCACACTGGAGAACCGTGCAGAATATGTCCGCCTCGCAATTAACTACAGGTGACAGCACAAACAGCACTCACCATAAATACACCTGCAACCTGTGGGTGTACATGTTTTTTTTTTTTATTGTGTTGACCTGTGTCTTTTATTTTTGAACTCAGGCTGCATGAGTTTGATGAGCAGGTGGCTGCAGTACGTGAGGGCATGGCTCGTGTCGTTCCTGTTCCCCTGCTGTCACTTTTTACTGGTTATGAGCTGGAAACGATGGTGAGAATAGGCTTTTTATGAGGAGGAGCAGCTTCATTCCTCCGATTCCTGTCTGACCTGACAGTCTAAATGTGTTTTGTGCTCAGGTGTGTGGAAGCCCAGACATCCCCCTTCATCTGCTAAAGTCAGTGGCCACTTACAAAGGGGTGGAACCGACAGCGCCGCTTATCCAGTGGTTCTGGGAAGTCATGGAGTCTTTCTCCAACACAGAGAGGTCTCTGTTTTTAAGGTTCGTCTGGGGTCGCACACGCCTGCCTCGTACCATCGCTGACTTCCGAGGCCGCGATTTTGTTGTGCAGGTGAGTGGAGACAAATTTTCCTTTTGAAACCTGTTCCACCTGTGTTGCTGTGGAAAAACTACATGACACTTGTAGCAATATAAGCAGTCTATACATCCACCAAAACCAGAGGAATATCAGCTAAAAGCGCAACAAAACCAATTTTCATAAAACAGAACACAACTCAAACAATATCCACTTAAAATGGGCAAATACAGTCATGGAAAAAAATATTAGACCACCTTTTGTTTACTTCAGTTTCTTGTTCATTTTAATGTCTGGTACAACTAAAGGTACATTTATTTGGTCAAATACTGTATAATGATGACACCAAAAATAGCTCATAGTAGTTTCATTTCAGAGCTGATATCTATCCATTTTCCATGTTGTCTTTTCAGTTCTTACATCAATATCTATGTCATTGTTCTGACAAAACAGTGCTTTTAGACATTTCATGTTTTCTTTTATGTCTGTTTTAGTCACATGACACACAAGCGTTAGTACTTGATTGCATAACCAGTGTATGTCATGAATAATTTCATAAAACAAAAGAACGAAGAGACAAACTTTGCATCACTAAGTTAACACTAAAGAACAAAAATAAATGTTGCATTATGAAGCGATGATTACACGTTTTGTCTTACCTTTGCAGTTTTCTGATGCTAACTTGCTTTTATATGGAAAGGAAAGTTTTGCTATCAGCTCATCCAGTTTTGTTTTACTGGTATGATTCCTACTGGAAAAAAATGGTCATGACTTCAGAAGGCTTCAGAATCACAGTATTTATTGTGTTTTTTTTTTTGTTTTTTTTTTAAATCAATTTTACAAAAACAATATAACATTTTAGACAGTGCTGGCACACAAAAAAAAAAAATTGCCATTCTAGAGTCAGGAGTTGGACTGAAACATCTTTTACAGATTGTTTCATGCTGTGTGGTGAACGTCTGCTAGGATTTCATTAAATGGGGTAAAAAAAACAAAAAAACAGCTCTGAACCTACTGAAGGATCCCCTAACAGATGTCTCAGATCACTGACTTACTTGAGACTGCATTGAATGGGATTATGTTGCATATTTGGACATGATGTATCTCTTTGTGTGGTAGTTAGTAAGTTTTGTGGCACAGATTGAATTTGTGTTTAATCGCATTGATTCGATATTTAATGTGTCACAATAACCTTGTGTTTCCACCAGAAAAATCCCTTGAATAAAATAGCTGTAAAACATCAACAACTTTCTGTATCAAGAAAGAAAAAAAGAAAAAAACTTCAGTTCAGGGTGAAAGCAACAAATTCACTGCAATATTTATTTATTTATTTATTTATATAAGTCTGGTAAATTCATCAGTTTCCAGACAAAACAAATAGCAACTGAAACTTTATCTAAAACCTAAATGTTAGAAAAACAGATGCAAAAGATACTAAAGAGTAAGACATCTCAAACCTGGCTGGAGGTCTCTGACCATTAAATCTTTTTTGTACACAGTTCCCTGTTTCTGTGTCTCAAACCCTGCTCTGTGTGTCTGCAGGTCCTGGATAAGTACAACCCTCCAGACCACTTCCTCCCTGAGTCCTACACATGTTTCTTCCTGCTGAAGCTGCCGAGGTACTCGTGTAAACAAGTGCTGGAAGAGAAACTGAAATACGCCATCCACTTCTGCAAGTCTATCGACACTGACGACTACGCCCGCATCGCCTTGTCTGGAGAACCCGCCGCTGATGACAGCAGCGAAGACTCCGACAACGAGGACGCCGATTCGTTTGCCTCAGACTCCACCCAGGACTACCTTACAGGACACTGAACCTACGGACCCTCTGAGGGTCTGGGTGAGCACAGACTGCTTCAGATGCCTCCTATTAATACACCCATTCATTGTGGCATCTGCTAAGACACGAACGTCTGTGGGGGAAAAATGTGCAATGAGCTTTAAAAGCATTATAAGCTAAAGAGAGGAACGTACACAGGTTTGCTCCGACAGTTTCTTTGAGGACGTAAGGCTGCACATGTGATTGTTGTGTTACATGGGAATTACGTATATTATTACCGTTACAGAGAAAAAAAGGCTCCAGCCTAGCACTGTGGTAGATCTCTCCCTCTGGTTTGTGTGAATTACCTGTCCCTAGTTTGTACATAGAAATTGATGTGCGACAAATCGGTAGTATTACTTTTTTTGTTTCTTGGTAATAACCATGTTTCTTTATTAAAAAAGAAAAGCCTTTTTAAATTAAAACAGAAGTCAGTGTTTCTCACTCGGCTCTCGTCAGTCAGAGCCCACTGAAGGGTCATTTTAAGATTCCTGTATTTACCCCTCTCCCCCACCATGTTTGTGCACTGTCTCCTAAAAGAATGTATATAATATGATTGTGCCATGTATACACAGAAGGTCTCATTCCTGCATATTAAATGTTAATACATTTCTGTTAATAAATTCAAGTGAAACTGACTGAAACCTTCTGTGTGATGGTTTTTGGAAGATGAAATCTTTGAGTCTTTCATTGAGAATGGAGTGTTTTTATGTCTCTGCATAACCAAGACCGTAGGATTTGTGTTTGTGCTTTATTTCTCAGTTTGTCTGACGCAAGTAAAGATAATGTGAAGAAACTGGTAACAGTACAGTTTTAGTTGTTGTGGATCCCTCTAATTTACTATCCTCTGGGGAACCTGGAACCTCATGCTTAAAATGATGAAATGTTCAATAACTTTTTGTTTGTGTCTTGTCATGTTTTTGACAAGACACAGATATAAAACAACGCAACATCCTTCCATAAGGTGTTTTATGAATAATATCTACATTTTTTTTTTTTTAAATAAAAGTGGCATCATGCACACAAAGGCATTTAAAGGGTTAAAAACCTGAAAATGATTGAACTTTCAGTAGTTTTGAACACAACTGAAGCGGTTTAAGAGATTTATACAGAAAAATAGAAATATATCATGAATTCATAGCAGTTTTTTTTTGCATGTACATTTTTGACTTCAGGGTCCCCAGAAGATGCAACAAAGTGTCTAAGGCTATGTTCAGACAGCAGGTTTTAATGCACCATTCAGATTTTTTGGTGAAATCTAATTTACATATAGATAGTATATTACACATTAACTGTGACTTCTATCAGTTTTGAGTCTGAACTGAATATGACCTTGAAGTGACCTACATGTGCAAAAGAGATTCTGACAAAATAAGTGACCACCAGTGATTCACGCTCGGTATCGGACCCTATACCTGATACTGGTATTGGAATGTATGCAACCCTACTAATTATAAACCAATGGGGATTTTTAACGTTTCATAAATTCATTAAAAAAGTTCACAAATCAATATTTCTTTTACAGACAGATGGACCATGGACAGACGACAACTGATACCAATACCCCATCTGACCTTTTGAGCTGTTGGACTAAAAAGAAACATGGTCATGAGGGGTCCATTCAGGGTTTACAGTTCAGATCTTTGACGTGATATTAAACATCAAAGTATGTTTTTTGTGTTAATAGAATTCTATGGCTTAATTGCGATGGATTTCTTTTTTTTAATTTAACCTTTATTTAACCAGATTCCCAGTGAGAAGGGAGACCAGACCAAGACGACAATGATACAGTCACATAATTATAGTTTTCGACTATAATTAATTTTTTTTTCATGTACTCCAACCTCTGTCCTGACCATATTCCTATATTTTATGTTTTTCATCCAGTTCCAAAATGCACCTGCTACTAGGTTGTTGTTGTTTTTTTTCATTTATACACTTAATACCCTTTTACTTAATTCCTTCAAAGTCTTGTTTATTATGTGAGACTGACAGATGTGGATGGAAAATACATGTCAAGTGGCTACAGAGGCAAACTACCGTGATAAGTCAGCAGTGTTTTTTTTTTTTTCTTTCCGTGTTATAATTCTGATACAGTATTTGTCTGAATCTGGGGGCTTTTAGAAAAACAACACAGCACAAATTGATACAAGACATGTTTGTAGTCATTTATAAAATGACATGCATTTCCTGTTTTTTTCCCTCTGTAAGTCTTTATCAGACATCGCCATGTGGATTAAGGTCATTATTTATATATTACACAATGCTTTTGGACAGAAGTGAGAGGCCGCTTCCCTAATGAAACCATTGTATTGAAATTGCCAAACTAGGTCAGAGGTTCATTTTCTCTCAGATGGCGCTTTAGCCCAAATGAAATCAGATTTTCTTTTTTCCCTCCTTTTAAGAGTCCTTTTTATTATAATAGAACAAAGGTCGTGGTGGGAGGAGTTGAGGAGTGTTGCCCTAATGTGGCTGTAGGGGATTAAAGAAATCTCCCATAATTACCTGTCTTTGCTGTTGTCATCAGCACTTGAGCATCATGAGGGGCTGCAGCTCTTTCACGTGCTGGGAAAAAGGGTGATGCAGAGATCTGAGGGGCCGGTCTCCTGTCTGAGACCCCCACCCCTCCTCCACACACATTCCTCATGGTGTCTCTGACTGTAGTAAATACTCTAGAGCAGACCTGGGCCCGATAGTTGACCCTGACTGGCCCACATGAGGTCACTGACAAATTAAAAGTCAGTGCAAAAATAAATCATTACAATAGATGCGACCAATACAACGGGCCTGCTTTTGCATTTCGAAGCATTTGCTAAATTAAACTTTTTTCACACATACTTTTCGTACTTAATAAGGCTTATGCACAGATTGGTTTGTTGGTCAATTCCAGCCAATGCCAAAAAAAGAATGACTGATTCAGAATGCAGAGTTTGCTACGAAGGACACACTTGATGTAGCTCGAGCTATGATTGAACTCTTTATTATTATTTTGTATTTTTTTTATGTATTTATTTGAAATATCCAGCATGTTTATTATGAAAAAAAAATAAAAAATAGAGAAAGATCTGTGGGATGGGCTTGGTTAGGGTTCAGGGGTGTTTGGTGTTATTTTTCTTTTCTTAGTTTAGTTATGATTCATGTCTCCAAATTGCACATATTAATGATGTCCTTATGTACGTGTAAATGTGTGTAAATGTGTTTATATCTATTGTTATTTCTGTGATTTATCTTGTTTAGTGTCTTGGCACATGTATGTGTGTATGTTTATGTTTCCTATCTGCAGTGATAGACATATGTTGATCTGCACCCTCTTTCCAAAACCCCCCAAAAAGAATGCAGAGGTTTTAACCCTTTGTAGGGCACCTGTAGAAAGAGTCTGAAATTCTACATTTCAACCTTAATGTGTTATTGTTATTTAGTGTGTTATGAGTTTATTACTTTTGTGAATTTTTTTCAAATTTTTTACTATCATGTAATATAATGTAAAAATTAATGTAAATGAAGTTACCATATTTGGTTCCTCACCCATATCTAGCAAACAATATAAGAAGTATAGTCCTTACATTAGTACCATTACTTCATCATTCCTTACATTAGTACCATTACTTCATGGTACCTAACAAAGCAGGTC